>WNWU01000046.1:1836995-1853508 GCA_012654045.1 Ptyas mucosa | reverse complement strand
TCTATTCTATTCTATTCTATTCTATTCTATTCTATTCTATTCTATTCTATTTATTTAATTTTTATACCGCCCTTCTCCCGAAGGACTCAGGGCGGTGAACAGTTAAAATAACATACATATAAATGTGAATAAAGATGATTAAGCCAATTTGGCTCATCGGTTAAGAATCTTCAGCATAAAGGTTTAGAACAATTAGAAGAGATTTATGCCAGCCCGGCTTGGTGGAATAGAAAGGTCTTAAGTGCACAACGGAAAGTACGAAGATCTACTAAACCCCATCTAGCTATTTTTCCCCCTCCCTGTCCCTCCTTCTGCTTCATGGCGACCCTGAAGCTTCCATATCAGTCTGGATATGTTTGTGTGTGAGAGAGAAAGAGAGCGAAGACAGCTCCTCCGTAATGGAGTAGAGGTAGTCCTTGGCTTACGACCACAGTCGAGCCCAAAATTTATGTCGCTAAAAGAGACAGTTAAGTGAATTTTGAACCCATTTCAACACTGTTCTTGCCACAGTGAATCACGGTAATTGTTAAGGCATCTCCCGAGCTCCGTTTCTGCTGGCAGAGGGTCCGCGGGCTGGTCCTTCGCTGTTTCCAAGGCAGCCCCACGGGCCAGATCTAAGTATCCCCTGGACCGGATCCAGCCCGGTGGCCTTGAGTTCGACACCCGTGCTCTATAGTTTCAAGTTGGCTGAGCTGAGCTCTCCCCTTTGATCATGGCTCTGTAGCTCCTACCTCCTTGTGAATACGGAGAAGAGGGAGAGAACTCTGTGGGGCTGTCTTTTTCTTTTCCTAGATCCCCACGTGGGTGGCCGAAGGGCCAGCCGAGGATGCGGCGGTGTGTGTGAACTGTCAGAACAACAGCTTTGGAGACAAGTGCGAGAGCTGCCTACATGGCTACTTCCTGCTGGAGGGCAAATGTACCAAGTAAGACCTCTCCGGGAGCCCTGGGTATTTTTTTTATAATACATAAATCCAACACCCCTTCCTCCTCCTATTATCCTCACGGCAACAACCCTTTGAAGTGGGTTGGCCTAACACGAGAGTGACCGGCCCAAAGTCAACCAGCTGGCTTTCATATCGAAGGTGGGACTAGAACTCCCAAAGTCAACCAGGCGCCTTTCGTGCCTAAAGCGGGAGTAGAACCCAGCATCTCCTGGTGATTGGCCCAAAGTCACTGGGCTTTCACGGCTAAAGTGGGACTTGAACTCAGAATCTCCTGCTTTCTAGCCGGGGGTCTTAACCACTAGACCAGGGGTCAGCAACCTGCGGCTCTGGAGCCGCATGTGGCTCTTTCACCCATCTGCTGCGGCTCCCTGTCACTCAAAATATGCGTCACAACCGCCAATGTGCGACATATGCCGGCACGCGATTTATTGAGCTTTTCAACCCCCGGTAGGCCAACCATGGATAAATCCAAGAAAAGAAAAGTTTCAGAAGAAAACAGAACGTTTAATTCAACTACATAGGCTAGTTTTGTGGCCGCTCAAGAAATAGTCAGGCACGGGAAGGGTTTTGTGGCTCCCGGTGTTTTCTTTTCTGTGGGAAACGGGTCCAAATGTCTCTTTTGAGTGTTTAAGCTTGCAGACCCCCGCGCTAGACCAAACTGGCTCTCTGGCTATGGCGTTTGTCCAGGTGAGCTGAGGCCAATGGGACAGTTCTTGAGCTGACCCCCGTCTGCAGGTTTCTCCCTGCACAGATACAACTCGTTCATTTAAATGTGGTTCAGAATCATAAAGTGATTTAAATCATAAAGTGATTTATGATCTGTCTCCGGCATTAACAGCCGTCGACCCTCCCCGTGGTCATGTGATTGTAATTCAGACACTGGGCTCCTATTTAATGACAGTTACGATGTATTGCCGTTATATGATCATCATTTGCGAACTTCCCAGCCAGCTTTTGACAACCAGTGTCAGTTGGGGAAAGCCAGATTCGCTTAGCAACTGTATGATTTACTTAATCATCATCATTTAACGACTTCCTGATCCTTTGCGGGGTGAAGTCTGGGCAACTGAATGGAGCTGAGTGTTTATTGGCCGGATGCCCTTCCTATTGCCAATGTGGAGTTTTGTTCAGCAGATATATATACACATTGTGCCCATAGAGAGAATATCTGCCTCTACCTAGGATTAAACTCACAGCCTTCTGATTGTGAGATAAGAGCTCCACTCTAGGCCACACCACTCCCCTATGATTTACTTAATGACCGTAGCATAAATAGTTATAAAATCTGGGCTCGCTCATGGGATGACTCACTCAGCGATCAAAATTCCAGTTCCAATTTTGGCTGTAAGTCGAGGGCTACCGATCTTTCCGATGTAATGAGAGGTCCCAGTGTAGTGGGCGGTGCATTTGGAGCAATCCGTTACCTCCCCTTCCTCTCCCAGGTGTCAATGTAACGGCCACGCTGATTATTGCCACGAACTGGATGGGACTGGGTGTCCGTGCCAAAACAACACTGAGACCGGAGGCTGCCAGAACAGCGCCCAAGCTGACAAAAAGGACTGCTACAAACAACAGGTAAAGGGGTGGGGGTGGGGGGTAGCTCTGGGTTCAGGCTGGGAGGGGGGTCTTGATAGGGAAGGAAAGCCCCAAAGAAAAGGCCCCGCTCTGGAATCACAAGAAAGGGAAGTTAGCAGCACAAAATCAAGGACCATTTCTCTGGATGTTGTACTCTCGACGTTGTACAACGGAGCTCCATTTTTGCTGGCAAGGGGTTGCAGGAGGCTGTCGCAGCCGAAAACGGAGCTCAGGAGCCCGTTTTCACTGGCAGAGCGTTCGGACCCCCAGAGGTGCCCCTGACACGAGTGACATAGATTTGGCCACGCCCACCCTGGCCATGCCCACTGCCCACCCACCCCCCACCCACCCCAAGGTCAAACACAACCCTGATACAGCCCTCAACCCCTGTCCTACACCATCCTCTTGTGGGATAAATGGAAGCCGAACAAAAACATGCACTGCCCAACAGTGAATAAACAATGAATATTTATCGACTTAGTTATATTTCTTTTATTGATGGAGCTGGTAACGGGCAATCCCGAAGGCCCGCCATCACAAATAACCTGGAGCATGTTACATTTCTTCAAAGAGGATGGAATTCTGGAAAGGAATCATACTGACATTTGATGTCCATTTTTGTGGTTGGAGTACCAATCAGAACCACTGCGTCCTACAGTCGTTGCAAGCGCAGAAAACGAGCATTGTGGGCCTCCCATCAGCTTTCCAGACCCCATTGCACTGATCAAAGCAGCAAAATAAATTTAAGGTCCACTAATAAGTATTACTGGCGTGTGGGAAATGACACATACTGGTTAACCGGCATCTCTTAAAACCAGGAGGCTCCAAACTTGGCAACTTTACAACTTGTGGACTTCAACTCCCAGAATTCCTCAGCCAACTGGGGAATTCTGGGAGTTGAAGTCCAAAAGTCGTAAAGTTGCCAAGTTTGAAGACTCCTGGTTTTCAAATATGACTCACAAATTGAGTAGGAAGAAGAGTTCAAAATAGTTGGAATCGCTTCCTATAAATCTGCCTGCCGGTCTTTTTTTTCCTCCCCCTTCCACAGTGTGCCAAATGCCGGGAATTCTTCCATGGGAATCCGGTGGGCGGCCACCAGTGCTACCGGCTGATCATCGTCGATCAGGAGAGCTGCTTCGATCCGACGTCCCAACTCAACTGCTTTCACGAGCCGAATATCAAGAACTTGCTCTTTGGACGCTCGGTTTTTTTCGGCGTCCAGCCCAAATTTACTAACGTGGACATCCGGATCACCATCGATGTGACCTTTGGCGGAGTAGACGTCTACATCTCTACCTCCTACGAAACGTTTGTGGTGGATGTCGATCGGGCGACGGGGATCCACCTGGTGAGGATTGTCCCCTCGGGGGAAGAAACGCCGATGCGCAGTAATGGAAGCCAGTCCTCCCCGCTGGTACGAGAGGCGCAGGCTCACGGTTTGATTACTTACATCACCGTAAGGGAGCAGCAGGGAGTGCTAATTGTGCGGGGCGTCCGTGATCGCGTGGTCATCACTTACCCGCACGAGATCCATGCCCTGAAATCCAGCCGTTTTTACGTCATCTTGCTGGGCATCGGGGGCAGCAGCCCCAACGTCACCGAGTCTCAGGGCCTGCTCTTTTTCCGCCAAGACCAGGCGCACATCGACCTCTTTGTCTTCTTCTCCGTCTTCTTCTCCTGTTTCTTCCTCTTCCTCTCTGTCTGCGTCTTGCTTTGGAAAGTCAAGCAGTTCCTGGACTTGAGACACGAGCAACGGCGTCACTTGCAGGAAATGACCAAGATGGCCAGCCGGCCTTTTGCCAAAGTGACCATTTATTTTGAGCCGGATAATTTGGGGGCACCAGCCGAGTTGGTTTTCCTCCCCGCTCGCCCCCACAAACTCCCATCCCTGGCAGCGGCCCAGCCCCTCCCCAGTCGCTTGAAACCCTATCACGAGGTCCCCTATCCCGTGGCCCACTTCCGCCGCTCGGAGCCCTTCCTGTCTCATCTCATGGGCTACTCATACTCCAGTTTCCGAGTGGGGCCAATCACTTTGGAGCCTACAGACGATGGCATGGCTGGTGTGGCTACCGTCCTCTTCCAGCTACCGGGTGGGCTGCAGGCCCCCAACCGTGCTTGTCTTGGCTCTGCTCTCGTCACCCTGCGCCACAATCTCCAGGACTACTGCAGCAGCAGCCACGGCATGAGCAGCTCTCGCAAGGGCCTGCTCAGCCACGAGAACCTCACAAGCATGTCCCTATGAGTTAGTGGAGAACTCCGCCCTGCTGGAGCCAAGATGGGCTTTAGCAATCGTCATCTGCCTGGTGGAGGGGCTGAGAAGGGCAGAACCTTCAGGAGAGCAGGCTCTCTGGCTCGTACGGCGTCGCTACAGACATTCCTGCCAGCTGGAGGCATGTCCACCAAATGGGAAGAAACCAGAGATGCTCTCCGGGGCTTGTGTGCCTGCTCTGCTGCCCTCCTGCTTGGGAGGGTCCTGGGGCCAACTCAGTATGAATGGATGGTATAGGCCGCAGGGGTCTCGAACGTTGGCGGCTTTACGACTTGCGGACTTCAGCTCCCAGAATTCTGAAGAGTTGAAGTCCACAAGTCGTAAAGCCGCCAACGTTCGAGACCCCTGGTATAGGGGAAGCATGCAACGTGGCCCTCAGCCTAGCTCTTAATGTCTGCGTTTCCCCAACATGCTTAACCAAGTCCTAGTGTCCGCGTTGGTGCAACATGCTCAGCTTGGTTAGTATTCACTGGTAGCTCTTCTGCGTCTTCATACGTGTGAACCCCACCCCTTTTCGTTCAACTGATGTTTCCATACAGGCTGGAAACCCAGAGAACAAATCAGTTCCACAGTTTGCACCGAGCAGCCTGTGATCCAGCCCCGGGCCAGGCTTGTCCAAAAATGAGTGTAGAGACAGAGGAAGGATGGCGTTTCAGATGGATTGTTCACAGTTTTGCTTTTCAAGCGCTGCGTAGAGAATCTACTAGATCTCACGTCGCTTACTTTCTACCCGGTGTTGCTGCAGATCAATCAGCCGCCGTCCCACCCGGCGGACGCCACAAATCCCGAAACACTTTTAAAGTAGTTGGCTGGCAATACTCCTCTTTGGAGCAGAAGTTCGAGAAGGAGTAAACTTGGGGTGGCTTGAATCGTGTCAATCTGGAGTGTGGAGGAGCAGGAACCATCTCCTGAAGAAATCAAGAGAAAAGCACGTTGGGCAATTCCTCCGCCCGGCATGCGGTTTTGTTAACCTTAATGAGCTTTTGTGTTGATAAGACCTCTCCCTTGCAAAGCAGCAGAAGACGTCCCTTTGATGCCTGGGAGATAAATCGTGCTTGGGGTTTTGCGCAGCCTCTTGATCTTGAAGGGCTGGTTTGTTGCAACGCCGGGCAAGCTGTCGCGTGGGGATTGAAGTTGTTAATCCCGTGCTGGATGGGAGCGAATAAAACGGAGAGCCAGACGCAAGAAGCGCCTTCATTCCAAGCAGCTAAACTGGTCGGAATTAGGGAGCTGTGCTGTTTTTCGTATCGAGGTGCCATTATCGATGCCGCTGCCGGGGAGGGGAGGGGTTCCAGGTGTGGCGCCGAAAACCTGATGATGGGAGGGGGCAGGAAGATGGGGGGGGGGGGGTTGCTTTCACTTCAGGGTTATTTCCTCCTGCTGCATTCCCTGTGTGGATGCTGCTGTCTCTTGTTTTAAGCCTTTTTTAAAATTTATTTATTGCTCAGTCCGATGTTGTCATTCCTTCCCGACAGGTAAGTTTCTCTTCACTGGTTAATTGTGAAAGAAGGCTTCATGGATTCCGAGATGGCTTAACAGGGATTTTTCATCTCGCGCGCCATCTGGCACATGGCACAGGGGCAGCAACAGCAGGTAGCCAGCCAATCTCTGCACACATCCCCCTGGGAAAGAAGGGAAAAAAAATAATATTAGTGTTTTTCAATCTTGGGAACTTTCAGATGGGTGGACTTCAATTCCCAGAATTCCCCAGCCAGCAAAGCTGGCTGGGGAATTCTGGGAATTGAAGTCCACCCATCTGAAAGTTCTGAAGGTTGAAGGACACCACTATAAATTACCCAGTGTAACATCTTCTATTTAACTTACGCTCTATGGTAGCCGCGCCTTCCCAATTCCAACCGTCTCCGATTCAAAATAAACGACAAAAAACCCAACCAACCCATCTCCATTTTCTGGCTTCAGCTTTTCATTTGTAAAAGATCCACGGCAAAACGAGAGATCTTGCCCTCCTTCCTTCCTGCCCTCCCTCACCCCCTCACCCCAAGACTGAAAATCAGCAGGAAAAATCAACTGCCACCTGATGCGAAGTGAATTGGATTACACTTTTAAAAGCCTAATTAAAATCTGCTCTCCCATTCTTGAGGGATTGCAATTTCCTCCCACTTTCTTCTCAAGCCTTGCCATCCCGCCCAGTTCAACAATCTTTCCCGGGATAAAATTGCAAGCCAGGGGAAGCCTGAGAAAATACCTCGATACGGAGTTGCTCTCGCAAAGCTGTTCGGGCGGCCACCATTGCTCCGGGAAGAAGTGGCAGGCAGCAGCATTCACCGAGGCCCGTGGCCACTTGGCAAGCCAGGACGCACGGAGCAAAGGTACCGCAGATGCCTGGGGAAGCAGGAGGGAAGTCGATGAATTTGACAAGCCGCGCTCATCCCCACGCGTTATTTTAGCGTCGGCCTTCGGCAGCGATGAATTTCAACATATTTTACTACCTGTTCTGTGGGTGTGGCTTGATGGGTGTGGCTTGGGCATGGCAGGGAAAGGATACTGTAAAATCTCCATTCCCTCCCTACTCCAGGGGAAGGATACTGCACAATCCCCATTTCCTTCCTATCAGCTGGGACTTGGGAGGCAGAGAAGAGATGGGGGCAGGGCCAGTCAGAGGTGGTATTTGCCGGTTCTCCGAACTACTCAAAATTTCCGCTACCGGTTCTCCAGAACTGGGCAGAACCTGCTGAAACCCACCTCTGGCCTTCGGACCAGCGACGTAAAGTGGCACGATGCTCCTCTTGATGATACAGATCTTACATCCCGGATAATTAAATGAGTAGCGAAACAAGGACACCACCGGGGAAAGTGATAAAAGACAGGCAGGCCTCAACTTACAACCATTCGTTTAGTGGCCAAAGTTTACAACAGTGCTGAAAAAAAGTGCCTTACAACTGCTTTTCAACACAGCCGTTGCCATGTGATCAAAATCGGGACACATGGCAACGGGCATGTATTTATAACAGTGGTACTGTCCTGGGATCACCCTTTTGTCATCTTCCCAGCTGGCATCCAACAAGCAAGGTCAATGGCGGAGGGAGCCAGATTCGCTTAACGACCGAATGATTCGAGAATCAATTTCAGTGATTCGCTTAACAACGGTGGCAAAAAGGTTGCAAAACGAGACATGGCTCACTTGACAACGGCCTCGTTTAGAAACCGAAGCCAGATTTGCTTAACGACCAAAAGATTCACTTCACAACTGCAGCGCTTCGCTTAACGCCGGGGGCAAAAAGGTCGCAAAATGAGGCTTGACTCAACAACGGCCTCGTTTAGCCACAGAAACTTGGCGCTCCGTTGTGGTCGCAAGCCGAGGACTACCCGTAGCAGCATCTCTCGGGTGGGGATGGCTGGCCAGTGGTGCTACTTGGCAGACTCTCCAATGATAAGATTCATCTTAATCTCCCAGTGGGGCCAGGCCTCAAAGTGGATGCCAGGCCAAAGGGAAGGGTGGCCTTAGTCCAGTGATGGCTAATCTTTTTGCCGTCGCGTGCCGAAAGCGGGGGAGTGCGGAGAGGTTGCCCATGTGCGTGCCCACACCCATAATTCAATGTGCCCTGCCCCTGCGCATGCACATGCACACCCACCCACCCCACTTTTAGCACACGATGGCACAGTGGGCCTGGTAGGCCTGTTTTTCACCCTCCCCAGACTCCAGAGGCATTCTAGGAGCCTGGGGAGGGCGAAAACGGCCTTCCCTAATCCTCTGGAGGCTGGACACAGCCCATTTTCCAACTACCAGTGGGACCGGAAAGCCCAAAAATCAGCTGGCCAGCGCACGGATGCACGCTGGAGCTGAGCTACGGCAAAGCTCTCGTGCCCACAGATAAGGCTCCATGTGCCACCTGTGGCACCCGTGCCATAGGTTTGCCATCACGGACTTAGTCTATCGGAAGAAAGCTTGATGGGGGGAGAAGACCTGGGGGGGGGCCTGTCCCTCCCAGGTTGAGTCCTCAGGAGATACTCACAAATCTGTTTGTCCACGCAGCAGTCCGTCAAATCAGATTTCCAATCCCGGTACGGGGCCTGGCAGGACGAAGAGGAGGACGGCTGGGTGGTGCATGGTTGAGTGGTGCAAGCCGGGGAGGGCACGTTGGGAAAAGACCGGAACGCCATGGCACTGATGTTCTTCTAGTGATGCTCAAGAGAATTGAAAGGTAGCTCCCAAATTGCTGGTAGCGGTTAGTTGTCGTTGGGCGTCTTCGCAATCAGGACTTCCAGACGGCAGCACTTCTCTGAACCCCAACAACTTGGAGACACCGGCAAGCAACTTAACCGAGGTGGTGGGTGGAGCGCCTGGAGTTTAGGGGAGAGGGAGCTGCAAGGAACTTCCCAGCTGTTGCCGATGTTCTCGCAGCCGGGATTAAAAAGCTGCTGGAAAATGTAGGCACGGCAGTGGGTGTGAAAACCACCAACGTCGGGAACACCCTCTGCTCAAATTAGTCCGTGAATCTCACTGGCTGATTATTATTATTTTTTGGAAAGGGGTGTGTTGCAGCTCCAAAGTCCTGCCTTCCCTCCTCCAAAAACAACCCCACAATTATTGAATGACTAGGATGAAGTTCGGTGCCTGTAGTCCTTGATTTATGACCACAATTGCCGACCAGAATTTCTGCTGCTTAAACAGGGCGGTTAAAGTAAATCGCAGCCAGTTTCTTATGATCTTTTCAACCACGGGCCGTTCAGTAAATCACGGCCGATTGTTAAGCAAATCACACGGGCATTAACAGAATCCGGCTTGGTCAGAGGAAGATTGGTGGGAAGGTCACAAGTGGCGATCACTTGATCCCGGGACTCTGAAACTGTTGTGAATGAATACACGTCGGTTGCCAAGCATCTGAATTTTGATCACGTGATCGTGGGGATGCTGTGATGGTCGTAAGTGCGAGGACTGCTTTAGAGGCTGTCACTATTTCAATAATGTAACTTCCGTCAATAAATGGTTGTAAGTCCAGATACTCAGGTCATGGCGGTCCCTGTGTCCTTTCCCAGGGTGGGAAAATTATGGTTGACAATGCAAAAGTGGAGGCTGGAGCGTGTAACTGAGTTTATTTATTTGAGTTTTATTTATTAATATTGAGTTTATTTACCTAAAACTTTGATATAGCAAGCAACTCTGGCCAGCTCCCAATCCAAAGTAAAAACATCATAAAAACCAGAAAAGTATAAAACTAAACACATTAAAAATATTGGAACCATGAAAACGTGGAGAAACAGTGGATTTCTCTGAAATGGTATAGGGCCGTGATGGTACACGAAGCCATATCTGTGGGCACGCGAACTCAGCTCTAGCACGCTGATTTTCGGGCCTTCTGGGCCCACCAGTCGGCAAACGGGCCATTTCCAACCTCCGGAAGACCTCCGGGATGTATGTGGGGAAGGCCGTTATCGCCCTCCCCAGGCTCCTAGAAAGGCTCTGGAGCCTGGGGAGTGAAAAATGGGTCTACGGGGCCTGTTATTCTGATTTCCAATATGTTGTACTTTGGAAATCAGCATCGCCCAAAGAACCAATGGAAGAAAATGTTTACAGCTTAGGTTGAACTGTGGGGTCCTTGGTGCTGGTATATTTTCTTGCAGACATTTCGTTACCCAGCTAGGTAACGTCATCAGTGCTACCGCTGATTCTTAGCACCGATTGACCTTACCTGTTTAGGCAATGAAACATCTGCAAGAAACTATAACCAGGTTTCAGAGAACACCAAGGATCCCACCGTTCAACCTCGAGCTACAAATATTCACTTCTGTTGGTAATCATCAATTTCAGGAATCTAGAACCAGTAGGACGCTACGTTCGTATTTTTCAAGGCCTCTGCTCCGTCCTCTTGATTTTGCTTCCCTATTCTTGCAAACCTCTAGTCGTCCCAAAAACCATCACGGGACACAAGTTTTACAATTTTCTTGAACGTCGCAATAACTCCAGAAAGCGGAAAACATTTGCAAGGATGGTATGAAAAGTGATCAGCGTCGTGATCCCTCTGAACTCTCTGGAAAGCACGATTTCGAAGGAGACCCCTTGGCCGGTGATCCAGTGAAGTGGATCCCATACCAGAAAGGAAGTGCACTTCCATACAAGGCTTGGAGATCACCACAGAGATGTTTCCGATCGGTAGAGATAGCAGAATATGCTTCCTGAGTCAATATCCATTAGTCATGACTGTTTATCCCTGGGAGATCTAGTTAATCTTTCCATATTTACATCTCTTTCAAAACAATACTTTGACCAACCACGATTGAGTAAAGCTGGCTGGTACAGTACTAGACAGAGGATTATGAAGAGCTGCTACTCGTTGGGGCAGACTCTACATCAGTGCTTCTCAACTTGGCAGCTTTTAAGCTGGGTGGACTTTAACTCCCAGAATTCCCCCAGCCAGCTTGGGGAATTCTGGGAATTTATTTATTTATTGGTTCGATTTATATGCCGCCCTTACAATGCGTTAAGCAATAGCCTTCATACTTTTGTATATCCCTGCTTAGTAGGGCTTTCGGGGCCCCCCAAGCGGTGTTCTTTTTTATACAAAGTCAGCTTATTGCCCCCACAATCCGGGTCCTCAGTTTACCTACCTCGAAAGGATGGAAGGCTGAGTCAACCTTGAGCCTGGTGAGATTCGAACTTGCAGTAATTGCAAGCAGCTGGTGCTAGTTAACAGCACTTTAATCTGCTGCGCCACCAAGGCTCTTGAAGTCCACCCAACTTAAAGCTGCCAAATAAAAAAGCAACTGCTGGATTTCTGGACAGATGTGTTGTTTCCTCCACCAAATGCAAGCAGTCCTTGACTTACAGCCACAATTGAGCCCAACATTTCCGTTGCTAAGTGAGACAGCTGCTAAGTGAATTTTGCCCCGTTTTAAGACCTTCCTTGCCACAGTGGTTAAGCGGATCAGTCCTTAGTAACTGTTACAATTAGTAACACGGTTGTTAAGCGAATCTGGCTTCCCCATTGACTCTGCTTGTCAGAATGTCGCAAAAGAGGATCATATGACACGCACCCCAGGACACTGCAACCATCATCAATACAAGCCAGTTGTATTTTGATCGTCGTGCGATCATGGGGATGCCGCCACTGTCATAAGTGTGAAAAACCGTCATAAGTCGCTTTTTTCAGGACCGTTGTAACTTTGAACGGTTGCTAAACGAACTGTTGTAAGTGGAAAACTACCTACAAAGATTGTTGCCTGCAGTTAAAAACAAAATACGCCAAAGTGAGCTTTTATTTTCCTGTCTACTGGAGTCTGCTGTGTGTGTGTGTAAGTGTGAGTGTGTAGGTTGGTGTAACATTAAAGTCTTCTCTATCCTGCTTAGGCAGAGTGCAGCCCAAAGACGCCGGTGTCTTATTTTGCATGATTTACTTACTAGAATTAGGATGCTGACACAGCGCCATGCCACCAAATTAAAATGGAACAGCCCACACCTAAATTCTCATTTCACTAATTATTTTCAGCACATGAGAACCAGTCTTGCAGTTAAGCTGGTCCAAAGGAGGGTAGCTCAGAGGAAGCGGCTCGGTGGCCATATCCGGATGTCAATTTAGATCATGCTGTGTCCTTGGCTTGCCAGGGTCAGCGGAAGGAGCCCGTTCCCATCCTTTTCTCACTCACCACAAAATGACTTGCCTGCAGGTTGTGACTTCTCAGCCAGCTTATTCCATTCCAAGGTGGAATGGAATAACAGGGTTGGAAGGGACCTTGGAGGTCTTCTAGTCCAGCCCTTGCTTGAGCAGTTGATCTAACACCATTCGGGACGAATAGTTATCCGATCTCTTTTTGAAAACCTCCAGTGATGGAGCATCTAAGGCTTAGGGAGACAAGCTGTTCCTTTGATTACCGTATTTTTTGGAATATAAGACGCACCGGAATATAAGACGGAGTTTAGTTTTTGGGGAGGAAACTAGAAAAAAAAAAATCTGCCTACCAGGTAATTCATCTGGCTAGCGTCCTTAGACTGGTCAGCTTCAGCACATTTGTTTGCTGGTTTTTTATCCCCTGCTTGGGGATGAAAAACAGCTTCTAAGGCACAGCTGAGAGGAAGCAGCAATGAGAAAAGCAGGCAAAGCAGGGGAGGGGGAAGATCGCTCCACTCGGCTAGCGCCTAGTTAGGTCTGAAAAAAAGATCCTAAAGAGCAGCTGAGAGTCAGAGCAAAGCATGGAGATCGCTTCACTTGCTAGCACAGCAGGGGGAGCAGGCAAAGCTGGGAAGATCGCTTGCTAGGGCCTCTTTAGGACTGAAAAAAAACTTTGAAAAAGCTACATTCGGAGTATAAGACGCAATCAAATTTTCAGCCTCTTTGGGGGGGGGGGAAGGTGTATCTTATACTCTGAAAAATACGGTAATCAGGAAATGTCTCCTTAATTCTAGATTTAATCTCTCATTCATGATCTTCCACCCTTTACTTCAGGGGTGTCAAACTCAAGGCCCAAGGGCCGGATCCGGCCCGCGGGGTGCTTAGACCTGGCCCGTGGGGGCGCCCTGGAAGAAGAGACCGGACAGCTACTCGTCTCAAACTGTATAGGGCCGTGATGGCGAACCTATATAGCATGTGTGCCCAAAGTGTCACACGAAGCTATGTCGCCTGGCACTCGTGGCCTTGCCTGTTTGTCTTCCGGGTTTCTGGTGCGCATGTGCATGCGACAATCAGCTGTTTTTCACGCATGCGGCAGTGCCTAAAACTAGCCTGCGCATGTGCACCAGCCAGCTGATCATCAGGCACACATGCGTGCCAAAACCCGGAAGTTCAGCTTTCCCTGACGGTGCGTGTGCAATGTTTCTGCGTGAAACATTGTTCTGCAATGTTTGCCATCACTGGTAGAGGGTCTCCTGCTTAAGCAAGGGGATGGGTTAGAAGACCTCGAAGGTCCCTTCCAACTCTATTCGGATGGATGGATGGATTGGAGAATAGGTCAAGCCCCTCTTCTCTGTAAAAACCCCTCAAGAACTGGAAGACTGCTATTAATGTTCCACCTAGACTCGTGCTGGCGAACCTTTTCGGCACCGAGTGCCGAAACAGGAGCATGCATGCACTTGCACACATGTGCCGGAAACCGAAAGAGCAGCTGCCCAGGGCGTATGTGCATGCCAGGTGGCTACTCTTCCGGTTTCCGGCACGCGCATGCTCACCGGCCACCTGGTCTTCCAGTTTATGGTGCACATACGTGCACAAAAACCAGCTGGCCGGTGCACATGTGTGTATCAGAAATCGGAAGACCATCTTCCGGGCGTGCGCATGCTGGTCTTCACATGTGTGTCAGAACGTGTGCCAGTAACTGGAAGACTAGGAACCCGGAAGAGCAACGGGTGATGGCTTGTGTGCCCCGGAGAGATGGCTTTGCGTGCCACTTCCGGCATACGTGCCCTAGGTTTCCCATCAGGGACCTAGTCCTTCTCTTCCTTAGACTAGACATACCTAGTTCCCTCAACCGTTTAGCCCAGTGGTTCCCAAACTGTGCGCCGCGGCTCCCTGGGGAGCCGTGCTATCGTCATAAGGGCGCCGCGAAATATTCCGCCCGCTGGGTCTAACGCTGATGCGCCATTTCTGAAACATCTAGTGCGCATGCGCAGTTGCAAGTCGGATTGCTATGGGAGCCGCGAACCGAAAACGATTGGGAACCTCTGGTTTAGCCTCCAGACCCCTTAATCACCTTTGTTGTTCTTCTCCCCACAATTGCCAAGGTTTCATCAGCTTTTTTTGTATCATAGTGACCAGAATTGGAAGCAGTATTCCAAGTATGGTCTTACCAAGGCAGTTGATAGTGGTACTCATCCTTCATGTGACTTTTTTTTTTTTTTTAATTTGATTTATATGCCACCCTTCTCCGGAGACTCAGGGCGGCTTACAATGCGCTAAGCAATAGCCTTCATACTTTTGTATATTTATACAGAGTCAGCTTATTGCCCCCACAAACTGGGTCCTCAATTTACCTACCTTAGAAAGGATGGAAGGCTGAGTCAACCTTGAGCCTTGGTGAGATTCGAACCTGCAATAATTGCAGGCAGCTGATGTTAATAACAGGGTGCTTTAGACCACTGTACTATCCAAGACTTTTATACTATCATCCTGCTGTTGATTCAGCCCAGGATTGCATTGGCATTTTTGGCAGCTGCAGCACACTGCTGGCTGATACTTAAAGGCTGACAAATTAAGACACTTAAGATCCCTCTCACCGGTACGGCCAGTTGTCTACTGCCGAGCGGGTTCAATAAACTACAAACCATGGTTTAATGCAATGTGTGAACCAGGCGAAACCCGTGGTGAAATCTGAACCGGTTTACTACCGGTTTTCTGGCTGCGCATGCACAGCGCACACCATGCACCAAAAGGAGGCATGCAGTAAGTAAAACAGCATGCGAGGGGGGGCGGGTGATCAGCTGTGGTGCGCATTGCTTTTAAAAGTAAAAAAAAAAAAAAGGCCTCTGACGATCTCGCGTTGCTCAGGTGGGATCGTCAGAGGCTTTTCTTTACCTTTTCAAAGCATTTTTTCTACAATCTCTTTGGCCAAAGAGGTTGTTAAAAAAATGCTTTTAAAAGGGTCTGACGATCCCAGCTGAGTTGCCTGATCGTCAGAGGCTTTTTTTTTTCTTTTAAAAGCATTTTTTCTACAAAGTCTTTAGCAGAAGAAGCTGTAGAAAAAATGCTTTTAAAAGTTAAAAAAAAAAAGCCTCTGATGATCGCGCGACTCAGCTGGGCATGGGGGGGTGGGACAGGGATTTTTGCTACCGGTTCTCCGAACCACCCACCGCCATCACTACCGGATCAGGCGATCTGGTCCAAACCGGGAGCATTTCACCCCTGGGCAACACCCCCACCCCCCATTGTGGAGACAGCGTTATAACTTCCACAGCTTGAAAGATCAAGATTTATCTCTCGGAATTAGGGTCTCTAATGTGACTGTGGAGACTCTCAATCATCCAGGTCATGGTTGTCCCAAAATACGCTTTTTGCAAGCGGCAACTGGACTTCGTTTGTTTGTCCTTAAAGACGTTTCGCTTCTCATCCGAGGAGCTTCTCATCCGATCAGAGAGATTCCAACCATTTGACAGCCAAGGGATGCCAAGTGGATGTAAAACAGATTGTATAACAAATAATTACAAGCGCTTGTGTGGCAGGAAACATCAGCCAGCTGTAGCTTTATCCTCAGGCTGTAGCCTACCCAACGTGCTTAACAGGTCAGTGAAATGACAGCAACTGTATTTACACAACTCGCTTGGTATTATCTCTGGTTCGTTTGTGGCTTAGCAAATTTCAGAAAGCCAATTTGTTTACTTGTCAAAAGGGAACCGAGGGAGACCGTGCTCTGCGTACCCAGGATTTGCGAGATGTGTGTCATACCCGTGTATAAAACCTATACACCCACACACGTTTATTAAAAAGCTGACCAATTTACTCTTAGCTTAAAAAAATTAATAATGCAGGAATGCTGTTAATAACCAAACTATGCTAGTGCATATACTGTATAGTGAGCAATAAAATGAATTCAAACAGAGGTGTTAAAGCCATTGTTTTAAAGTAAAGCCTATAAACATTGGGGTTTTTTTAAATCAAGAAATGTATTAGTTATAAATTGATCCCACTTCTGTATTGATCTTCAAAACATGGAACTGTTTACTGTTCAGATGGGCTCCTTTTAATCCAGAATACAGATAGTCCTTGAGTTACGACCACAATGTCTGTTCCTGCGGGGAATAGAATAGAATAGAATAGAATAGAATAGAATAGAATAGAATAGA
>WNWU01000046.1:1820215-1836985 GCA_012654045.1 Ptyas mucosa | reverse complement strand
ATAGAATAGAATAGAATAGAATAGAATAGAATAGAATAGAATAGAATTTTTTATTGGCCAAGTGTGATTGGACACACAAGGAATTGTCTTGATGCCTATGCTCTCAGTGTACATAAAAGAAAAGATACGTTCATCAATGAAATGTTTGCTAAGTGAGTTTAGTCCCATTTTATGACCTTCCTTTCCACAGTTATTAAGTGAAGCACTGCAGTTGTTAAGTGAGTAATGCAGTTGTTAAGTGAATCTGGCTTTCCCCAGTTGACTTTGCTTGTCAGAAAGTCGCAAAAGGGGATCAGGTGACCCCGGGACACTGCAACCGTCATAAGTGTGAGTCAGCTGTCAAGCATCCGAATGTAAACCACGTGATCATGGGCATGCTGCAAAGGTCGTAACTGTGAAGTCATTTTTTTCAGGGCTGTTGTAACTTCGAATGGTCACTAAATGAACTGTTGTAAGTCAAGGACTATCCTGTAGTAGTTTTCCTTAGTTGGGCTGTGACTTCTGTTTTCTAAAAGAGAGCTTCCTGCTGCAGATCCATGGCACAGAGCATAATCCTAAAAGATTCACCCCAAATTGGGTAGCGTATAAATGTAACAGTATTATCTCTTTTATTCATTAAACATGAAACTCAAGTCAACTGAACATTTAAAAATGTATCACAAATATCATTGACTGGCGCTGATGGTTGATACAGGTTTCTCCCAGCATCCTAGGTATCGACCAAGTATTTTCTTAAAATATACGATGTTCTGAGTAGCGGAGTTTTTTGCAGTTCCGCTGTTGTTACTGCAGGAAGCTGCAATTTCCTGATGTATTTTGTAAAATTCTTGGCCATGGTACCAAGTGCCCTGATGACAGTGGGTGTCACTGTTACATGTTTCATCCATAGTTGCGTAGTTTCGATGGCCAGGTCGCGATATTTCGTGATTTTTTTCCCCCAGACCTTTTTCTTCAACTCTGGCGTCTCCTGGTACAGCAATGTCAATAAATTGTACGTTTCAGTTTTCGACAACTGTGATATCTGGCGTGTTGTGTTCCAAATGACGATCCGTCTGTATTCGAAAGTCCCACAAGATCTTCAACCTTCTCATTTTCTATAACTTTTTCCTTTTTCTGTTCCCCTGACTTTTTGGAGACCGGTAAGTCGTATTTTTTACATAATGACCAGTGGATTAATTTAGCAACTCGGTGGTGTCTAGCTTTGTATTCAGTTTGTGCGATTTTGCCGCATTCACATATTAAACGTGAAACAGTTTCGACTTTGTTGTTGCAAAGTCGGCAGTTTGGATTGTCGGTGGATTTTTGTATCTTTGCTTTCATGGCATTAGTTTGTAGTGCTTGTTCTCGAGCAGCGAGTATTAAACCTTCCATTTCTTGATAGTTTGTCTCTTAAGCCATGCCCACCTCAAGTTATTATCACACTTTCCTTCAGTGTTTTTCAACTGTTGTTATTGTTGTTGTTATTACAGTTCATTGCATGGTCAGCCAGATGTTTAGTCTGGATTTGGCGTTTTTATCTACCTCTTGAGTCCTTCGCAAGGACCTGGGATAGGCAGACGTTGTTATAGGTACCGACGCAGGAGGTAAGCTGTCCCAAGTAAGAGGATACAAGTTCAAAGGTGTGCAAAGGACTAGCTACACTGTAAAAGCACTTCTTCCGATATCCGACTTCTTCAAAAGGTGAGGAAGGATGGTTGAAAGGCAGAATTTAAGATTTAGTATCTTACTAACTGCTACAGTGGCCGACTGATTAGAAGCTGGATGTGCTCTCACTGAAAGTGATGACGTTGCAGCCCTTAGAAACACCGAGATACGGTCTACACAAACATGGATTAGTGCAAGGGTCTCCGAACTTGGCAACTTTTAAGACTTGTGGACTTCAACTCCCAAAATTCCTCATGGCTGGCTGAGGAATTCTGGGTGGTTGAAGTCCACAAGTCTTAAAGTTGCAAGTCTGGAGACATCCCCCCCCCCCCCACCCCACCCTATTCTACAAGCTAAGCAGGACAGGATGAAATAGGGGGAAGATTACTAGAATCCTAGGGCAGGAAGGGACCTCAGAGGTCTTCTAGTCCAACCCCCTGCCCAAGGTGGAGGAGTCCTTATATCATCCCAGGCCAATGATTATTGCAATCTTTTCTTGAAGACCTCCAGTGATGGCGCACCCACAACAGTTAACTGTTCTCATTCTCAGAAAATTCCTCCGTATTTCCAAGTCCCTCAGATAAGTTTCCACCCATTTTGTCCCGACCTCTGGGGTCATGGAAAATAAACTTCCTAAGCTTCTCTCTCTCTCTCTCTCTGCCAACATCAGGACTGACACAGATGGCCAAGCAGCCTCTGGGGAAGGATGGCCCAAAACACATGGCCATCACGGTAAGCTTTGCCAGCCCTACAACTCCGCGGAATCAGCATAACTGAGGATGATGCTCATTTTAAAAGGCCACCGATGGGTATCAAAACCAGGGATTCTCTCTGCTGATTTAAAAAAACAACAACAACATATGACATGCAGAAATAAATGGAGGCCAAGCTGCCCCAAAATTAGTGTCTCCCATTTGCCTGGAATGCTTTGCTTGATTAAACTCCAGTTGTGGTGCACTCTACACAAATTAGTAAACCTATTTGGAGTAACAGCACAGAGCAATCCGGAAATTACTCAGAGGTGCAGAACCACCAATTGCAGACTTCTTTGTCCTGGGATACAAAACAGATTTTGAACTCGTGGCTTGAAAAGGTCCGTCATCACCACAACCATCCAAAATACTGTGGATAGACAGCCAGTTTGGCCTAGTGGTTAAGGCATCAAGGTAAAAAGCAGGAGACCGTGAGTTCAAGTCCCGTCCTTAGCCACGAAAGCCAGCTGGGTGATCTTGGGTCATCCCAACCAACCTCACAGGGTTGTTGTGGGGAAGATAGGAGGAAGGGGTGTTGGAGATGTTCGCCCAGGGATGGGCTGCTGGGGGTTCGCAGGGGTTCGGGGGAACCTCTAGCTAAGATTCTGTGTAGTTTGGAGAATTCCCAAATCCCACTCCGGGCTGGCCCTGCCCACCGTGTCCCTCCCCTCCCAGGTGTCCCCACAAGGACCGTTTTGGATGTAGGTAAGCGCAGGGCGCGCGTGGGGGCTTGGGGCGGGCGAAAAACGGGCCTACCAGAAGTTCGGGAAGGCCGGGCCTGTTTCCGGCCTCCAGAGGGGCTCTGGAGCCTGGGGAGGTCAGTTTCGCCCTCCTGGAGGCTCAAGAAAAGCCTCCAAAGTCCGGGGAGGACAAAAATGCTCCCCCCCCCTGCTGTGGTGCAGGAGGCTGACTAGGCCACGCCCACCTAGCAACTAGGCAGAGAATCTTTTGCTAAAATTTCTGAAGCCCACATCTTTGTTCGCCATGAGTTATTTGCCAAAAATAATGAAGGCGAGATACAAATAAATAAATGAAAATATAGCCTGGGCCAGAATGAGGACATCAGATGAGGCTATTTTAAAGAGGATTCAGGCCCGAGAAAAATAGCATTGTCCTCTGAATCAGTACAATAGCAATAGCGCTTAAGACTTATATACCGCTTCGCAGTGCTTTCCAGCCCTCTCTAAGCAGTTTACAGAGTCAGTCTATTGCCTCCAACAATCTGGGTCCACGTTTGACTGACTTTGGAAGGATGAAAGGCTGACTCGACCCTGAGCTGGTCAGAATCGAACTGCTGACAGTCGGCAGAGTTAGCCTGCAATACTGCATACTAACCACTGCACGGAGGGAGGAAGTAAGGAAGATAGCAATAGCACTTAGATTTATTTACTGCTTCACAGTGCTTTACAGCCTTCTCTAAGCAGTTTACAGAATCAACCTATGGCCCCCAAAAATCTGGGCCCTCATTTTATTGACCTCGGAAAAATGGAAGGCTGAGTCAACCTTGAGCCAGTCAGAATCGAACTGCTGGTAGTCGGCAGAGTTCAGCCTGCAATACTCCACTCTAACCACAGTGCCACCACGGCTCCTGCAAAGCTGGTCTTATTCAGTGCAACAATTCAACTAGCAAAAGCTAAAATTAATTCTCAGCTCCCGTGACTTTTGAGTTTCTAGTACAAGATGTTATTTTCTTGGCACCCCTAGGATTGCTGTCCCAGATCTTGTGTTCAGATTACAAATTATTACCCCCACAAAAGTTGTGGTAGATTTCCCCCCCCCCCCCTCGCCTCTTTGATGTCGTTGCGGTACGTGAACTACAAGTAGCAACCCAACCTCCGAACAGGTTTTAAAAACAAGAAAACCAACGAAGTGTTTCTGAGAATGGAGGTGAGGGAAGTAAATAAATAAATAAAGATTAAATCTTTTTTTGTTGTCGTAACCAATAGTTCCATGAAAACTTGATTTGTCAGCACATTTCATAGCTCAGCCGAACAAGTTTATTTTTTCCCTGCAGGAAAGCAGTTTGAATACCCACTGGGGAAAATAATTCCGAGTTTGCAGTTGTATGAAAATGGGGTGACCTAGCACTAAACAGCTTGACGGGGGAGAAAATACTGAATTTTACTGATTTTCAGGTGCTGTGCTTTGCAAGCCGAGTAAAAAAGGGCGAGGTTTGCCTCGGTTCCCATTTTATTCTATAACAGGAAATTCTTGACTTTAAAAAAAACAGCAAATCCGGGGGGGGGGGTTTAAAAGTAGCTGAGGCTGCATTCAGTTTGTTCCCTGAAGAATTACACCTCCTTGCCTCGTTTTAAGACTTTTAAATATTGTACTGCTGAATCATAGCAAGGTCCCGCCACCAATTCAAGAACAGGGAAGGATTTACAAGGAAAACTGTCCTGGGAAATATATTCCCTCAAAACAGAGGGATTGTTGCCAATCAAACCAGTTGTAAGCCTGTACCCTTTATTTCTAGAATATTCTGAGTCATCCAGACCAGCGATGGGTTTCACATTTTCTTACTACCGGTTCGCCGCGTGCGTGCATGCTCGCTTTGTGCGCGTGCCCGATTCACGCGCACGCCTGCCTGCTTTCCGTGCATGCGCCGGGCCTCAAAAATGTGTCTAAATAAGACGGAATAGAGATGGGGTGGGTTCGGATCAGTTTGGTTCACCTGAACCGATCCGAACCGGCTGAATCCCACCTCTGATCCAGGCCCAAAGGTGCTTTTTCAAAAGGCAACTGGACTTTGTTTTTCCTTGAAGGCATTTCACTTCTCATCCAAGAAACCTCTTCGGTTCTCCGTGATATAATATAAAGATCCGTGATGGCACCTGTAGCCATACCAGTGAGCATGCCAGTTCAGCTCTGGCGAGTATGCGCGGGCCAGCCAGCTGATTTTCGGGCCTTCTGGGACCACCAGAAATAGGGAAACAGGCTTTTTCCTGCCTCTGGAGGGCCTGTGGGGGTGGGGAAGGTCCGTTTTTTCCTCTCACCTGGCTCCAGATCCTCTCTATGCATCTGGGGAGGGCAAAAACAGCCTTCCTAACCCCCTCGGAGGCCTGAAACGGCCCATGGCCCAACTCCTGACTGGGGGAAATCAACTCCCAACTGCTGACTAGGGAATTCTGGGAGTTGAAGTCCTCCAGGCTTAAAGTTGCCAAGGTTGGAGACCGTTTTAGAGAGTTTAGTACAGATGTTTGTAACCTCAACACAAAACTACAGTACCTGCTGTTACGATGAAGCCAATCTGATTTCAAGAGCACGTGCCTGCATGTCATTAGATTGTTATTTAGGCAAAGCCTTTCGACAACATCTCGTCGGCGCTTTCTGATTTATAATCTGATCCCTAATGAGCAGAGTTCCATCATCACCATTCATCTGCCTGCAGAGGTGATGAAAAACGACAGGGCAAAGCTTTCTCCCGTGCTACACAATCGGCAACCTTTCTTGACAGATGGATTCGTCTCCACCCAGCTAGGTTGAGCTTTCCCTGGTTTTCTGCTGGAAATCTGTGTTCCGTGTGTTTCCCCTGTGCATGAGCAGAGTTCTCTGGGAATAACAGCAGCAGAACTGGACAGGAGGCCCTTGCCTTCATGTCAAGGGAACAAGGTTGGGGGGGGGGGGGGAATAACAGGTACTGCTGGTTACATTTTTATAAATTTTCCTTCAAAAAAGTGATACGGGTAGTCCTTATGACCCCGATTGAGCCCCAAAATTTATGTTGTTAAACAAGACAGTTGTTGACTTCTGCCCCACTTTTATGACCTTTCTGGCCCACGGTTGTTAAGTGAATCGCTGCAAGTTGTTAAGTTAGCAAGAAGGTTGTTAAGTGAATCTGGCTTCCCCCACTGACTTGGCTTGTCAGAAGGTCGCCAAAGGAGATCACATGACCCCGGGACACTGCGACCGTCATAAATATGAGTCAGTTGCCAAGCATCTGAATTTTGATCCCGTGACTATGGGGATGGTGCAACGGTCAGAAGTGTGAAAAAATGATGTCATTTTTTTCAATGCTTTTGTAACTTTGGTCCAGAGGTGGTATTCAGCCGGTTTGGACCGGTTCGGCCGTATCTGTAGCAGAAATCACGGGTGGGCCCCACCTCACCCATGCTCTATGCCAGTTATGGCGAACCTATGGCACGCGTGCCACGCATAACCATATCGGTGGGCATGTGAGCTCAGCTCCGATTCTCAGGCCTTCTGGAACCACCTCGACTTACAACCACAACCAAGAGCAAAATGTGTTATTGTTAAGTGACAATTTGTTCAGTGAAGCCTTGCCCCATTTTACGACCTTTCTTGGCACAGTTGTTAAAGGAGCCACCGCAGCTGTTAAGTTAGTAGCACAAGTGTTAAGTGGGCTCCCCCCATTGACTTTGCTTTGTCAGGAGGTCGCAAGAGGGGATCATGTGACCTCGGGATACTGCAACCGTCATAAATACGAGTCAGTTGCCGAGCATCCGAACTTTGATCCGTGTGTCCATGGGCCTGCTACAATGGTCAGTAAGTGGGGGAAAATGGTCGTTAAGTGGCTTTTTCAGTCCCATTGCAACGTCAGTCACTAAATCCCTGATTTTGCTTGTCGGGAGTTTGCAATAGGGGATCACATGACCCAGGGACGCTGCCAAGCGCCTGAAGCATGTGATCAAAAGGGATCACGTGATCACGGGGATGCTGCAAAGACTGTAACTGTGAAAAATGGCCGTCGGTCACTTTTTTTTGGTGCCGTTGTAACTTTAAATGACCACTTACATGAACTGTTGTAAATCGAGGACTACCTGCATTTCAATGGGTTGGGATTAAACAGACACACACATACTTCCTGTCTTTCATTGTGTTACACACACACACACACACACACACACTCCCTATCTTTTGTTGGGTTGGGATTAAACACACAACTGCCTATCACGCCTTCTCTCCCCCATAATTCCATTTTCAAATAAATCGTTAATTAATCAGCATCACACAGGCTATTTTGAACTTTTGTTTTAACTGTGGCGACGAGTTGCATCCTTTTATTAAGGAGAGACGAGCGCTCCCACAATCCCCCCGAGCCCTTCTTCGCACCCTACGCCACGCTGTGGACGCACGGACGTTAATTCACCAACGGGCCCGCCCCTTCTCGAACGCCGCCTCTCTCTCTCTCGCGCGCGTGTCCTTCAGTTCTTCCGAAGTTAAGACTGACGTGAGACCTTCAAGTGCTTGAGGTAGGAAAATCCAAGAGGACGCTCGGCAGCCGTGAGCCCACCGCCAACTTCTCCTTCACAAAGTCTGCCGTTCTGAAACGGGAGGTATAGAAGAGGAGCAGCGCGGTTCTGCACGGCTGCCCTTTCGAGACGTGGGGGCGCAGAGGCACCCCGGAGTCCCTGGCGAGTCGCTTCATCTCACCTCCAAGGTGGAAAACCAAACACGTCCGACAGCGGCTAACGCAGCCACCTGCTGGCAGCATCCAGTAGCCGGGCAATTTCTACAGAGAATACACAGCAGCTCCATTCATATTTCTGACATCTCACTATTCCAGGTCATTGCCTCACTACTCGACAAACGGTCGGGCCGGCGGCCTTCCCCGACAACTACTACTACACGTCTCCTAGGAGGTAGGGTCCCCTTGCTGTTTCTCATAGAGAGGACGTTGGGGCCGGGAGAGCCCCCTTCGGTTCGCAGAAGAACCTGCCGTTCAGGCTGTAGCTGCCCTCCTGTCCTCCCCGCACGTCGAAATCGATGGTGACTTCCTCGATCTCCTCGTGGCTGTTCTGGACGGTGCTTTTCCCGTGCAGTTCCTTCAGGTGGCGCCGCAGCCCCGGCTTGTGCGTGAAGTGCATCTCGCAGTAGTTGCACTTGTGGGGCTTGATGCCGCTGTGGAGGTTGAGGTGGTCCTGCAAGGTGGCGTTCTGGGTGAAGCACTTGCGGCAGATGGGGCACTGGAAGGGCTTGAAGCCCGTGTGAACCCGGATGTGCCGCGTCAGGTTGCTCTTCTGCGAGAAGACCTTGCCGCAGCGAAGGCACAGGAAAAGCTTGTGCTCTTGCACGTGGCTGACCAAGTGGCCCAGCTGCTGGAACACCCGGCTGCAACGGGGGCAGCGGTAAGGCCGCTCCAAACCCGGGACTTTCCACGAGGCCACCCCGCTGCCCGTCCTCCACTCCCGGTAGTTGATAGCCGGGCCGTGGCGATGACGGTGCAAGGGGTAGTTTCGCCACTGAGAGGAAGGCGAGGACGTCGTGGAAGGGAAGGGGAGCCCTTTGCCGCCCATCTCGTCGTCATAGCAACCCTGCAGGTAGCTGCGGGTGATCTCCACGGCGGAGTTGATGAGGGAGAGGGAAATGGCGGGAGAGGCGGAGCCGTGGGAGCTGCGGGGGGTGAACTCCACGGCTGCCATCTTGCTTTCATCACAGTCTCCTTTGCCTGGGGTGGAAGAGGGCTGCTTCTCCCGCTCTTCCTCCTCCTCCTCCTCCTCTCCGTCTTGCTGTTCGCTGCTCTCCTCCTCCTGCTTCTCCTGCAGCAGGGCGTCCGCCTTTGGGACTAGGTAGTGGGAGACGGCCTGAGCGCAGCGTTCCACCACATGGCCCATCTGCAAGAAGGACGCCGCCGTCAAGTAGTTGACCAGTTCCTTGATGGGCACATCCAGGCACCCCGTGTAGCAGGACAGCAGAAGCTGGCGCCCAATCTCCGGGCTCTGGAAGAGGGAGACCGTCACCTCTTGGGAATCGTTGAGCAGGAACTGGTCGCGCAGGAAAGGGGAGCAGGCCGCGAAGACCACGCGGTGGCCGGGAACCCGCAGCTCGTTCACCTGCACCGTCACGTCGCAGAAGCGGCGCTGTTCCCGCAGCTGGTCCATGCGGTGCAGAACGCCATCGCCGTAACCGGGAAAGCGGAACTGCAGCTGCTCGCAGGCTGGGGCCATTATGATACGCCTGGAAGAGACAAGACGAAGGAGAAGGAAGATGTCAACCCTGAAGTGAACTTGGCTGTGGCCATCTTGGAAGCTTCAGGGTTGCCATGAAGCAGAAGGGACAGGGAGACCGGGGTGGGGTGGGGTGGATAGTTAGATGGGGTTTTGTAGCCAAAACAAAAAAAAGCTTTCCTGTGGGAACCAAGGACGTTCTCACAGGTGGCTGGCCAGAGGAGGAGCGAAGTAACCAAGCAACTAGCTATCACCTGGTTGGACAGCGTGACCTGTGACTTGGGAAACTTTTACTTTTTAATGAGATGAAAAGCCCCGGGAACTTTCAGAGTCAGCTTTCACCATTTGTGACAATATGATGTATCCAATAAATTGTTCTTTGAGGAACAATTAAGGCACCAGACAAAGAAACTGGGTGGCGGGGAATTCTAGTCCAGCCTTAGTCCTGAAAGCCGGCTGGGTGACTTCGGACCGATCACCAGGAGATGGTGAGTTCTAATCCTGCTTTAGATGTGAAAATAATTGGATGACCTTTGGGGAGTCATTCTCTCTCAGCCCGGCCTACCTCACAGGATTGTCACGCTGTGGTTAAATTGGAAGGGGAAAAAAGGAGTATTAGATATGTTCGCTGCCTTGGGTTGTCTATAAAAAAAAAAGAATAAAGGTGGGATATAAAATAAATAAAATAAACGTGATTGATGTTGAACTTTTGTGTATGGGCACCTTCCCCATAACAATTCCATGAAGGCAAGAGTTTAAAGTCATTTATTTTGCAAGTTCAGATATGCTGAGAAACTCAATTTTACAGAACTTGTCTTGGTCATTTTAGCCAAACCTGGTTGATATGGGTACAAACCCGCCAGATTTGGTCCTTGTTGAATCCTTATTTTGAATTCATTTCACAATTAAATCTAATAGGATGGAAAAATTAGGACTTTCAAAAATGTTAATAATCGTGAAGAGTTTGCCTAAATGGATAGGGAAGGCTTGGATTACTTTACACCCGGCCTTCTCCTTTTTTATTTTTCAAAACCCCGCTTTGTTGAATAAAAACCTCGCTGAAAGCAGCGAATTATTTTGATTTCGTCCCCCACGTGCCCTCTACTACTATTCTCGAAAGCGTCCTACGCAGTCGGAGCAACGAGCGCGCCTCTCCTTGCGTTGCGGTCCCCGCTCCCGTACGCAACCTGCGGGCCAGACGTCGTCCGTTACGCTGTTGGCGCGGGAGGGGGGGGGTGTCCTTTTGCATTCCAAAGCTGTTCGTAGAGCGACCCCTGGAGGCGCCTTTGCCCCGTCCCGGTACGCTATTTGCGCACCTGCTCGTTCCTGAAACGCCTATTCAGAGACGGCATTTACGCTCGCCGCCTAAGGGGTGCTGGCTCTTTTATAACAGGACGTACGTCGCGCTTGTGGAGCCACTCACCTCACCGCCGCCTCGGCCACCTAATTGCCTCTTTCCAGGGGCCGCCTTCGGGTTTGAAGCCCTCCAAGACGGCCGCTTCGCATTCGGCTCCCTTAGGCCTGCTCGCAGCACCTCGGCTGCGCCGCCATCTTGGAATCCGCCTCTCAAAGGGTCCGGGACTTTTTCCTCCCAGGCGGGCAAGGGCAGGGATTGCTCCGCGTCGCCACCCGCCTCCGGGGCGCAGCACAAGGGGGACCTCCGAGAGCGGGTGGGGGAGTGAAGGGTCATGCAAAGCGCTGGTATCACTCCGCGGGAAAGAGTCCCATGGCTCAGTCCTTCTGACGCCCCATTGGAAGCATAGCTGTCCCCCCCCTCACCTCCAGTCGTTTCTGTCTCTCTGGTGCAACCTCCCCCCCCCCCCACAAGTTGGTGCCTCCAGAGGGTTGGACTACAACTCCCATCTCCCAGGCTATCAGGGTGAGAGGGGAGTTACAGTATAATGCATCTACTCAGTCCTTCTGACTTTGTAGGTCTCTCAAGTGCATTATCCCCAAGCTGGTGCCCTGCACTTGCATTGGACTGCAAGTCCAATTCTGCCAGCTGGGGAGATGGGAGTTGTAGTCCAACCCTCTGAAGGCACCAATTTATGGGGTGGGGGGATACGTTGCAAATAGAGAAACAGGAATAACTGGAGGGCAGAGCTCAGCTTCCTATGGGGCGACCGAAGGACTGAGTAGATGCATTGGACTGGAACTCCCCTCCCACTTGCCAGCTGGGAAGATGGGAGTTGTAATCCAACCCTCTGGAGTAGGGGTCTCCAACCTTGGCAACTTTTAAGACTTGTGGACTTCCAGCTCCCAGAATTTCTCAACCAGTTGGGAGTTGAAGTCCACAAGTTGCCAAGGTTGGAGATCCTGTGCTCCAGAGGGTTGGACTACAACTCCCATCTCCCAGGTTATCAGGGTGAGAGGGGAGTTACATCTACTCAGTCCTTCGGTTGCCCCATAGGAAGCTGAGCTCTCCCCTCCAGTTGCTCCTGTTTCTCTATTTGCAACGTACCCCAAATTGGTGCCTTCAGAGGGTTGGACTACAACTCCCATCTCCCCAGCTGGCAGGATTGGAGTTGCAGTCCAAGCAGGGCACCAGCTTGGGGATAATGTACTTGAGAGACCAACAAAGTTAAATAACGGAGCAATCCATGGAGTGCAACTGAGAAAAAAAACAGAATCCTAAATCCTTACGTAAGTTCTTCACGATAGTAATATTCATACGATCGGTTTGATAACAGAATAACAGCGTTGGAAGGGACCTTGGAGGTCTTCTAGTCCAACCCCCTGCACAGGCAGGAGACCCTCTATTAGACCATTTCAAAACAAGAGCTTGTTCAATCTGTTCTTAAAAACCTCCGGTGATGGAGCATCTACAACTTTTGGAGGCAACTTGTTCCAATGATTAATTGTTCTGTCGGGAAAATTTTCCTTAATTCCAGGTTGCTTCTCTCCTTGATTAGTTTCCATCCGTTGCATCTTCTGATGTTCTGACCCACCACAGCTCAGTGAGGCAAATTGAACTGAGAAATAAAAACCAGCCTGAAATTACAAGATAGCTGGATGCTTCCTCCTTTATACATCCTTCCTCATTTTGCACAAATCCGCAATTCTCGTGCCGTTTCCTGACTTGGAGGCGCAGGAAAAGTTCTCGGGCCGGCCTTGTCCTCAGACAAGGTTACAAAAAGCTGGTAGATCAGATGTTCGCAAAAGAATCACCCTGCGTATCCTGCAGATGTTCTTGGGGGGGGGGGTCATAAAATTCAAGATAGCGGCCAGTTTTGTTAGACCGCACCCCCACGGAAGATAGTGTTCTTATCTTGACTCCTCCCTTCCTCCCTCCCCACCCCAGATATCCTGAATTGAAATTGTTTGCAGGGGAAAAAAATCCTTCTATATCCAAAACCAGCCACTAATAAGATTGTGACTGTATTTCTGTGGTTCTGCAAAACCTCTGAAGGCAGGCTTTGCATGCAGAGAGCGTCAAAAAGCAGAAAGAAATGGGTTTGGGATTGAAAATGGGAAAAAAGGCATTTCTCTCTTTTTAACCAAACTCGGCATTCATATTCCGATTCACCGAAGATTATATTAATCTTGGGTTTGGATTAATGGTCAGGCTGAGAACTATATTCAGGGTTTACACCGCAACTGGCAAAAACACAATGCCTTGGGAATTCTCCCAAGTACCAATCTCTGGATTTTCGGTTTTTCTTGAAGATGTTTTGCTTCTCACCCAAGAAGCTTCTTCAGTTCTGATTGAATGGTGGAAGATGGATTTATATTCCTCTCAGTCATCTGGTCGTTAGCACTCTCTCTGAGAGATGTTGAGGCTACTTGGAAATTTATCTCTGTGCCCCCAGGGTCACTTGAATAGTCCAAATGGGTGCGAACCTTCTTGGAACTGGTGAAAGGACTGTGTTGTAAACAGGAGATAGGTGGTGTCATTTCCCTCCTCTCTGTTGAGAGAGGGCTGTCCAATTTTGACATAAATGGCCCCTTTGACCCCTCTTTCAAGCCAGCAATCCTGTGTGTCCAAAATGTGAGTTTTGCTATCTTCAAAAGAGTGGCCTTTGGCTTTCAAATGCAGATGGGCTGCTGAATCTTATCCCGATGGGTTTGTTCTCCTATGTTGTGCCATGAAACAGCTCATCAGAAAGGTGCTAATGGCCAGATGACTGCAAGGAACATAAATCTATTCTCTGCCAGTCAGAACTGAAGAAGCTTCTTGGATGAGAAGCAAAACGTCTTCAGGGGAAAAACAAAGTCCAGTTGCTTTTTGAAAAAAAACATCTTTGGGACAACCATGACCTGGATGACTGAGAAGCTCCATAGATCCTTTTTGAAATATACCATGTAACTTACATATGTTTATGCTGTTCTAAACATGGTATATTTCAAAAAGAATCATATATATATATATATATATATATATATATATATATACACACACACACACACACACACATATATACATACATACATACACATACATACACACACACACACACATATATATTTGCTTTCTTCTCTTATCGTAGGTTTTTGTATGTATTTTTCTTCAACCAGGTATTTTCCTACGTAAACCAAGTTTCTCAAATTGCAGTCATAGCGCAGTGAAATCAATAGGCAGCAAAATGCTTGCTTGCTGTCTGAAGAAGCCTAGGATAATGGATAGTGGATGTGATTTCACTGAGCTATGGCTGCAATTTGAGAAACTTGGTTTATGTAGGAAAATACCCAGTTGAAGAAAAATACATACATACATACATTTCATATTGTTAGCAGCTCGTCTTGCTTGCAAAACCCTTCCTTTTGACCAGCCTTGATCCAGGAAAAGTGATGCATTTATTGGAAAATAATAATTCTAGTTGTACGAACTAGAAATAAATACCGATTTCGGGCAAAAAAAAAAAAACCCTCATCATAAATTGCGGTCAAGAGTGCTGCAAACAGCCATAAATGCAAGCCAGTTGCCAAATCCCCAAAATACGACCATATGACTGTGGAGAGGCAGATCAGAACTTCTCATCCAGTTCATAAGTACCAGGGTTTTTTTGGGGGGCGGGGGAGGGTTTGTTGGAACTTTAACCTGCTGTTAAGTTTTTATAGCTGCGGTTTGTTTTTTTCAATCTTACCTGGAATTTACTTCCACACGACACTCCCCTCCCTTCCTCCCACCCCCATCCTTGTTTCAGCCTCCAAGTACAGAGGAAACGTCACTCAAAATCAAACCAGCTTTTATTTACAAAAATAAGTTCTCCTGCTTAGCCCCAAGAAGCAAGCCGAAAACCGCAGCTTTTCCGAGAGGTCCCCATGTTCCCGAGACCTTCCCTCCCCCTCCTCAGTTTATAATAACAACAGCATTCCCCCAAGGCAACCCGGTGAAGTGGATAGAAAAGAGAATTGTGAGAATGGAAAAAATAATAATAATTCAGTGCAATGCAAAGTATTCCATTCAAAACATGGCTGACACCCTGGGAAGGGAAGGGGGTGGGGGGCGCAATGAGGCAAGGCAGCGACTGTGAATACTTTTTGTGCAAATGAGCGGAAGACTCAAAAGTGTTTAGAGAGTTAATTCATTGGCTGGCCCGCATGGACCAAACACCATCATCCTCTCCCTCTATGTGTGCCAAAAGGAAGGCCAAGGTTGTGCTTCTGGTGGCTAGGAATGGATTCTTAGGATTTGATAGAAAGTCACACACACAGACCCCCATCCCATCCCCGAGTACATCTCCCTAAAAATCTTTACCTAATACTGAGATCAAAAAATGTTTTTTGTGGGGTGGGGGGGGGAAAGGTAAGTGAGGGCCAAGGTGAGTTGTAAACTGGGAGGCCGAGAATATTCTGCTCGGGCTCGAAACAAACCAAGAGAAACCGGCTGTAGAGTTTTACGCAGCTTTTTTTTTTTTTTCCTTTTTAAAAAAATCCAAACAGGTATAAAAGCATCCTTCCGGAGAGATGAAAAGAACGGAGACGTCGGGACAAACGGTCGCCCCAAGTTCGGTTAGCCACGGAGTCAAGCAGCACGAGCGATTCCCCTTCGAGGTTTTTGGAGGAATCCATCCAAAGTGTGAAGGGAGTGGGGGGTGGGGGAGAAAAAAGAGCACCACTGCAAATTGCACGCCATGTTGAGACACAAGGTCTTGGGGTGGGGATAAGATGGGGCGGAGGGGGGGGCTCAGGCCCCCACCCCTCTGCCCGAGGTGCTACTCGAAGAGCCAGAATCCTGGCCGGGAATGATAGCGGCGTTTAAGATGGGACCGGCAGTCGGAGGAGTGCTGATGTTCTTGGCTCTGTTTTGCTGGTCCAAGGAATGGCCCCCCGTTTGGGGTTCTGGAGTTTTGCTGGTGGTTTGAGCCTCCTCGTTGGGTTTAGCGGTCCTGGTTTCTGCCGTTGGATTGTGCGACGCTTTGTGTTGAGGGAGGACTCCGTTCTCCTGGACAGGAGGGAGGTCGGCATTCACAGCCACAGCCGGAGAAGTTCGCTCCAGTTTGCGATGTTTCGCGAGGGTGGCCGGGGGCGGTGGGGGGGCAGCGTCGGAAGGGACCAGAATGCTCCGGATGAGCTCTGTACAGACAGCCGAGGCCTGGCGGGTTTCGCGGCACAACTGGGACAGGCTGAGAAAGCCGTGGGGCAAATCTTGAACCACTCGCAGAGTGACCGGCCGACCGAGGGCCCGCAACCTCTGGGCAAACATCACGGAGTCGTCCAACATGGGATCCAGAGCACACGCCTAAGGAGAAGAAATGGTCGGAGCCTGTAAATCAGGGGTGAAATGCTCCCAGTTCGGACTGGTTCGCCTGATCCGGTAGTGATGATGGCGGATGGTTCGGAGAACCAGTAGCAAAAATCCTTGCCCCTCCCATGCCCAGCTGAGCCACGCGATCATCAGAGGCTTTTTAAAAATTTTTAAAAGCATGTTTTCTACAAACTCTTTGGCCGAAAAAATGCTTTTAACAGTAAAAAGAAAAGCCTCTGAAGATCGCGCGGCCCAGCTGGGATCGTCAGAGGCTTTTAAATGCATTTTTTCTACAACCTCTTCGGCCGAAGAGGTTGTAGAAAAAATGCTTTTAAAAGTAAAAAAAAGAAAAAAGTTGGCCACGCCCACCCAGTCACATTACCCCTCCCCCCACCAAGCCACACCCACAGAACCGATTATAACAGATTTTACATTTCACCACTGCTGTAAATCCTAGGGATCGGGAAACCCTCCTAACCCTCACATCCTCCACAGGGCCAGTTTGGTCTAATGGTTTAAGGCACCAGGCTTGAAACCGGGAGACGGTGAGTTCTAGTCCTGCCTTAGTCACGAAAGCCAGCTGACTGACTTTGGGCCAATCAGCAGGAGACTGAGAGTTCTACTCCCACCTTAGGCGTGAAAGCCGTCTACAGGGACTTTGGGGCAATCACCAGGTGAACGTGAGTTCTAGTCTCACCTTAGGCATGAAAGCAAGCTGGGGGGACTTTGGACCAATCAGCAGGAGACTGGAAGTTCTAGTCCCTCCTCAGCCATGAAA
>WNWU01000046.1:1791880-1803984 GCA_012654045.1 Ptyas mucosa | reverse complement strand
CCAGCTCAAGTCTACAACGCATACGCACCTCCCGCCAGCCAGCTGATGGGGGCACATGTAAGAGTCGCACGCATATGCGCAGGGGGGAGCATGGCAGAGTGTGACGTGACCCCCTCCCTGTGGCCTGTTTTGGGCCCAGAAGGCTGCAGGGAGGCCTCCTAGGCCCAAAATGGGGCGTGTGGGGGGGGTGTCGTGTGCGCATGCGCGGGAGGGGCAGAGGGGAGCGTGGGGGGAGTCATGCACGCATGCTCGGGGGGACGAAACACACTGCATTATGGGGGTCGCCACGCACAGACGCGCTTTCGGCACACGACGAGAAAACAGTTAGCCGTCACTGCCCTAAAATAATGCTTCGCGATTCTCGGGTGGAACGATTCTTCCCCTCAGCAGAACTTCCAGGCCACACCGTTTGCGAAGGGAACGCTGCTAGAATTAGACATTTGCCCCAGATCTCCTGCATGGAATTTCATCGGAACCCGTGAAGTTTCAGTTCTAAGAAAAGAGGAATCGTGTTCTTTTCACCACTCCACAAACAGGGGTCTTTCTCAACACCTGGCACGCTGCCTCGGCTCTTCACCCACTTTAGGTTCACGAGTCCCGATCAAATGAAGATGAATCAACTTTTTAAGAGGGGCGTGTGCTCCCCCACGTAGGATGAGTAGCTACACCTCGGGGGCTGCTGGGCCCTGTGATAGGAAAGCAATTCGAGGCTTTATACCAGTGATGGCTAACCTTTTCTTCGTCGCATGCCAAAAGTGGTACGGGAGGGTTGCAGGCGAGCGTGCCCACACCCATAATTCAATGCTGCCCCGTGCCTGCGCGCACGACTCCTCCACACTCCCACTTTTGGCACGCAACAGCAAAGAGATTACCGGTGGGCCTAGTAGGCCTGTTATTCGCCCTCCCCAGGCTCGAGAGGCTTTTTTGGAGCATGGGATGGGCGAAAACAGCCTTCCCTACTGACCCAAAGGCCCTCCGGAGGCCGGAAACGGCTCATTTCCCAACTTCCGGTGGGCCCGAAAGTCCCAAAAATCAGTTGGCTGGCACGTATGTGCACGCTGGAGCTAAACTAGGGCAACGCTCGTGTACCCACAGATATGGCTCTGCGTGCCACCTGTGGCACACGTGCCATAGGTTCGCCATCATGGCTTTATACAGTGGACCGAATGCAGGTAGTTCTCAACTTACGTCCACAAAGGAACCCTAAATTTCTGTTGCTAAGTAAAACACTTGTTAAAGCGAATTTGGGGCCAACTGTACGACTTTTCTTGCCACGGTTGCTAAGGGAAGCGTTGCAATTGTTCATTTAGTCACACGGTTGCTAAGTGAATTACTTCCTATCCTGCCCTCAGGTGCCTTGGAGAACAGGATGAAACACACACACCCCCACTTTTCTGTGACACCCCCTCAAACGCTGGGAGACTGCTGTCTGGAGGAGGAGGAAGAGGAGGATTTTTTAAATTTTTATTTTAACGCCAGGTTCAATATCTCTTATTTTAATATCCATTTCTGACTTCGGATTTGGACTGGAAGCCCTCCGCTTATGACAGTTGGGATTATAAGCATGCTGGCTGGGGAATTCTGGGAGTTGAAGTCTACCCCTGACCCATCTCAAAATCCCCAAGATTGAGAAACACTAGTCCCGTGATGGTGAACCTATGGCACGGATGCCACAAGTCGACACGGAGCTGTATCAGTGGGCATGCAAGTGTTGCCATAGCTCAGCTTCAGCGCACATGTGTGCGCCACCAGCTGATTTTTGGGCCTTTCAGTCCTACCAGAAGTTGGGAAATGAGCTGTTTCCGGCCTCAGGGGGGTTGGGTGGAGGACGTTTTTGCCCTCCCCAGGCTCTTAGAAAGCCTCTGGAACCTGGGGAGGGTGAAAAATGCCATCATGTGGTAAAAGGGGGGGGGCTGCAGGGGCAGGGCGCATTGAATTATGGATGTGGGCACACACATGGGCAACCTCGCCGCGCTCCCCCCGCTTTTGCCACACGACGGCAAAAAGGTTAGCCATCACTACACTAGTCTAAACACACTACGGTCTCACACAGAGATGGGATTCAGCCGGTTCAGGCAAACTGGTAGTGCCATCCTATTTAGGCACGTTTTTGAGGTCGGGTGCATGGGCGCTTGTGAACGAAGCATGCACACGCACGCTCACATTTGCGAACCAGTAGAGAAAGTAAGTGAGTACCACCCCAAACTCAGAAGGTGCGTTTGCCTTAAATAGGTAAGACAGGCCATTTACTTGGGATCTTCTGGGGGGGAAGAAAAAAAATTTAAGATTATGCTTTCTTATCCCATTTTCCCAATTTCTCACGCGGGCCTATATATCAGCAGCTGGAATGCCGAGTGTTCGGTGTTCACTTCCTTCCTTCGGCGGCTTTGCAGTGTGTGTGTGTAAACCCTGCCATTAAAAAAAAAAACCAAAACCCTAACACAGCCAGCCTCCCAGGAATGGGTGCGATTGTGATGTCAGAGGTGTCGGCCAATCACCACCGTGTACAGCCAGGTTCTGTCACACCCTACCAGGTGTGAAACTGTCATAATTCATGAATGAAAGGGGATGAGCCAACTATCGGACCATCCTTCTCCGCTGAAAGCGGCTGCAGCCAGACGAACCAATGGGCAGCTTACAACACTGTCCCGTAACACAAAGCTCCAGATCGCCGATTCCTCCGAGCAGGAGACAGTTATATAAGCCTTGCGTAATGCAACAGGTGTGTTTTCACCGTAGCGCAACCTGTGAATTTCACCTAAGGCGGATTGCCCTTTGAGAGGCACGCCGGGGTACTGCCAGGGTATCAAGGCTTCATCGCTGTTTACGATTACTCTTAATTAGCAGATGTGCCAGAAAGATATCTTGGCACAACTTGTGCTGTGTGGGTGAACAAATAAAGAGGCCTTATCTACAGAGAAAGTGTCACACGCATCACGTCGGCTTCCCCAGCGATGAAAAGCCATGGGTACTGAATTCCAAACCCCAGTAAGGAGCGCATATAACTAGAGAGACACTTTGGTGTAGTGGTTAAGGCACCAGGCTAGAAAGTGGGAGACGGTGAGTTCTAGTCTTGCCTTAGGCACGAAAGCCAGCTGGGTGACTTTGGGCCAATCACCAGGAGACGGTGAGTTCTAGTTCCGTCTTAGGCATGAAAGCCAGCTGAGTGTGACTTTGGGCCAATCACCAGGAGACGGTGAGTTCTAGTTCCGTCTTAGGCATGAAAGCCTGCTAGAGGGACAATCTAACTCACGGGGTTGTTGCTGTGGAGAAAAGAGGAAGAGAGTAGAGTGTGTTGGATATATTTGCTGCCTTGAGTCATTTGTAAAGATAATAATAAAAGGCGCGATATAAACAAACAAAGCCATAATGATGTATACTCTTCCTGGAAGGGACGCAACATACATTACTTAACACAGGGTTCCGCAACCTTAAACACTCAAAAGAGCCCATCTGGACCCGTTTCCCACAGAAAAGAAAACACCGGGAGCCACAAAAACCCTTCCTGTGCCTGACGATTTCTTGAGCGGTCACAAAACTAGCCTATGTAGTTGAATTAAACGTTCTGTTTTTATTCTGAAACTTTTCTTTTCTTGGATTTATCCATGGTTGGCCTACCGGGGAGTTGAAAAACTCAATAAGTTGTGTTCTGGTGGGTGTCGCACATTGCCGGTTGCGACGTATATTTTGAATGACAAGGAGCCACAGCAGAGGGGTGAAAGAGCCGCGTGCGGCTCCAGAGCCGCAGGTTGCTGACTCCTGCCCTAACAGAATAGGATAGTAAATCCAATCTCTACTTTAAAAAAAAAAACAAAACACCTCCAAGCTTGGAGGAGCACTTGGAAGCAAGCCGTTTGGCTGATTAATTGTTCTTAAGGACCCCACTTTTGTTCCCAGAAAATTACCATCGCTGCCCCGAACTGACACATCCACGGGGACGGATTCCACCGGTGCCTGGCAGTTCCTTCCCCAGAAGTGGAATTTGGTATGGGGCTGAGTCACTCTTTTGGCAGCTGGAAGAAAACAACATCATTCTCGGGGAATTGGGGGGAAAACTCAGCTGGCAGGGGTGGATTAGGGCAGGGGCCGTAAACAACAAAGGGGGCAGTGGGGGAAGAGGGCAAGGAACAGGCGGATAAGGAGAAGGTTCAACAGCTTGGAGTGGGGGAAAAAAAAGAGAAACAAACGGAGTTGGGAAACGTACAGAACACAGAAGTTAAGCCAATCCTTCCCCCTGTCTTCAAAGCCTGGGACCCCTTTGCCCTTTGACCTCTGCTGCCGAGAAGGGAAGGAAGGAAAGAAGCAAAGCAAACAAGGGTAAAACCGGGCAAACAATAGCATACAGGATAGCCCTGGACTTACAACCATTTGTTTAACTGGCCATTCGAAGTTACAACAGGACGGAAGAGAACGACCTACGACCAGTTTTTCACGCTGACGGCCAATAAAGGGGGATATTTGCAGCTCAGAGTTGACATGAGAGTTCTTTGGCGCTCTCTGAGCTTGGTGGTTTTCTCGCCGACGTTTCATCACCCAACTAGGTAACGTCATCCGTGCCGGAATGGAGTGGGGTTTGAGGAGAGGAGGACGAGGAGGAAGACGAGGAAGAAGAGGAGGACTATAGGGTCCTTTGTGCTCTCTGAGCTTGGTGGTTTTCTCGCAGGCGTTTCACCACCCAACTAGGTAACCTCATCAATGCTGGTATTAGCTTGTTCTAGCACTGATGAGGTTACCTAGTTGGGTAACGAAACGTCTGCAAGAACAACACCAAGCTCAGAGAGCACCAAGGACCCCATAGTCATTCTCCTCCTCCTCCACTCCCTTCTAGCACTGATGAAGTTACCAAGTTAGGTAATGAAACATCTTCAAGAAAAGAACCAAGCTCAGAAAGCACCAAGGATCTCACAGTCCCCCTCCTTCCTCGCACTGATGATATTACCTATCTGGGTAATGAAACGTCAGCAAGAACACCACCAAGCTCAGAGAGAGCACCAAGGACCCCTAATTTCAGTGGTGAAATCCTACCGGTTTTGTCCGGCTTGCACGAACTGGTAGCGGCGGTGGTGTATGGTTCGCCAAACCGGTAGCGGTGGCAGCGCAAGGCTCCCTCCACCTGCCCGGACATCGTTACTTCCTGGTTTTAACCAGGAAATAACCTGTTTTTGACCCTCTGTGCATGAGCAGAAGGCTTTGTGCATGCACAAAGGGTCAAAAATTGGATGTGACGATGGCACGCGCACACTTCCGAACCGGTAGGGAAGGTAAGTAGATTTCACCCCTGCTCCATACTTATGACCATTGCGGCATCCTCATGGTCATGTGATCAAAATTCAGACGCTTGGCAACTGACTCCTATTTACGACAGGTTGCAACATCCTGGTGTGTTGTGTCTGTGTGTGTGTGTGACATAATCACCTTTTGTGGTTTTCAGCCGCGCCAAATCAACAAGAGAAGCCAGATTCACTTACTTAACAACCGGGCTTAGTAACTGAACAGCAGCAGCAGTGCCTCCCTTCAAAAAACGACGGCAAGAGAGGTCACGTAAAGTGGGGCAAACCTCACTTAAGTCTTGCTTAGCCACAGAGACGTTTGGGCTCAATTGCGTAAGTCGAGGACCACTTGTATTCTGGGTCAGGGATCAAGGCGCTGTGTCAGATCCAGCCAGTCGCAGGCTCGGAGAGAGGACATTCTGTGCCTTTCCTTCGAAGCTTCCCAATTCTTTGCCTCCTCATCCTTCCTCATTCCGGGCCTGGTTAATACGAGGCAAAAGAGCATCAGCCTCTCCTGTGTCTCAGCCCGTTTTCCTTTAATCGCTGGCTTTAATTAGGAGGCCCCAGATGGCAAAGGAGATGCCCATGTGGCCAGCTGTACCAGGCACTCAGCGCACAAATCCTCCTTTGTGGTTGCCAGCTGGGGTACCAACCTCCATTCCCCTCCCGTGGGACTCACACAAAAACAAAGCATAGGTCGGAGCCAAAATTTCCCTAGAAACGGAATATGCAGCATGCCGGCTTCACTCTTTGAAAATGCAGCACCTGGGCAAAAATCAAGAAATCAACAGAGCGGGTAACTTTAGCGGCACCTGCGAGCGACCGCAACTTACCCAACACGCGCTTAAAACAGTCCATAACTCTACAGCGGAGAAGCACACGACGCAATGTCAGGAAGCTTGCAAAAAACCCAAGGGGCGGACAGCAACAACAATGACAACAACAAAAAAAAAAGGAATTAAGGCTTGCAACAGCACCTTTGCCAATTGCCAGGTCGAATTGCAAACTGAAAACAGAAACACGAACAAGGTCTCCAGCCCTCACGGGTGATGACAGCAGGAATGACAAGTGAAAAACAAACGTCGAATGAAGCTGGCACCATTGCGAGTTTTCCCCACCCTGTTTTCTCAGCGCCGGTGCCAGTTTTTGTTCTGGGATAGAGGGCTTACAGGGCTCGCATTCCAAAATGTGGGTTAGGATAAGAGCAAGGGTCTGCAGACGTGGCGATTTGAAGACTTGGGGACTTCAACTCCCAGAATTCTCCCGCCGGCCGTGCTGGGAGGTGAAGTCCCCCAAATCTTAAAGTTGCCACGTTTGGAGACTCCCCTGATATAGAGGAAGTCTCCAGGAAGTAAGGCTCTACATTTAGGCAAGAAAAACAAAATGCACAGGTATAGTATATGTCCGTGATGGCGAATCTATGGCACGTGTGCCATCTAGCCATATCGGTGGGCACGCGAGTGTTGCCCTAGCTCAGCGCTGGCCAGCTGATTTTTGGGCCTTCTGGGCCCACCGGAAGTCGGGAAACAGGCTATTTCCAGCCTCCGGAGGGCCTCCAGGGGGGTGGGGAAGGCCATTTTCGCCCTCCCCAGGCTCCTAGAAAGGCTCCAGAGCCTGGGGAGGGCGAAAAACGGGCCTACTGGGCCCACCGTGCCATCTTGTGCCAAAAGCGGGAGGAGCACAGGGGCGTCGTGCGTGCATGCGTGGGGGGCAGGGCGCACTGAATTATGGGAGTGGGCACACATGGGCACGACCCCTCTGCGCTCCCCTCCCCCCCACTTTTGGCACACATTGGCAAAAAGGTTAGCCATCACTGGTATATGTGGTAACTCGCTCAAGAGTAGCAACTGTGAGAGGGATCTTGGAGTCCTAGTGGACAACCATTTAAATAGGAGCCGGCCGTGTGCAGCAGCTGCCAAAAAAGCCAACACAGTTCTAGGCTGCACAAACCGAGGGATAGAATCAAGATCACATGAAGTGTTAATATCACTTTATAATGCCTTGGTAAGGCCACGCTTGGAATATTGCATTCAGATTTGGTTGCCACGATGTGAAAAAGATGTGGAGACTCTAGAAAGAGTGCAGAGAAGAGCAACAAAGACGATGAGGGGACTGGAGGCTAAAACATATGAAGAACGGTTGCAGGAACTGGGTAGGTCTAGTTTGATGAAGAGAAGGACTAGGGGAGACATGATAGCAGTCTTCCGATATCTCAGGGGCTGCCCCAGAGAAGAGGGAGTCAAGCTATTCTCCAAAGCAGGGCTCCCCAACCTTTCGTACCTTAGGGACCACTAAATTCATAATTTTAAATCCCACGGACCACTAATATGAATTTTTTAAAAAGATAAATAGTATTTAGTGCAATATAAAAATGCAAATAATTTTTCTGTGGACCACCAAAATTTTCTCACGGACCACCAGTTGGTGACCGCTGCTCCAAAGCACCTGAAGGCAGGACAAGAAGCAATGGGTGGAAACTAATGAAGGAGAGAAGCAACCTAGAACTAAGGAGAAATTTCCTGACAGTCAGAAGAATTAATCAGTGGAATGACTTGCCTCCAGAAGTTGTAAATGCTCCAACACTGGAGGTTTTTAAAAAGATGTTGGATAACCATTTGTCTGAAGTGGTGTAGGGTTTCCTGCCTAAGCAGCGGGTTGGTCTAGAAGACCTCCAAAGTCCCTTCCAACTCTGTTATTCTAGTCTATTTTAAGTTAAGACATCATTGAAATTGAAGGCTTAGAGAAAGGCATTCTTCTGAACTTTGACGGAGAGAGAAAATATACCAGATTATCTCTCTCATTCTGTCGGGGGCAGCAAGGATGTGAAAAACCAACTCATTAAATAGCAGTATGAAGTTACGCTAGGATGGAGTAACAGAGTTTGTGGCAATCTTGATGAATTTGCAGGTTTGGCATCCTAAGACAGTAGCAATTTTTGACGGAACAACCAAATGCTTCATCCTTACACCTCAGAAGAGGATATATAATAGAAAGACTTCTCTCCCAGCTAATAATTTCACCTGAAAGCATATGAATTCAGAAGGAGTATCGCTGTGTGGTAAGACAAGATAAAAGAAATGTTGTGGTTACTTGGCTTAGGAATATTTCTGTTATGCAATTAGGTTATTTGTCTGGCAATTATTTCTTGCGTAAGTAGACAGCTTTCTTGCTCAAAATCAGTTAACAACAGATGGCTTGGCTAATAAATTTTGTTTATAAGCAAACGAAGCAACCAACCAACAAGGAATTCAGCAAAAGTTGGGGAAAAGAAGAAAAGAAAAAAAGTGGGGCAGCTTCTTTCCTCCACTCCTATTCCTTCCCTTAATTTCCCATTTCTATTTTTTTCCTTTGTTACTTTATATAATGAAATAAATATAATAAAGAAAAAAGAGGAATTCAGCAAAAGTTGAAACTCTGAGGCAGTCTCATCCGACATCCATCTTTGTTCAAAATATTAAGAGCAAGTACGAAGGCATTCGAGAACACAGATGCTGCAACTCTGAAATATTTATGGTGCAATCCTATGTAGGGAAGGGTTCTATTAACTCAGATAGAGCTTGATCCAATTTAAGCATGCTTACAGAGATCCAAAGTATTCTGGGTGGAAAATTGAGAAAGCAACTTATCCTCTAAGTAACGCGTAACTACTTTGGGAGTTAAACCCCATTTCAGAATTTAAAGGTTTTAACGTAACGATCCTAAACTTCTCAGAGGTGCTTTCAAAAAGCAATTGGACTTTCTTGATTTCCCCCGCCACCCCCCCTTCTGAAGAAGATTCTTGGAGGAGAAGCGAAATGTTTTCAAGGAAGTCCAGTTGCCTTTTGAAATAGAAAAAAGCACTTTTGGGAAAACCGTGACCTGGATGATTGAGAATCTCTGCCAACAATCCTAAACCTCAACATTACGTTGTAAAACGCATACACAATCTCTCTGGATTTTCAAATGGATGCAGCTGATATCTGAATTTCCAGGAAGACACGTGGCCAAAAAAACAAAAACAAAACCCTTTCCCAGGAGCTATAATTGCATGGAATTTCCTTTTGTGTTTCTTGATGGGCCTTTTAAAAAATGTTTTGACGGCTTTATTTTGGGTATCTTGTTTTTGGTATCCCAGCTAGAATCTGTTTTTGTTGGGTCAGCTACAACTATTGTAAATCAAGCACAGAAATCATACAGAGCAGCGCTAAATATCACCCACCAATTCTTAAGCGCATTAAAAAAAAAATCTGTCCTCTTTCCTCATATTTTATAAGTCGGTGGCCAACTTTCAGAAGCCTTCAAACTACCCACGTCACTCGATGCAGCCTAAAAGAAAAACTCACTGATTTATACATAAACTGGAAAGCTATATTTGTGGTGGCCTTCAGGGATCTTTCCAGTTAAGTAATTTTGACAGCTATGATCCCACTGCCTTTGTTGGTGCAGCGCCGTCACGATAAAACGTTGGTCTAGTTACATAGCCTCAGTAATTGGCAAGGATGATGGGATCTAGGACCCAAAACATCAAAACAGCCAGCTGATGTCTGCAAGGAGTAGAAATCCTTCCATTCCCCACCATCCAGTCAGAGCTGAAGAAGCTGCTTGGGTGAGAAGCGAAACCTCTTCAAAGAAAAACCAGAAAGTCGAGTTGCCTCTTGAAAAAAAAAAGCATTTTTGGGACAACCTGGATGACTGAGAATCTCCATCGACAGGCAGCTGATGTATTACAGGGCAAATCTCTCAAATCATTTACATCGGTGTTTCTCAACTTGGGGCATTTTTAGATGTGCAGACTTCAACGCCCAGAATTCCTCAGCCAAGCTTTTGAAAAAAACTGATTTACACTCATTGACTCCAGATTTGCTAAGTCAAATTCCTAGAACAGGGGTCTGTAACCTTAAACACTCAAAGAGCCATTTGGACCCGTTTCCCACAGAAAAGAAAACACCGGGAGCCACAAAACTCTTCCCGTGCCTGACTATTTCTTGAGCGGCCACAAAACTAGCCTAGGTAGTTGAATTAAACGTTCTGTTTTTCTTCTGAAACTTTTCTTTTCTTGGATTTATCCATGGTTGGCCTACCGGGGAGTTGAAAAACTCAATAAATCGCATGCCGGCGGGTGTCGCACATTGGCGGTTGTGACGCATATTTTGAGTGACAGGGAGCCTCAGCAGAGGGGTGAAAGAGCCACATACGGCTCCAGAGCCACAGGTTGCTGACTCCTGTCCTAGAAAGTTATGAACCGAGTCTGGTCCACGTTTGGAGGCATCATGTTGGGGAAAATGGATTTCCTGAATCAGCAGCCCTGGGTACCTTCTATCCCTAGGGGTTTTATGACCCGTGGACTTCAATTCCCAGAATTCCCAAGCCAGCATGGCTAGCTCGGGAATTCTGGGAGTTGAAGTCTGTACATTCCATGCTAGAACCCCTTGTTCTAGCCTCTTACCTCTTTCTAGCAGGGCTCAGTGTCGCGGCCCCCAGATGTCCCCTGGATCCTTTAGATCACATCTCCCAGAATCCCTGCTGCTTGAACGTTGCAAGCTGGGGATTATGGGAGGTGTAGTCCAAAAATATCTGGAGAACCACCCCAAGAAGGTCAGCAGCGCGCACCTTCATACCCTCTATGGGGTCTACCATGAATTTCCTCCCTCCAGTTCTCCTTCCCCAAACTTGCTGTCCTAAAGAGGCTCATCTCCTTTCCATCTTCCCTCTGCAATCGCCCCCCAGGACCACAATTCCCAGAATCCCCCAGAAAAGTTCTTCGAAGGGCCAAAGAGTCGTGCCAGCCAGGCTCACTTAAGCTGATAAGCCTGCCCTGGTTTATTTCTCCCACCCTCCCTCCAAAGCCACTAGTTTCCATACTTCCTTGGAGGGGGTCCAGCTGTTAAAGTTTTCTTTCTCCCCCCCCTCTCATCAATGGAATCGTCCAATCCGCGGACCAAGGGCTCACAAGGCGGCCGGTTCCATTCCTTTTCTGGGGAGGTTTATGTCTACCTGCCTTCCCGTCCCGCTCCTTCGCTTTCTACTCACCCAATGGGGCTGCCGTCCACTTCTGCCCACAGGTGGCCCCTTTACGGACCGGTTTCCGCCTTAGCCCGAACATTCGGAAGCGCCACATGACAGCCGCGCACCAATGGGCGGAGGGCGGAGTCGCCTAGGGGCCCCCTTTGGAACGTCACCCCGCCAGTTTCCTTGAAGACAGCGTTCTGAGCCCGCCCCCTCCTTTTTTTTTTTTTTGGGCCGCCGTTCTTAAAGGGGCCGCGCGCCCTCCGGCTTCTGCGGAGAAGAGAAAAGCGACCTGATGGATGCTTTAAAAAAAAGCTTCGGGAAGGAATTTTATTTGAGTTGACCCCAGGCGGGTTTTTGGTCTGCGCTGCCTATTTGCATCTCCGTGATCCGTTTTATGTCGGAATTATAATATTAAACAGTTTGGATAGGACACTGTTTTAAAACCTGGCCAATTTAAGATGGGGGGACTTCAACTCCCAGAATCCCCCAGTCAGCATGCTGGGAGTTGAAGCCCACCCAACTTAAAGCAAGCTGGCTGGGGGATTCTGGGAGTTTAATTTATTTGTTTGTTTGTTTGTTTGTTTATTCATTCGTTCGTTCGTTCATTTATTGGATTTATATGCCGCCCTTCTCCTGAAGGACTCACAACAATAAGAAACAGAAAATACAAAAGTTAAAAGACAATTAAAACAGAGTATCCAATAAATAAAGTTAAACGTGGGAATACCAATTCAAATTTAAGATTTAAGAATATATAAAGTCCACCCAATGTAAAGCATGCTGGCTGGGGGATTCTGGCAGTTGAAGTCCATCCAATGTAAATTATGCTGGCTGGGGGATTCTGGG
>WNWU01000046.1:1730624-1767025 GCA_012654045.1 Ptyas mucosa | reverse complement strand
CTGGGTGGCTTTGGGCCAATCACCAGGAGGCGATGAGTTCTAGTCCCACCTTAGGCATGAAAGCCGTCTGGGTGGCTTTGGGCCAGTCCTTCTCTCTCAGCCCAACCCACCTCACAGGGTCGTTGTTGTGTGGGGAACATAGGAGGAGGGAGGTGCGTTGGATATATTCGCTGCCTTGAATTATTTGTAAACAGAACAAAGATGAGATGCAAATCACGAAATGAGCAAAATGTACAAGGATCACAAACATTCTGTGTACCACACTGACTGCAGAGAAACCACTTAATTATACACTGCAGGATAATTATGGAGTGCCGTATAAGTGTTTAGGTATGTAAGGAGTTACTGTTATCTGAAAGAACCGTGGTCTGTTAAATAACCCTGTCAAAACTTGTGCCTGTGGGAAGCCTTAGGACCGTCTCCCATCACCCACCCTCCAAGATTTGTGACTTACCAAGTTGAATGCAAGCCAATATATACACATTAACATTTCTGGTCACTTGGTAACCTCGGATAACAATTTCCTCCCTGCGACGGTTTTTTTGCAGCCACCCCATGCATGCAATCCAAAGAGACGAAGAGGCTACGAATTTTGGGGTGTGTGTGAAAAAGAATCTGCCCTCCCCTCAATCTGAGGGGTCCTTGATGCTCTCTGAGCTCGGTTGTTTTCCTGCAAACGTTTCGTGACCCAACTAGGTAACATCATCAGTGCTAGAATGGAGTGGGGTTTGCAGAGAGGAGGAGGACTGTGGGGTCCTTAATGCTCTCTGAGCTTTGTTGTTTTCTTGCAGATGTTTCATTACTAGTGGCATGGATGACGTTACCCAGCTGGGTCATGAAACGTATGCAGGAAAATCACCAAGCTCAGAGAGCACTAAGACCCCCCCAGTCCTCCTCCTCCTCTCCGCAAACCCCACTCCCGTCTAGCACTGATGACGTTACCTAGTCAAAACAACCAAGCTCAGAGAGCACCAAGGACCCCTCATTTCAATCCTAAATTACAAATATTCTCCTTTATTGCCCCGCTCCCCCGAAATCTACAAGGCAACAAACTGGATGTGAACGTTTGTTGGTTCCTCCGCAACAGAGACAGGGGTGGGATTCAGCCGGTTCAGGCGAATCGGATGCTAATTTTACATCTGTTTCGCCGAACTGGTAGTTGCAAGGACTGGCTGGTCCTGCTCACCCCTCCCCTCCCCGGAGTCTCCACGTGGCCCGTTTTGGATGCCAGGTAAGTGCAGGGGCCACATGGAGGCTCTGGGAGGGCGAAAAACGGGCCTACTGGAAGTACCAGAAGTTCAGAAATGGGCCCATTTCCGGCCTCCGGAGCCCGGGGGAGGCTGTTTTGGTCTTCCCGGAGGCTCAAAAAATGCCTCCGGAGCCTGGGGAGGGCAAAAACGCCTCCACCATTGTGGTGCAGGAAGCCGACTAGGTCCCCCCATCATGGCCACGCCCACCCACCCCTGAACAGAGAGCAATTCTGATTTTTTCTTTCTTTTCAGGGCTGACGATATACGAACTCGCCTCTTCTTTTTCCCCGTTTTATTTTTTTTTTATTTAAATTAAAAAAAGATATCCAGACACATCCATCGAAAATCAGCTTCAAACCACGGGGAAACAACCCGCCAAGCCAAACACGACAATTAACATGAGGTCTCTCGATGGCAGATTCTGCTCTTTCCAGAAAGCTAGGATGACAGATGGTTTCATTTGCGACGTCCTTATTCCCAAAACACTGCGCCATTGTCCTCTTGCTCCAAAGCTTCGTTGTGCGATCACAGGCTGTGCGGCCACACCTGACAATTAGTTGTGTGAGGCCCCGGTTGTATGAGATGCTATCGTGCCAGTTAAGGAGAGGCTGACGGGTTTTATTTTTTGATCAAAGGAAAGAAACAGGGAACGGGGAAGGGAAGGGAGGGGGAGACCTAAACTGGCTATCCTAACGTCGAGCAGTGGATATTTAAAATAAATGTTTTCTTCTCTCCTGTTCCAGGACTTAAATGGCCTGCCTTTGGAGGCAAGACCGACCGGTTAATTCTAATACCATGAAGTTGAAGCAAGGCAAACCGCTTAACTGTTAAAAGAGAGTTGCTTCTCCGCCCCCCACCAAAATGAGGAGACACCCTTGGCTAAACACACCTTCTCTCCATGCTTGGATGCCTTCAATGAGGCAGCTTTCCTTTTCTGCCTAGCTCAAGCATTTTTCTGCAGCGGGGGAGTTCATCTGACATTTGGGCCCTGTATTTACAATTCTTCTACGCTAGCAGGTCATTTTTAAAGCTTCTTCCTCTCATCGTAGCTCCGTGCAGTATCCCAAACCGTCCTACCAAGCTGTCGATCTGAAGAGCTGGGACCAGCCCAAAAGAGATGGTTCTTCCAAGCTTTTGCCGCAGAAAGTTCATCCAAAGATCTGGAATTGTCAACAAAGCCCCCAAAGACATTTTCATGTGGTGCTCAAGAGTTATGGAAAACCTCACCGGGGGGGAGTAACTAAATCTCTGTCAGCCTGGGGCTCACCTTTTGCCTTCCCTCCTGCCCAGCAAATGCCAGTTTGCAGGCAAAAAATAAATAAATAAACCTGGGAAAAGTTATTTTTCAAACAGGAACCTCATTGCTCCCGGCTATCTGGCTCCTGATCGTTCTTCGTTTGTTTGTCTCTTCTAATTGGTGAAGCCGAACTGGAGAAAACAAGGAACGGTTCCAGAAGGAAAATCACAATCCCCTTTTCTCGTCACTGCCTCCCACCGCAACCTCCAGGGACAGAGGCCCAACTGATCTACCTACTGATTAAAAAAAAATAAAAATATGCCAAGGTATATTTGAGGATCTAGAAGCGGCAGGAATCTGACTGGGGAAAAAAATCAGCTCCTCTGGCTTCTGAAAAACAGCGAGGACCAGCAAGCACGTCATATGCTTTTCCGAAGAAACGAGACCTTTTTTTTAAAAAAAAAAAATATTTTTCACGTGGCACGAAAAAGCCCAAGAGGGTTAGGAGCCACAGCTGGCTTGCAAACACCAAACTCAAGTTGCAAAACAAAACAAAAGAACCGTTTGGCACCACTCAGGAATCGCAGCGAGGACGAGAATGGGAGGGGAAAGCAGAGAACCAAAAATGCAACCTCTTGTTTTGCTTCCTGCCCTGTTTTTTTTGGGGGGGGATGAAACAGCCTCCCCGCTGCCCGCATGGAAGTCTTAACATGATAAAAAATGTACGTGTTGGTTCTCGCACGAGGCTGCCAACCCTTTCATTACATCCTGGAGAGAAACTCCGCTGTTGTCGCTGTTTTGCATCCAACTTGAGAGGCTGGGCGGCATCTGGACAGTAATCGATCACGTGGGAAGGGGTTTCTTGCCCTTCCTTTTTTGGGAGAAGATCATTTTTATCCTCCCTTCTTTCCCATCAAAGCTCGCCACCAGAATCCAGCCGAAAGAGGAAGGAAGCTGAAGGAGGAGGAGGGAGGGGGCTCCTGGGTTAAATAACCTTCCCCCCAAGACAAAGATCAACCCGCAATCATTTTTTCTTGATTTCAGAATAAATGATACCGCTGTCCAAAGGCCGGGGGGATTTTGAGAGTGGTTGAGAAGTAGTTTTTGTGTTGAAAGCTAGTGTTGAATATTGTACGTCTTCTTCACCCTGTAAAAGAGGAAGGTGGAGGGAAAGGGGAAGAGATGGAGAGATTAGAACACAGGACACAGAACAACAGGAGAAACGGATGACGCACGCTCTCTCTTTCTCGATCCTCAGGGTGGAAATCTGTGCAAAATTGGCCCCTTCCCTTTGCATCGTCAGCTCTCCACTGAAGGAAGAAACGAGAAACAGGAATAGCAAGGACGACACAACAACATGTGCCTTTGGAGACAGATACCAAACAAGGCATGCAAACATTAGTTCAGCGTTTTCACAGCAAACCCCGTTCTTCCCTTCCAAACGGCAAACAATTCGGGAAGCACAAGAAGTCAGCTTTAAAATACGCACACAACAAAAATCACAAAAACAAAACCGCATGTAATTTGTCAAGCTCTGATTTAAATACTCGTGCTTTTCTATTTTAATTCTTTTTTTTGCATCCTACTCCTGTTTTCTCTAGAGGTTTTTATGGTCGTTCTGCTTGGATTCTGCTCATTTAAAGCATCACCACCCCCAATAGTTGTGCCCAGTTAAAAGGAACTGGAGCACAAAAAGAAAGTGGAAACTCTTCCTGAATTTGTAGAGGCCCAGAAAACTGGCACTAGAAATATCTATATACCCTGTTTCCCCTAAAATAAGACATCCCCTGATAATAAGCCCGATCGGGCTTTTGAGTGCATGCGCTAAAATAAGCCTCCCCTGAAAATAACCCCGCCCCGAAAATATTTAAATGCATGCGCAGCCAGTCCCCATCATTTCCTCTGGTTAGGGTTAGGGAGACAGAGCTGGAAATCAGGTAAGAAGGCAAGACGTCTTGGTCCATGCACCCCAAAATAATAAGACCGCCCTGAAAATAAGGCCAAGCGCTTATTTCAGGGTTCAAAAAAATATAAGACAGTGTCTTATTTTCGAGGAAACATAGTAGTTTCCTAACAGTTTTTTCCCCCCAACAGCATTGGAAATTCTCTAATTATCTGCAAGGGTTTTATTTCACAAATGAATCTGGTTTTCTTAAAACTTTTCTGGGCTCTCCGTGGTCAACAACTGACTATATTACAGAAATATTTAACTTACCCAAACTTACCAAAGAGTAAAAAAAAGGACTCTCTTGAATGTCTGAACTGGGACTATACTTTACTCACCTTGGGGAGAGCTGCTCAGGTTCCTGAGTCTTTAGAATCCGTTAAGGTTATGATGACCCAGGAAATAATTGATATTGATAAAATAATAATAATGACAATAATATGATGCACCTTAGTAGCAACTCGGTCTACAGAATACAGCAAGTTCTTATTTGGCTTGGGGTTTTTTTAGTTTTCAAATAATCTGGAGATATGTACAGGCAGTCATGAGTGGCCAGCATGACTAAATGCCAAAGGCGCACGGAGCGCTGTTACCTTCCCACCAAAGGTGGTCCCTATTTTTCTACTTGCATTTTTTAAGGTGCTTTCGAACTGCTAGGTTGGCAGAAGCTGGGGCAAGGAACGGGCGCTCACTCCGTTTACGCAGCACTAGGGATTCAAACCGCTGAACTGCCGACCTTTCGATCGACAAGCTCAGCGTCTTAGTCCCTGAGCCACCGCGTCCCCCTTCTAACGTTAGACCCTCAACATTTCCGGTTTTCTAACTCGACCTTCTTTCCACCTTGAAATCTGGACATGATAGAAATGAGAAGGGTTCCATTCTTACCGGTTTGGACTTGGTATCAGTGGCCTGGTCTGAAATGACAGAGACAGACAGGACAGAGAGAGAGAGAGAGAGAGAAATCAGGGAACTGGAACAAACACAATTGCATCCATGCCCATACGAGACGCACACAGAGGCATGGACTCTGTCTGAAACCACATATGCTGGCGTGGAAGTCCCTTCTGATTTAAGAGACGTGGTAGGGCATGGAGAAAGCACCAAGTTTCTTCTCTCCGTGTCAAGGTCATCTCCAACTAAATTCATTTTTCTCCCCCTAGATCAGAGATCCTCAAACTTGGCAGCTTTAAGACTTGTGGACTTCAACTCCCAGGATTCTTAAAGTCTTAAAGCTGCCAAGTTTGAAGACCCCTGCCCTAGATTATTATCTCCAACTAAAGGCCAGGGGAAGGAAGAATGCCAAGATGGTCAAAGTCCCTTCCGGTGGTGTTCTTGAAGGCTCTCTAAGCTTGGTGGTTTCGGTGTAGAGTTGGGTCATGAAACAAGAAAGTCACCAAGCTCAGAGGGCACCAAGAAGTCCACTGTTCAATCCCAAGCTATGGATTTGCTTCTGTTGATTGGTCCTTCCATTCTTAAAGAACTTCAGGAAAGCCCAGATCGTGGAAGATCAGCGGAAGTCCATTGTTGATTTGGGAAAAGGGACTGGAGAGTTCTAGAATGGGGATCTTCTCACTTCTCCCATGGTTCAACCTACTTACCTTCCCCTTCCTACCTGAGTCCAGGTCTGGACCATCCAAGCCAATGCAGGGGTAGACAACGGAGGTCAACAGCTTCCCACCCCCACATGCCTTCTTTATGCTTGTATCCATGTAGCAGAAACTCAACGGAGGTGAAGAACCATTTCTCCAAATGACCATCCTGCCTAATCTCACCACTTCTGGGGAGCTGTGGGGTTTTATCCCTCCACCCCCCATGAAACTATCATATAATATAGCAGCAGAAATCCCAGGCAATTCAGGCTCTGGGGGCAAGTGAGGACCGAAGGAGAACCACAGATGAACAGGGGAGAAGAAGAGAGGTGAACCCCAACAAAAGCAGTAGCTTTTTCCAGAAACCAAGATGCCAGGAGTAAAGTCAGAGAAGGATTCTCCCCTTGTAAACAGGAGCCAGAGCAGCTAGGAAAAAGCCCACCCCGTACCTAAAGAGCATGCAGGAAATTCCCAGGATGCATTTTGGGCTGTCGATAAAGACACCTACTCTTCTACGCTCTGGCTCTAAAGCAGTACTTCCTCAACCACCGACATTTTAAGACGCGTGGACTCCAACTCCCAGAATTACCCAGTCATGCAGGAATTTCCCCAGAATGCATTAGGGCTGTGGTTGGAGAAACCTGCTCTCCGGCTCTGAAGCAGTGTTTCTCAACCGCTGACATTTTAAGAGGTATGGACTTCAATTCCCAGAATTCCCCAGCCAGCTAGGCTGGCTGGGGAATTCTGGGAGTTGAAGTCCACACCTCTTAAAATGCCAACGGTTGAGAAACACTGCTCTAAAGAGTGCGGGAAAATCTCCTCCACCTTTTCTCCAGCGTTAGTGAGGCTCCCCTAAATCGTGAGGCGACGTGTTAGTAGCGGGAAGACCGTATCACAAATACAGGCATGCGCCACACAGATCCCGGCCCGGCCCAAGGGCTGATACTTACTGTGGCCGGGTGCCGAGGGTATGTTTCCATTGGATGCGTGCTGTTCCGTCTTCCTAAATAAACAGCAGACACGTGTGACCCCAAACGAAGCGGGGATCCGTTTCCCGACACAGCCAGACAGTTATTTGGAATCCTGCACTACTAACCCCCCACCTCCTTCTTACAAATTCACCCGGGGTTTCCCTTCCTTGCTGTTAATCTGGCCAGAGACAGTCGCTTTCATTTTTTAAGTTTTCTATTTTTACGGCATCTGTATTTGCAGAGGAAGCTCTGCATGGAAGGAGTCCAAAAAAAAATCAAGATAGTAGTAGTGGGACCGTGATGAAAGACCGATGCTTTGGTATATGGGCATGCCTCTGCCATCTTTGCCAGTTTGATGCTTTCCTGCAGACGCCGCTGCCAAGAGGATTCAGGCCTGAGGGGTCCTTGGTGCTCTCTGAGGTTGTGTTGCGGCCTGTCGGCCGCCTGGCCCCTCCAGCAGCCAAATCAGAGGAGGAAGAGGAGGCGTGGGAGTCAGGGCCAACATCAAGGCAACCTGAGAGCTCCGAGGGGGAAGAGGGACTGAAGCTGTCAGAGAGAGAGACAGAGGCGAAGCCTGGGCCGTCCATCAGGTCTGGAGGTGGCTGATGAGGAAGAGGAGGAACAGCTGGGTCCAGTGCCTGATGCGTGAATGCACAGAAGGCAGAGGAGAGGAGAGCAGTGGAAATCTATGGGCCGGTCCTCGGGACGGAAGAGCCACCGCTGCTAGCGAAGCCCCACCCTAGCTCTGGAGATAAAAGGCAGGGGGCAGAGATGAATAGTTGTGTGGCAGACAACCATTCATCTCCCGGAGGGACAGACTTGTTAGCCTGCTGTGTGTGTGAGAGAGAGGCTTTTTGTCAGGGCTGCTGGCGTTCCTAATAAAGGGAATATTTGTTTAACTATAGAAGGTTTGTCATGTTTGGGAGCCGGGTCAGAACAGCTTGGTTGTTTTCTTGTAGACGTTTCATTGCCCAACTAGGTAACATCATCAGAGTCACTAATGTGGGTAATGAAACTTCGACAAGAGCCTTGGATAGTACAGTGGTCTAAAGCCCTGTTATTAACATCAGCTGCCTGCAATTATTGCAGGTTCGAATCTCACCAAGGCTCAAGGTTGACTCAGCCTTCCATCCTTTCTAAGGTAGGTTAAATGAGGACCCAGTTTGTGGGGGCAATAAGCTGACTTTGTATAAATATACAAAAGTATGAAGGCTATTGCTTAGCGCATTGTAAGCCGCCCTGAGTCTCCGGAGAAGGGCGGCATATAAATCAAATTTAAAAAAATAAAATAAAATAAATAAATAAATAAATAAAAAAAAGAAAAGCTCCAAACTCAGAGAGCACCAAGGACCCCACATTTCAATCCTGAGCTACAAATATTATCCTTTACTGGAATTCAGGCATATATGCACATGTTCACCGCTCACACCTGACCCAGCTGATAGGCTTATAGGTAGTCCTCAACTTGTGACCACAACTGAGATTGGAAAATTGGTTGTTAAGCGGTACAGTTGTTAGGCGAGGTATCATGTCACCGCAGCCGACGTTTGCGACCACTTTTGCTGCGGTCGTCGAGTGAGACATGTGATCATCATTTGCAACCTTCCCTAATGGCTTCCCCATTGACTTATCAGAAATCGACTAGGACGGTTGCACGTTATGGTCACAGAACCCCTGGATGCTGCGACCATTGATCACATGATCACAGATCTCGATCACATGACTATGGGGACGTTGTGATGGTCATAAGTGTGAGGAACCAACCGTAACTCACTTTTCCAACTCTGTCGTAACTCTGAACAGACGCTAAATGAATGATCATAAATTGAGGCTTACCTGAATTGTGGGCTGCAATTAACAGAGAAAGGCCAATTTTTTTTCACAGAAATTTCTCTAACATTAGTTTGAAACTCCCAACCAATGGGATGCGATAGATAAGTTGGATGGCCATGCTGGCTGGAAATTCTGGTCCCACTTAGGTGGCCTCCAGATGTGCTGTAACTACAACTCCCAGAATTCCCAGCCCTCACAGCCAGCCCTTACATACTGCATCTGCATGGCATAAGATCAGTGTGAGTAAAACGTTTGGTCGCTATTTCCTTGCTAATACCCCAAATTGTCATTTTGGCGCTGCCCTCCCTTATATTTCTCCCCTAATTTGACCTTGAACCCTTTTCTCCCCAGTTAGGATCTTTCAAATATTACAAATATATATATATATATTTTTAAAAAATGATTTATAAATTCTATGCAAACTGCCCTCCTCCCCAGAAATCCAATGTCTTAATATTTTATAATAGTTAAGACATCAGGAAAGACTCCGGTCTTTCCCAAAGATGAACCGGGACTACAGCTCCCAGTATCCCCAGCCAGCACACCTGTTGGCTCATCCATGGGGATTATAGCTCCACGTACCTGCAAGGCCTCAGAAATTGAAATGTGTCCGGCTGAGGTTAGTCTGTTCTTATGGCCCATTGTGCTCCGGTCTATGAGAATTATTAGATTCAGCAATGGGCACTGAATCTAATCCCAGATCTACTGGGATGTGGATACCTGCTCTGTTCCTTAGGGGATCCCATTCTGAATCTAGAGTAAGCCTGGTTAGAGCTGGTGTGTCTGCTATTTGCCCCCTTAAGAGCTTCCAAAAAGTTGTACCAGGATAGATTCTGATCCAAGGTGAAGAAGGAGGAAAGAAAACAACAATTGGTGAAATTGGTGCCATGAGCCCCTTAAGAGTGCAAGTCCAAAGTTAAGTGAAACCAGGCACCCAAGAGGAGGAAGGACCTAGAGAAGTTCAAGAAGATTGGGAACGCCGGCTCGGTGGGAGACTTACCAACAGGAAACCTTGGTCCACAGGATGTAAACAACGATCACGCAAAGCACCACTCCGGCCACAGAACCGATAGTTGTCCCAGCAATGGCTGCAGCCGACATACGGGGCTGTATTGCACTCTCGTCTGTCAGAGAAGACATGTGAAGGTTAGAGAGCACATAGCTATGGACATGACTTCTCTATTTTGTTGAGTAAATCAATGGGGGAAGGGCGGATAGGTTTCAGTGGAAGTCCCACTCTGTGCCTGGTACCTTCTGAACACGAAGCTAAGATGGGAATCTAACAGAATAACAGAGTTGGAAGAGATCCTTGGAGGTCTTCTAATCCAACCCTCTGCTCAAGCAGTAGATCCTATACCGTTTCAGACATATGGTTGTCCCATCTCTTCTTAAAAACCTCCAGTGATGGAGTAGCTACAACTTCTAGAGGCAAGTCGTTCCCCTGGTTAATTGTTCTCGCTGTCATGAAAATTTCAATGGAGCTGTAGCCCTGAGGAATAGATCTTTCTCTAGTGACTGTACAGTGTTTCCCAAGCTTGGCCATTTTTAGGGATATGGACTTCAACTGCTGGAATTCTTATCGGTGGCCATGCTGGCAGTGGAATTCTGAGAAGTCCACCTATCCAGAAATGATCAAGGCTGGGAAACACTGCCTTGGTGGGAGAAAGGATAACATCAATGTTGTGGCCCCGACTCCCGAGCCTGTCCTAACAGAGGAGGAGGACTCAGAAGGTGATGGGGAGGAACTGACAAGGCCTCCCTCTCCTTGACCCTCCTCTCTGGCAATGCCTCAGGTTCCATCCAAAGGCCAGGAGGAACAGCCTGGGATGTGCCAGGAGGAAGGCATATTGGGGCACCAATTGATAGGGAGCAGGGATGATGAATCCTGGCTTGATCCCAGGCAGCGTCAGAGGGAGAAGCGTGCGCAGCAATGGAAGAGGCGTGGGGGGGGGGCAGAGATTGAGCTGCGTCACGGAGCCATGCCCCACCAGGAATAAAAGTGGGTGGGATTGCTCTTCAGGCTTTGTGACGGACAAAGTTAAACCCTGAAAGTCACATCGTGATCTCTGAAATTCAGCTTGGATATATTTTGGACTGAACATTGACTAAACTCTTGTCTCATGGATAATTTGTTGCTCCTGGAACAGACTGAAGATAAGTCCTCTTCTGCTTTATGGGAGTGAAAACGGTCTTGGCAGGCATTCGGCAGTTTGCTGCCAAAACCTTGGTCTGCCAGGAATTCGAATCTGTTTACCTAATAAAATATTGGCAGGCATGCTTGGTATTATGTTTGCCTGTGTGAGGAAGGGGGACAGAACAATCAAAAGCTTTGGATGCTAACAGAACCCCGTACACCAAAAAAACCAAACGAAAACCAGCATGTCACCTCCACTTTCCACATCTGATTTAGCTTCTGAACACTGACACACAAGAAGTTGTGACCCTGCAGGAGATAATGTGAGAATGCTGGCTTTTGCCATACTTGCTCAAAACAATCCCACTGAACACTTAGGTGCGGTGAAGAAAGAATTCCAATGACTACCTTATTTAAAAGTTTACTGTCATTCTAGATTCACAAATTCTTGTCAATTGGTAGTGCTAAAACAACACAACAGAGATTTCCACGGTGCAAGCGAAAAAGCAGTTAATATCTATATGCTCTTGAAACTCTTAACAGCTTAACTCCTGTTAAGCTTTAACTGGGCAAAACAGTGCATCGCAGGACAAAAACCAAGCTACTTCAAATAAGCTAACTTACAGAATGCATCCAAACGCAGGAACCCATGACTCTTATGGTATTAACATTTTATAAAATATTTTATAACATTCAATGATCACCAAACAATTTTATGACAAAATGTGGGAGAAGGAGGGGCAGAACCAAGGGGCGGGTGGAGTCAAGAGAGCAATCAGCCTAGTGTCCCCTATGCAGCCACAAATGGACTAATCCAGGGGTCTGCAACCTTAAGCGCTTGAAGAGCCATTTGGACCCGTTTCCCACAGAAAAGAAAACACCGGGAGCCACAAAACCTGGGTGGGCGTGGCGAACTCAATGTCATTCACTTCCACCAGTCACATGACCCTCCTTGCCACACCTACCCAGCTGGTCATTAGGGCAGAGAACCAGTTGTTAAAAAACACCGGGAACCACAACATCCTTTTGACATCTCTCTCTCTCTCTCCCTCCCTCTCTCTCTGTATCTCTCTATGTCTCTCTCTCTCCTCCCTCTCTGTATCTCACTGTCTCTGCCCTGACCGCTTCTCCGTCCCTTGCCGTCACCCTTACCTTCTCAAGCCAGGCGAGGAGTAACTGGGAGGGGAGGGCGAGGGGCGGGGCCAGCCAGTGGTGGGATCACCCGACAGGGAGCCACAGCAGAGGGCCCAAAGAGCCGCATGTGGCTCCGGAGCCACAGGTTGCTGACCCCTGAACTAATCTAACTCTCTTGAATTCCTTTGACCCTTATCTGAAGCCAAGATAAGGTTAACCGTTAGTTAAGAATATTTCTGGGCATAAGCTTTTTTAGTAAAACATCCATTTAATTGGACTTTCACGTCTGGGTCTGATATTTCACACCTGACACATAATACAACATGTCGTAAAATATTTCCTGGTTTGATGCTGTGCTATACAATTCAACATGAGCTATTTTGCAGACAAATATATCTCTGAACGTATCACAACTATTCCAGGGAAGACCATACATCAGAAGTTCTGTCACGGTTGAAGATATTAAAGAAACTAGTAATGAAATATGTCTGAAAGAATAAATTAGCAAGTCGTGAGTTGTCTAGTCTCTTTTAACATTATCCCCACAGCAACAATCCTGTGAAGGAAGTTTGACCAAGAGAAGAAATGGCCCGAAGTCACCAAGTGTTCAGGTTTAAGGTGGACTTGAAACTTGGTTCTTATCTTAACCCCCATTTGGGCAGGGGTTAGACTAGAAGAGGTCCCTTCCAACTCTGTTGTGCTGTTATTAACCAGGTTAAAAAAACCTTGCTGAGCATTTCAAGATCATCCAAGATTGGCTGGGTGCTATCACTCCCCTTGTTTTGTTTTGTTTTTCCCCTTGAAAATGTTTCGCTTTTCCTCTAAGAACCGAAGAAGCTTCTGGGATGAGAAGCGAAAGGTCCTCAAGGAAAAACGAAGACAGTCTAGTTGCCTCTTGAAAAAGCACCTTTGGGACAACCACGACGTGGATGAACTGAGAATAAGACGTTCCCTTGTTATGCAGCAGACTGCAAATCTTAGAAAAATATGCAGCAAAGCAAGGAATGGTAGAATCTCCTGCCATGGTTTCCTGCCATGGGCAGAGGGTTGGACTAGATGACCTCCAAGGTCCCTTCCAGCCTTGGATTCTATGATTCTATCCCCTCTACCAACACCACGTCCAGAGTGGCTCCTGATAGCTCAATTCTTAAAGTCATAGCAAGATTGACCAACTCATGGAGAATCCCAAATCCGTTTGCGATAGAAGAGATATTATATGCACCTTACCCCAAAATACACCTTTATCACACCTTCTCAACCAATGTTTTCCCTGACAAACAGACCACAAACCACCAATGCATGCTCCAGTTCAGAACATTAGTAACCCACAATGCGAAAATCTATTTGGGGAGAACGTTGCTCCAATATTTTATTCAACAGCAAAGATAAAAGGCCTCGATTGGTACTCCCGACGACTACAGAGAATGAGCAGGTTAATTTTTCTACATTGCAAGGGGTGCGCAGTGACATGAGTAGCTTTGTAAATCAAAAACCACCCGACCACAATTTTATTTACTTAGCTTTTCTTATCTGGTTTTCTTTTCTTTAACTAGCATGCCAAGGTTGGCAAAGAGAAGCGAAAAATGCTCATGTCTCCCACTATTTTGTTCCATCTCTGCATCTGGAATCTCTGACAATTAATTTTTCCTATCAGGGCATTGATTTGTATGTGTGTGTGTGTTTGCTTGTCCCGTAAATGCATTTTTTTTGGTCAACTGGGAAGGTTTGAAGAACAAAGCATGAGAAGCACATTATTTGCAACGCAGTGAAGTGTAAAGAACAAAAATCATACATCAACCACACCGCAATAAAGAAATTACATATATTACAGGAGGGGGTTTAGTAGCACCGTTTCCGATGAATGCATTTTTAAAAAAACACTACATATCATTTTTAAAAAGCTTTCTGCCTTTTATTGCATTGAAAATGGTTAGATGTAAAAGGCGCCACCCAATCTTCCAGATTTTTTTAGCACCAGAGATTATGCTGACGCTCCTCTTTACAATACACGGCAGCGATGAAAACATGCTGAACTTAAGGGCAGGAAAAAGATTACGGAGTAAATAAAGCCAAATATAAAATCCATGGCATACCAATATAAAATTAATCCAGTCCTAAAACCTGCTCTTAAATGGAGAGCAGTGCCTCTCAAACTCAGCCACTTTAAGCGGTGTAGACTTTAACTGCCAGAATTCCCCCAGGCAGCTGGCTTGGGAATTCTTGGAGTTGAAGTCCACACCACTTAAAGTGGCCAAGGTTGAAAAATATTAATTTAGACCAGGGGTGTCAAACTCGATTTCATTGAGGGCATCAGGGTTGTGTTCGACCTCGGGGGGGGGGGCGCGGGGGGGGGCATGGCCAGGGTGGGTGGGGCTAGCTTGACGTCACTCGTGTCGGGGGTGCTTGTGGGGACCCGAGCACTCTGCCAGTGAAAACGGAATCCTGAGCTCCATTTTCGGCTGCAACAGCCTCCTGCAACCCTCTGCCAGTGAAAACGGAGCTCGGGAAGGCTGTGGGCAGCCCTCCCCAGCTCCGTTTTCACTGGAAGAGGCACAACAGACTGGTCCTTTGCTGTTTCCGCGGGTTGGATCCGGCCCCTTGAGTTTGACACCCTGATCTAGACCAGTGATGGCTAACCTTTTTGCCGTCGCGTGCCAAAAGCAGGGGGAGCGCGGGGGAAGTCGTGCGTGCACGTGCCCACACCCATAATTCTATGCGCCCCGCCCCACCCCCATGCATGCCCGCATGACACCGCCCCGCACTCCCCCCACTTTTGGCACACGATAGCATGGTGGGCCCGGTAGGCCCATTTTTCACCCTCCCCAGGCTCCAGAGCCTTTCTAGGGGTCTGGGGAAGGGCGAAAACAGCCTTCCCCACTCACCCCCGGATGCCCTTTGGAGGCCGGAAACAGCCGGTTTCCCGACTTCCAGTCCCACCGGAGCTGAGCTAGGGCAACGCTCACATGCCCACCGATATGGTTCCGCGTGCCACCTGTGGCACGCATGCCATAGATTCGCCATCACGGATCTAGACCATATAGAAAAACATGACTCCCATCCTCAGACATTTTATTAACAGATTCTCTTCGTTGAGCCCTGGACTCCGCACCAAGAGGTCTGTTCATGCAGATACTTGTATCCAGTTCCTTATAGTGTCATCAGGAATGATAAGAGAATATAAACCTGGATTCACACCTCCCTTTGGCATGAGGCTTGTTACACTATCCTACCCGGGATATAATCTCAGCCTCCAATCATTTGGCCCATGAAGAACTCGGATGAGCCAAAAACTTGGGAGGAACCAGAAAGGATCATGGATGGGTGGTCGATTCCAAAAAAACGGACTTCTCACCTGTCAATTTCACATAGACAGAGGCTGAAGTGGTGTGGTTGGTGAAGGGATTTGTAGCCTGGCAGGTGTAATTGCCTTCATCTTCCCAGTCCTTCAAGTGAACATTGAGCGTGTCCTCCGTCCCATTCTTGACCGTGTTATTGAAGAACCACTCAAACCTGGCCTGAGGCACGGATTTCGCAGAACACTGGAGAACCAATTCGGAACCCAGGGGTTCCTCTATGGTTCCTGTCCGGTTCAGCTGAGCAGACTTAGGCCCGTCTAGAAAGGAAAGGAGGCAGAATCAGGGCAAAGGGGTGGAAGAGAAGAAGGACCAGCTGGTAAGCAGGAGGAACATACCCCACCCCACAAATCAGCAAGATTATTAGGGCACCGTTGGGGTCAGGAATGGGGCTTATCGTGATTCCAACATAATTTTTGGTGGCGGGGTTCCATCTCAGCATCTGAGAAGGTTGCCTCGAGTCTCTGCAGAGGTCCTTCCCTCCTTTGGAAGGTCTTCTTCAGCTGTCTTCCAAAAAGGTTTGGAGGAAGAGGGCTCATCTCTTGTCAACTAAGAATCCCCATATTTTTCATTTTGGAGATGGGAAAGAAAACTCTAGTAGCCATATCTTCACCATGAAGCAGGAAGGGGAGATTACTTACATGCCAGTGTAAGTATACTGGGGTTGCTTGTGGCGGCGCTGAGAAGGTTCTGGGCCGTACAAGTATAGGTCCCTTCATCTGATTGTTGGAATTTGCGCAGTATGAGGGTTCGATTTTCATGGTCAAATTCTACATTTGTTAGTAAAGGTTTACTGTCCTTGGACCAGGTGACGTTGACCGTGGAACTTCTGGAGGTGCTACAATTCAGCGTGAAACTTGCGTTCTCAGCCACAAGAGATTTCAGAGGCCATAGGATTGGCTTCGAGAGTACTTCTGCACACAAAACACAACAAGGATCATCGACTGAGTACTTACAACTTCCGGTACTTGGCTTGTCCAGCAAGGTAGGTCACCATCTAGGATCGCCAGAGTTGGGAGGTTTTGAGACCACTCCTCTGTTTGGAGAAGCTTACAAAGACTCAGGTGCCTCAAACAACAACAACAACAACAACAACAACAACAGTGGATGTGTTATCTTACCCCCTTCCCCTTCACGCCAACATGGCCGATGGACCAAGTCAGGGAGATGGGTAGCACCAAAAACTTTCTGCTAAGAAGTTCCTGCAAGAATCCTAGATTTGTGCAAGAATCCGTGCGCCAGAAAGACATTGGGTTGGGTTGGGTTGAGAATGGCTCATGCTGCCCGCTTTGAAACCAACAATTAAGTGGAATCATTTATCACGAACTTTCAGAAAATGGAATTTTAATGGTTTCTTGCCTTCTCTTTGATTGAACGGGCTGGGTATTCTCTCTTATACTGGTTCAGAGAACCTGGTTCCTTTTCTTGATAAGGACACAGAGAGCCAAGGATTGAAGGAGGGTGCTGGAATCCCCCCCATCTTCTATTTTAACGTGAAGCAGGACATGGAGGAGTAGAGGGCAGAAAAGGGCCTTCTGAGCAGATCTACTTCTGGACTTGCCATTTTTGGGGGCCCTGCTGGCCCCAACCTTGCAAGAGGAGATAAAACTGGCAAAGACAGTTGAACCTTCTTCCTGATCTCTGAACCTGCTTCATTGGGAGGTTAGTGGCCACGGGCGTCCAGATGGTGGCAGCAAGCAAAAATGGGGGTGGGAGCAGTGGTTGGTTTCTACCGGTTCGCCACAGTTCGGGCGAACTGGTAGCAGTGGCGGCCGGAGGCTCCGCCCACCCGCCTGGATGCCATCACGGATGCTCTGTGCAGAAGCACCACACGTAAGCAGAACAAGCGCACACACGCCCGCTCACAGTTCCAAACCGGTAGCGAAACTCACTACTGGGTGGAAGATGAGGGAAGGCACCCCCCCACCTTTGGGATTTGGACGACTACTAGAAGAGCTCTCACAAAATGGCTGCTGCTGGCCGTTGCGAAACCCCCATCAATCCGAAAGGAAACAAGTGAGGTCTGCTGCTTTCTACGTTTTAAAATCCCTATTGACCTCTCGGCTCTGAAATTTTGAGCCCAAAAATTTCTGTTGCTAAGCGGGACATTTGTCAAGTGAGCTTGGCCCCATTTTACAACTTTTCTTGCCGCAGCCATGAAGTGAATCTTGACTTTGCTTGCCAGAAGGCTACAAGAGGGGAATCACGCGATTCCAGGCAGCTGCCATAAATAGGAGTCATTTGGCAAGGGTCTGAATTTTAGATCTTGTGACCATGGGAATATTGCAACGGTCGTTAAGTGCGAAAAAGGGCCATAATTCTTTCCTGGCCACAATTGTTAAGTGAATCATTACAGTTGCTAAGTTAGCAACACAATTATTAAGTGAACCTGACTTTGTCAGACGGTCGCAAAAGGTGGTCGCATGACCCCGGGGATATTGCAACCGTCATAAATGCGAAGCATCTGAATTTTGAGCATGTGGCCATGGGCCACAAGTGATTTTTTTTCAGGGCTCTTGTAGCTTTGAAAATGAACTGTTGTAAGTGGAGGACTAGCTATGTTTCTCAGTAGTTTCCTTGAGAAAAAACTGGGCTGTAGCCCCAAAATCCATGCATTGATTGATGCCCAGTGAAGCTGACCAACTCAACTTCCCATCTATTGATTCAGAACACTTAGGCACTCCACCGGGTTTTATAGGCAGTCCTCTATTTACGACCAAAAATTGGGATCAAAATTTCTTTTGCTAAGCAAAAGAAAATGAGTGAGCTCTCTGATACTTTTTTGTTCCTTTTCGGTCTTAAGATTTTAGACTGCACGTTTTACAGAGAATTTTAAAAGCCCAAGAGAAAGCTTTTTAAAGAAGAAATACTAGCTTATTCTCTTTTCTTCTGTCCCGCTTTCTAACTTTTACTGGATGTTTCATTTGTTTAGAAAAAGGATCCAGAGATTATTTTGCTATGGGGAAGAGACAATGGAAGGCATAAATAATAATTAGGCAGCTCTTGTTTTCTTGAAGATCTGAACGCATTCAAAACAATCATAAAAGAAAGAAAGAATGAGAGAAAGAAAAGCAATACATAACAACCTATGGATATTATTACTCAGGGGGGGGTGGGGAAACCTCTTTTTACAAAATTTCCCTGCATGGAAGACACATACAGGAATTTTCTCAAACAGCAGCTATATTTTCAGCACAAGCATCAGTCCTCATTTTTTTTTAAAAAAATAACAATTCTAGTAAGCATTGGCATCAGACTGTTTTTCATAAGCTGAGGATGAGATGGCTCCCGTGATCAGTGCAGTATATTGCCAACGTGGACTTCTGCCAACGTAAAAGGGCATAATATCAGCAGAATTTTTTTAAAAAGAGAAGCAATTAAACACAGTGGCTTCCATCCAGACATGTCTGCATTAGCCAGGATGTTCCCTGGTGGCTCTAGAAACCATCACACTGTCTCATATTTTAGTAATTGAATTTCATCAGTCCAATGAAGTGGGGGGGGGAACCCAAGAAAACAAAATATAGATATATAAATCGCAGCATTGGCTACAATATTATTCAGGATGCCTTTTTTTTGCTGGTATCAATGGTGGGATTTAAATAATTTAACAACAACAGGTTCTCTGGCTGGGTAGGTGTGGCCCGGTGGTCATGTGACTGGGTGGGTATGGCCAACTCAACATCACTCATCACACCCAGCCCCGCCTCCCGGCCACTCACCTCAAAGGCAGAGGTGGGATTCAGCAATTCTGACCGATTCGGACTAATCCCACCACTGGCTGGCCCCAACCATTTTTTGGGCTGTTTTCAGGCCGAAAAACAGCCCAAAAATGGCCGAAAAACGGTAGAAAAATGGCTCAAAAACAGCTGATAAAAGCCCCCAAAATGGCCCAAAAAACAGGCAAAAAATGGATGGAGGTGGGGCCAGCCTGGGGTGGGATGTGCAGTTTGCTGAACTGGGCAGAATTTTAACAACCGGTTCGCCCAAATTGATCCGAACCGGCTGAATCCCACCTCTGGCTGGGGTGCTGAAATTATGATACTGGGGAAAATCAACCCCCCTCCCCATAGCCATGTTAGGAACACTGGGATGGTCTGGGGTGAGACACAGATGAAAGGGTGCATCAGGTCAGCCTCAAAGCAAAGAAAGATGCCAGGAAATAAAAAGAGCACCCAAACCCTTGGAGGAATCATCTTTAGATATTATCGCTCTCATTAGCTTCTTCCCTTCGGTCTAATTTGCTGTTTAGCTTCTCTTGCCAAGAAGTAATCTCACAGTGGTACAAAGTCCTAGAAGGCACGTTATAAGATCACCAGGGACAATAGAAAGCACCAAGCATCGGTCTGGTGAAAACCTCCCAAAGGCTGGTGGGAACCAGAATCTGATTCCGCAGGAGAAAAATATTTCTAGGACCTTGTGGTCCATGACCTTTGTAGTGCTTTCAAACTGCTAGGTTGGCAGAAGCTGGGACCAGTAACGGGAGCTCACCCCGTTACGCAGCACTAGGGATTCGAACCGCTGAACTGTCGACCTTTCGATCAACAAGCTCAGCGTGTTAGCCATTGAGCCACCATGTCCCTTTTCTTGCAATAGTAGCTCCATATCTACAGTAATTTTGGGTTTTGCTGGTTAAAAATGGTGTATAAAAAATATACAAAAGTATGAAGGCTATTGCTTAGCGCATTGTAAGCCGCCCTGAGTCTCCGGAGAAGGGCGGCATATAAATCAAATTTTTTAAAAAAAACAAAAAAACAAAACAAAAACACAATCATTTTGCATGGTTTTAGTGAGGCCCTTCTACTGTTCGAGATTTTTCAAGTACATTCAGATGTAGGATCAAACTGCCTGATCTGGAGACCTCTCTTATTATCTTCATCCAATTCCACATTTCTAGCAATGTCTGGTTTATAAGATCTTCTCTGTGTTTCTTCTGGGTGGGAATTCATATGGTGGAACATCTACCAGCTAAGAATTTAGAACTTCAGAGCTGGAAAGGACCTTGGAGGTCTTCTAGTCCAACCTCCTGTTCAAGCAGGAGATCCTATACCATTTCAGACAAATGGCTATCTAATCTCTTCTTGAAAACCTCAACATCTGGAGGCAAGTCATTCCATTGATTAATCGTTCTCAGTGACAGGAAATTTCTCTTTAGATCTAGGTTGGTTTTCTCTCCTTGGTTAGTTTCCATCCGTTGCTTCTTGTCCTGCCTTCAGGTGCTTTAGAGAAGAGGTTGACTATTAATGTGAAGTTACTCTACTAAAACTTAACTGCCGTTAACATAACCTTATTACCAGGGGTGAGCTTCGAAAATTTTAGCAAGGGGTACTCTGCCTGGTTGCTGGGTGGGTGTGGCCATGGTGGGCGTGGCCTAGTCGGCCTCCTGCGCTATGGCGGGTGGTGGTGGTGCGTTTTTGCCCTCCCCGGACTCCGGAGGCTTTCCTCGAGCCTCCGACAGGGCGAAAACGGTAGGGCGAAAACAGCCTCCCCAGGCTCCGAAGGCCCTCTGGAGGCCAGAAACGGGCTCATTCCCAAACTTCTGTTTGGGGATTGTTATGTGTGTGTTGGACCTGGTCTTTGGGTGTTAAGTGAATTTCGCTGTATGTGTATACTGTGTATACACCTACAATGACAATAAAGTTATTGTTATTATTATTCTGGTAGGCCCATTTTTCGCCCACCCCGAGCCTCCGCGTGCTCCCTGCACTTACCTGCATCCAAAACGGGCCGCGTGGGGTCTCCTGGGAGGGGCGGGGTAGGCGGGGCCAGCCAGAAGTGGGATTTGGGGGTTCTCTGAATTGCACAGAACCTTAGCTAGAGGTTCTCCCGAACCCTGAAAAGCCCATCCCTGCTTATTGCCTCACGACAGTAATTTTGAAATGGATAAAAACAAACTCATATCCATGTCTTTTCGGAAGAGTGTCTTACCTTTATTCATTCTTTCGAGGACATTCGAGAACTAAGACTAATAGGAAAAGAATGATCAGACACAATTTTCAACCTTCAGAATTATTCTATTTTATTACAGATAAAACTTTCTAAAGAAGAACATCCCCAAAGCGATGAGACTTTCTAACGTGGTGGGTGTTTACTGTTAAGATAATATTGGAAAATAGCAACGATAAAATTAGACATTTTCTCCGTAAGAGAAAGGAACAGTTGGGAAAAGGAAGAAGCGCATTGTAAGCCGCCCTGAGTCTCCGGAGAAGGGCGGCATATAAATCAAATTAAAAAAAAAAAAAAGATACCACATGAATGGTTTTCTAAACTTCAGTTCCCTCAATATAGTTTAAGGATGACCAAAAGGACAAAAAAAGGAAGACAGATCACAACACTATATACTTTGACATAAATGCAACAATATCAGAGAATTTTGAAGATGGAGATAGAGACAAGTGAATTTCTAATGTCCATCGTACAAACTTCCCAATTATCAACTTAAGAAAGAACAACAGCAAAAAGTGGTGAAGTCCAAACCTTTGAAGGAAACAGTAAACAGTTGCATCAAAACTGAAATCCAGTTACAGGACACAAGAATGTATCTTAGGAAGAACAGTCACAAACACAAACCATGCAAGGAGTTGGCTAAAGCAACGAGATTTCGTGAGGGGAAAAAGAAACCCCCAATGAAAAGTGGTGTTCCGGTGTTGACTTTTGAAGATTTCGTCGTGAGGCAGACAGTTTAAATCCAACCCAGTCACGCGGGATCATTTGGGGACAAAACCCCTGTCAACACACCCAAAACAGTCGTAGATGGAGGAGGATGAGCTGTCAAGGAAACAAGAATACCCAAACAGGTACAATAAATAGAATGGAACGCGAAAAAGAGACGTTGGGACTGGATCTGGATGATTCCAGGCAAGTCCCATGGAGATAGGAAATACAGAATACAGAATAACAGAGTTGGAAGGGACCTTGGAGGTCTTCTAGTCCAATCCCCTGCTCAGGCAGAAGAACCTATGCCATTCTGAACCAATGGCATTCAAATCTCCATCGATCTCCAGTGATGGAGCAGCCACAACGTCTTGAGGCAAGTCGTTCAAATATATAAATTACTAGCCTCAGAAAAGCTCAACCTAGTTAAGAGAAGTCATTTATGAAGACCAGAAGTCCATACAACCATGAATATACTCACCCAGGACACAGATTGGCTGGACTTTAGACTGGGAAAGTTTGGTCTCGTTGTTGGAGGCCTCACATGTATAGGTCCCATTGTCGGCGGAAGACAAGCGAAAGAGCTGATAGATCCCCCCTGAATGGGTAGAATTCTTGAAGGACCATGTATAGTTGGCTGGTGGGTTGGAGTCAGCTTGGCAGGAGAGGGTGAGATTGGAGCCTTCTGCATAAAACTGCCCACTGGGGCTGATGACTGGGGCATCAGGCCCATCTGGAGCAAATATAGGAGAGTTACAGGTTGAAGAAGGCCAGGGAACTTTGGCCGAAGAGGTTGTAGGAAAAAAAATGCTTTTAAAAGACTCTGATGATCCCAGCGGAGTTGCCTGATCGTCGGAGGCTTTTAAAAGCATTTTTAAAGGCTAGAAAAATGTAGAAAAAATGCTTTTAAAAGTTAAAAAAAAAAGTTGGCCACGCCCACCCAGTCACATTACACCCTCCCCCCCACCGCCACCACCAAGCCACGCTCACAGAGCCGGTAGTAACAAATTTTACATTTCACCACTGTGTCTAATGTGGTGGTTTAACATTCTCAGGGTGCCCAGGGACCAGTGGTGAAATCAAAAAAAATTTACTACCGATTCTGTGGATGTGGCTTCGTGGGCGTGGTGTGGCTTGGTGAATGTAGCTTGGTGGGCATGGCAGGGGAAGGATACTGCAAAATCCCCATTCCCACCCCACTCTGGGGCCAGCCAGAGGTGGTATTTGCTGGTTCTCCGAACTGCTCAAAATTTCCGCTACTGGTTCTCCAGAACCTGCTGGATTTTATCCCTGCTAGGGACCGTCCTTTGGGGTACCCTGCCCAGACAGAGAAGCAAAACAGGGAAGCTATCACAGACAGCTAAGCCGGCTAGCCAGCTGGAAGGATGGGTGGGTGGGTTTCCAATTCCTGTTTTACGTCACGCTAGTTTCATCAGCCTGATGTTACTTTCTCAAGTTACAGGTGGCCTGTAAGCCAACCCCCTATCTCCCCACAGAAAGCCTTAAACTGCGTTTCGAGAATAATAAACCCGGGTAGGGCATTGAAGAAACTGGAAAACAAAACTGCCTTTTAAATATGCAGAAGAAGTAATTACTTCTGTTTCTTTGGGTGTGGGCTGTAAGCAGCAGTTTGAAAAAAGGGACTCCGCAAACCGTAAAACAAGAAGAAATCGGTGGTTTTTTCACCCCCGAAAATAACATTTTGGCAAGGAAGCTACCTATTTCATGTAGCAGGTAGAAGTAATATACGGGAAGTTGCAAAAGGTGTACAGAATGCCTCACAGTGCTGTAAAGCGTGGCTTGCTTATAACAAGGACTCACATTTCGTCAATTGATGACATCTCTACTTCAAGGGAAAAAATCCCCTTTGAAGAGAGATTGTGTTGTGCAGTGAAGGAATAATTGATGGAACATGTTATTCTCTAGGGCTGTGCTGTGTTTCTCTGAAAATAAGACCCTGTCTTATATTTTTTTGAACCCTGAAATAAGCGCTATGCCTTATTTTCGGGGAGGGCTTATTATTTTGGGGCGCATGGAAGAAACCAGAGGAAATGGAGAGGACCAGCTGAGCAAGCGTTTAAATATTTTCAGGGAGGGCTTATTTTAGTGCATACCCTCAAAAGCCCGATTGGGCTTATTATCAGGGGATGTTTTATTTTAGGGGAAACAGGATAGATGAAGGCGGGGTCAAATGTATCATCAGTTTTGAATCATTACGCTCCCACAAATTATTTGCCTCGACCATCTGTGGATCAGATTCTTGTGTATAGGTAGCATGAAATAAACTCAAAGGGCTTCCTGTCCTGACAATTGTCATCTCGTCACTGACTTGTGTCACCAGGAATTATAATTTCCGCTCTGGGCTAAATATCCTGCGCGTTCTGATTTGCTTTAATCACCAAATGTTATTATCGGATCAATCTGATTTTATTTCCTCGACAGCAGGACTACCTGTATTAATTCTTAACCCTTTTGAGAGTTTAGAACAGTGATGGCAAACCTATGGCATGCCTGCCACAGGTGGCACACGGAGCCATATCGATGGGCACGCGAGCGTTGCCCTAACTCAGCTCCGGAGGTCCTCCAGGGGGGTGGGGAAGGCTGTTTTTGCCCTCCCCAGGCTCCAAGAAAGCCTCTGGAGCCCGGGGAGGGTGAAAAACGGGCCTACCGGGCCTTCATGTGCAAAAACTGAGGGGAACGCAGGGGGTTGTCGCATGCTCATGTGCGGGGGCGGGGCGTATTGAATTATGGGTGTGGGCATGCACATGTGTGACCCCCGTGCTCCCCCCGCTTTTGGCACGCGATGGCAAAAAGGTTAGCCATCACTGGTTTAGAATAACTATGTTTCCCCTCCCCCTCTTATCTTAAGCCATTGTTTTATTTGCTGATCTATGATGGGGGGGAAAAAGTTTCGATTGATTGATTCTGATTGATTGGACTGACTGACCAATCTCTACTTAAGGATTTTAAGAGTTTTTGTCCAGGCTGCTGGAGAGATTCCAAACTGCCCATACAGATGGTGAGTTTCATACTACGCCGATGCCTGGATTGTCTCCGTTTCACCCAGATCCTTGAGGTTCAAGGGAGACGGTCGTCCCAGGGATTTTTTGAGTTCCCCACCAACAAGCTGTGTCCTTCTCCATTCAGCCTACAACTGACAGATGACTCTTAATGCTTGCTCAGGATTCGTGTTTGCAATTATATTATTATATGTAGCCCGAGGTGATCCTCTCATCCTGTCTAATGATAGGCTTCTCCTGTTTAAGTCAGATTATTATATTTGGGAGTGATGCAATTTTTCAAACGGATTGACCTGCTCCAGATCAAAGTGAATCTTGCAAGACAACCTATCTAAACAGTTACTTGAGGGGTTTGGGTAACAGGGCAGGTAGTCCTCGACTCACGGCCACCACGGAGCCCCCCCCCAATGTCCGTTAATGGAAACATTTATTAAGGGAGTCTTGCCCCCATTCTACGACCTTTCTTGCCTCAGTCGTTAAATGAATCGCTGCACAGTTGATAAGTGGGTAACTCGGTTGTTAAGTGAAACTGGCTCCCCTATGGACTTGGCTTGTCAGGAGGTCGCAAAAGGGGATCACGTGACACCCCCCCCCCCTTGCAGGACAAGGCAGCCGTCATAAACATGAACTGGTTGCCAAGTGTCCTGACTTTTGATCACACAATCACGAGGACGCTTGCAGAGGTCGTAACTGTGAAAAACGGGTCATAAATCACCTTTTTTTCCCCAGTGCCGTTGTTATGTTTGAATGGTCACTAAACAAACTGTTGTAAGGCGAGGACTACCTGTAGGAGTTGGTGCATGGCAAGGGAGAGAAAAGTGACCGGATCAAGGGAACCCACTCAGAACACTGGACTGGATCCCTCAAACGGATCAGTTCAACGTCTCTTATATATCCCCAGTTTAGAAGTTAGACAAGTGATGGCGAACCTTTTTGGCACCGAGTGCCAAAAAAGGAGCACATGCGCGTCTGGGCTGCAACCTGGAAGAGAAGCTGCTCAGGGTGCATGCGCGTGCCTGAAAATGAACTTCCGGTTTCAGCTACTGAACTTCCGGTTCCAGCCAGCTACTCTTCCGGGTTTCTGCGACGCATGCTCACACGACGATCAGCTGGCTGGCATGCATGCTCACACAGGAAAATGGAAGACCAGCTAGAAGATCATCTAATTTCCGGCACTGCCACATGCAAAAAGGTTAGCTGATCATCACCCGTGTATGCGAGCCAGAAATCCAGAAGAGGAATGGGTAATGCCGCATGTGACAGGCGACATGTCTCCGCGTGCCACTTTGGGCACACGTGCCATAGGTTCGCCACCACGGAGTTAGAATCTTTCACAAACTTTCCTCAGGGAGCTCGTTCCCCAAATCCCCAAATCTCTACAATGCCCCCCACCCATGGCAAAACCAGACTTACAAAAGACATTCAGTGTGTAGTTGGCGGAGTTGTTAGAGAAACTGTTAATCCCACTGCAAGTATAGAGTCCCGAGTCCCGACGGCTTGTTCGACTCAAGCTAAGGTTTTGACCATTGCTGCTTAAAGATATGTGGCCTCCTGCCTGCAGCTTCTGGTTCCCCTTAAGCCAATAGTAGGAAACATTAAAGCCAGAGGCTGTGCAGTTGAGATATGTGGTACTATTCTCGACAATCTTGCCAGGGTCTCTGACGGAGATATGATTGATGGCCTCTGTTAGAAAGAGAAAAAAAAAGAGTGGGACGTCATTGTTATTTAAGACAAACGTCTGACGTGGCCGTCAAGATTCTTCATCGTGGTTCATTGACTCAGGACTTTAAGATCTAATCTTGAATTTCCATTCAGAAGGGGCTGGGCAGCCAGATCTGTGGCTGAGAGGTAAGCCTCTATGTATTTAGGAAATGTTGGTCAAGCGAGTTTTGGACCCTTGAGGTACAAAGCAATGGTAAAGATAAAGGTTCCCCTTGCACATATGTGCTAGTCGTTCCCGACTCTAGGGGGCAGTGCTCATCTCTGTTTCAAAGCCGAAGAGCCAGCGCTGTCCGAAGACATCTCCGTGGCATGACTCAACGCCAAAGGCGCACGGAAGGCTGCTACCTTCCCACCAAAGGTGGTCCCTATTTTTCTACTTGCATTTTTTAAATACTTTCGAACTGCTAGGTTGGCAGAAGCTGGGACCAGTAACGGGAGCTCACCCCGTTACGTGGCGCTAGGGATTTGAACCGCTGAACTGCCGACCTTTCGATCGACAAGCTCAGCGTCTTAGCCACTGAGCCACCACATCCCTTAAAGCAATGGTAACAGAACAACAACAACAACAAAAAAAAAGATGGAGAATTTTGATATAAATCAATTATTTTCTCCTGGACTCCTGGATTTTGTCAAGATGACTCAAATGTTCCATGGAGGACGATGGCTAAAATGGGAAGTTGGGAAAAGACGAGGCCAAAATGAGCTTAAACTGAAAATTTTAGCAATAAAAAAAAAAAGGAAATATGAGGTTTATATTTTCAGGAACAACATCTGTGTTGCTTCACTGTAAAACAAGTCGCGAGTTTCTGAACCACTTCTGAGACATTCCACAACCACCATGAAGGAAAGTGGTGGAGTTAAACTTCAAATGAGGCAAGTTTGAGGCAGATAAAATAAATGGAAGAAAAGAATACCGAACAGCGCTGGCTGGGGGATTCTGGGAGTTGAAGTCCACCCATCTTCAAGCTTCCAAGGTTGAGAAGCACTGAGTTATAAAGTCCGAGTGAATATCAATGGATGGGCTTAAAAACTTAGCCAGCATCTGGTCAATTGTCAGCGCCAAAGATATAAACGAAACAGGGTTAAAGAGAAGGTACATACACACAAAAAAAAGGCTAACAAAAAATTGCACAACTGTTTTAGCTATTTGGGTTCTCACAACAGTGAGGAAAGAAAATACAAGGTCACAGTACTGGAAATACACACAAGGAAAAGAACTAAGTTTGACTAACTATCAGAACAGGCTCAAAAGAGGCCAGTATCTGAACTGCGGTGGACCATAAAGGAGAAGTTTTGAAGGTGACATGTTGAAGGGACAGCATATAGGATCTCATTTCTACTGGAATGACTTTCGGTCCTTAGGAGCAATCTGATGGAATCTAGTCTACCAAGATGACAGATAGAGAGTAAGAAAAAGAATCAAAATAAATGAGGGATAGTCTGTTGAGATAATCAATCATGGTAAAATTCCAGGATGGAGTACCATGTTAAGAAAACTCAAACAAAAATGCAGGAACGTCCCAAACCAAATCCATGCAGAGCTCTGAAACGGACGTTCCAAGATGACAGGAAGTGAAGGCAAAAGTCCACACACCAAAAAGATACCCAGACAAAATCACCCACTGCAAGTCCTCCAAAAGACCTGGGTGAGCTTGGCCATCCAAGCTACTCACCCCGAATGCTGATCTCCAGAACGGCGGCGTTCGAAAGTCCACTTTCAACATTGGTAACTTTACAAGTATAGTTTCCAGCGTTCTTCAGAGTAAGACGCTGGGCCAGGTGAGAATCGTTCTGTTGTTGCAAAAGTTCTCCATTAAGATACCAAGAAAACTTTGCAGGTGGATTAGAGACGGCAGAGCAGAAGAGGTTCAGAGTGGAATGCTCATTGTAAACTCGTTGTAGGGGGCTGATTACGGGGCGTTCAGGCCCGTCTGGAGCAAACATAGGAAAGTTATATGTTGGGGAAAAATATCATGCTGCTTAGAAAAACTATCAGTGTTATTATGGCATTATATCCGAAAACGGAATAGGACAACTCCACCCGCGGCCAACATTTTGTGGGACAAACTCGCTGCGGGACAATTCAACAAATACAAAAGTTAAATTAATGTGGACGGATCTGGGGCCCATAATAACAACATAAAGAAGCCAATCCATAAATAAAAGAGTTACAATAATTTCGACAGGAACGTGGTGTCACCAATAATCAAAATACCTGAATGAAACGATTAAATACAGCATTGAATTGGAGAGTTGTTCTCCTGTCAGTTGGCTATGGTGAGTTGTCCTAGACCCACCTGAAAATACAATCCTACATTTTTGGCGTAACTGTACGCTGGCTCTATAGGGAGGAGTCCCAGGGAGTGGAAGACTAGGGAATGTCTGAATAAAAACCAAGAAAAACAACAACAATCTCTCAAAATATTACTTGGCTCAGTTTTCTGAGTCACCTTTTATTTCTTGCTCATTGTCAAGCTCAAAGCTTTAATTCCAGCTAGTTTGAAGCTCAATGAAGAAGCTGGTCCCTATTGTTGGGCTTTTCTTTAGCATCCATTTGTGGAGCAAAGAGCTGGTTAGATGGTCCTTTGAGGAGCAGGTTGGGTTGAAGGAGAGTTACCAGACCAAAATTACCCAGCTGGTTTTCAAGGCTAAGGCAGTACTTAAACTCATGGTCTCACGCTTTCTATAGCCTGATGCCTTAACCCCTAGACCAAACTGGCTCTTTATGCTTGTTGGCCATTGGTAATAAATTACAGGACTGGATCCTGAATTCAAATCACCAACATTTCCTGCCTTCAGGTTCAGCATGAATTTCTTTCAACTCCCTGGGCTGAAAGCAGAATTGCCACATAGGGCAGGTCAGGGGAAAAAAAAATAAATGAAATAGAAGGGCCGAAGTCTCATCCTTTCCTTGGACGCAGATTAACCAGAAATCAGCCATTCCAAGGAAAGACAAGAGAGAGACTAAAACCAAGCACACGGTTAAGCTAGCAAATTTATTTGAGGTTGGTTCTCCTTGCTTCTAAAGCCAGCTGTCTTCAGTTAGCCAGAGGACAAAAAGAGTCCCCAAAAGGCATTTTATAGTGGTACCTCGGTACTCAGTTGCTTTGAAACTCATCGAATTTGGTAATCAACGCATCTTGCTGAGAAAATTTTGTCCCAGTACTTGTTATTTGTTCAGTACTAAACATACAAGCTAGCATTTGTCAATGTCGGTTGCCCTTTCACAGTAGCTCTTGATCTGTGAGCATCCCCTTGCTGCAGGGGTGAAATCTAAAATTTGTTACTACCGGTTCTGTGGGCGTGGCTTGGTGGTGGTGGTGGGTAATGTGACTGCGTGGGCGTGGCCAATTTTTGTTTTTACTTTTAAAACCATTTTTTACATGTAAAACCATGTAAAAAAATGCTTTCAAAAGGGTCAGAGCCATTTAAAAGAAAAAAAAAGGCTCTGATGATCATGCGGCTCAGCTGGGCATGGGGGCGGGGGGGGGGCAGGGATTTTTGCTACCGGTTCTCCGAACTGCCCGCCACCATCCCTACCTACTCGCCTGAGCCCGTTCGAACCGGGAGCATTTCACCCCTGCCTTGCTGTCTTATTCTAGCTTTTGTGGTCATTTTTGTGTAGTTTTGTGCTTCCCCACCCCCCTCATCAGTACAGGGAAAGTGAAGTTTTTATTTTATTTTTAATCCAATCATGTCTTAATTTTTAGGTTTATTTCTCAGGTAAAGTAATGATATCCGACCCTATCTTTTTACAGATTGCCTTAAAAATGTGCATTGTCTTTGGTTTGGGAACACATGAAATTTATTTACATTATTCCTTATGAGAAAAAATTGTTTAGTACTCAGTGTTTTTGGTATGCCTCCCGGAACCAATGAACGATGAATACCAAGGTACCACTGTATCTTCTATTGAGAGTCTATTAAAAATATAAGTTTCCCCTGTCCAGTTGTGTCTAACTCATCATCACTTTTTGACCGAGGGACTCAGCATTGTCAGAAAATATTTTCTGTGGTCATGGGGCCAGCATAGCTATACGCCAAAGGCACATGGAACACTGTTAACAAGTGGTACCTATTTATCTACTTGCAGTTGCTTTCAAACTGCTAGATGGGCCGGAACTGGAGCAAGTAATGGGAGCTCATCCCGTCTCACGGCGCTCGGGTCTCGAACCCAGGCTGTCAGCTTTCCAGTTGACAAACTCAGTGTCTTTAACCACTGAGCCATCGCACCCTCCCGAGGATCTATTAAAAGGGGCCAACTGAGGGTGATCCATTAGAGCGGTGCGGTGGCCTAGAGGTGGAGCTCTCGCCTCGCAATCAGGAGGCTGTGAGTTCGATCCTAGGTAGAGGCAGATATTTCTCTCTCTGGGCACACTGAGAATATATCTGCTGAAAAAAAAAAAAAACCCCTCCGCACTGGCGACAGGAAGGGCATCCGGCCATTAAAAAAACACTCAGCTCCATTCAGTTGCCCAGACTCCACCCCGCAAGGGATAATGGGGTCATTTCAAAGAAGCTGAACTGGGTGGGATGGGACACCTCCAGCCTAAACTTACAGAAGATTTCAAGCCGGTGAGGCTCACTGTTGTTGGCCGAGAAGCTATTTTGCCCAGAACAGGTATAGCTGGTTGCATCACTCCGAGAAGTTGAAAGGAGCGTGAGGTTGTTGTTCTCCACAAGGACCTTCCCTCCTGCTTCAATCAGTTGGCCGCCCTTCAACCAAGAGTAGGAAACATTGAAACCCAAAGAGGAACAACGAAAAGTGACAGTTTGGTTTTCTATCACATGAGAAGGCCCGGTGATGGTGACTTTAAGGACAGCACCTGTGAGGATAGAAAAGGGGCAGAAGAGGCTCCAGATTGCTGGGGGAATCAAATCGTCCACCCACCACCACCAATTTTAAGCAGATCACCAAGTCCAGTAAAAGCACCAAGCACCTCTTACAAACAGACACAGATACCAACAGTCACAAGGACAATCAATCGGTGAACATTACAGAGAAGCACATCGTAAAACGACAGCATTTAACAGCTGCAGGAGAAGTCCGGAGACAGAGAAATACAGGTAGTCCTCGACTTACAACAGCTCGTTTAGTGGCCGAAGTTACAACGGCACTGAAACAAGTGACTTACAGTAGGATTGTTTTTCTATAGTAAAGAAAATATGTATCTGATTATACGTGTAATAACTGCAGCGAGGATTGTATCTGCACAAAATTGGAAAGCAGAAAAAATCACTATAGAGGGAGAAGTAATTTAAGAAAATATCGGAATGTGCAGAAATGAATAGATTAACATTGGCAATTAAAGGAAAGGAAGAATGGGGTATTACAGGATAGGGGGGCAATTCTATCAATGGATAGAGATGAGCTATAATAAAAATTAACATAAATGCAAGGGATTTGAAAAAAATTAAAATGTAAAATTAAGATAGAACGGTAGTAAGAAAATGATGGTAAAGGAGGAATATGACGACAGAAAAATATGTACTCAGATGACACACTGAATAATCAAAGATGTATTGTCTGTTTAAGCATAAAAATAAAAAACTTTTTATTAAAAAAAGGATTGTTTTTCACACTTACGACCACGGTCACATGTCCAAAATTGCTCAATTTGTTCAGCTTTTTATGGACCTGGTCAAACATGCAACAGATCAATAAAGTGCATCTTAAAACCCAGGGGAACCAAAAAAGTGAAAGCATTAAACCAAAAACAATCCGAGTCAACTTCGGAAAGTTATAGCTAGGGCTGGAAAACCTGGCAACCTTTACCAGCCTTTGTCCCAGTTAATCGTCAGTATTTATGCAAGACACAGGCGTTTTATGAGTTGTCGTTAAAACAATACAACCTTGCGTTTTCTACTGTGCAATCCCCCTGCTTCTTTTTCCATCCAGGATTACAATCAGGAGGATCTGCGCTGCAGTCAGGACGGTGGTCTCAATCACCTGATCGAAGCCCTTCCTGGGGTTTTGATGTACAAATAATTCCCTCAACACTGTCAAACTATTCACTAAGTCTGTATTACTATTAATCTTCTCATCGTTCCTATCACCCATCTCCTCCCATTTATGACTGTATGACTGTACCCTTGTTGCTGGTATCCTTAAGATTTATATTGATATTGATTGTTTCCTACTATGATTTGATTGCTTATTTGTACCCCTATGACTATCGTTAAGTGTTGTACCTTATGATTCTTGACGAACGTATCTTTTCTTTTATGTACACTGAGAGCGTACGCACCAAAGACAAACTCCTTGTGTGTCCAATCGCACTTGGCCAATACAGAATTCTATTCTATTTTATTCTGTTCTCTTTGATCTGGTGCTGACGATTTCCCCTCACCTGTTCCCAAAAAACTGCACAGAACACACAATTATTTGCATTCGAGGATTTTCAACACTGTCTTCTTGTTTTGACCTCTTGTCCCGCTGGCACCATTTTCAGGCACGGCTGCTCTTCTACTTCCTTGCTTTCCGAGGGAATTGCAAAGTCTTGTTAGGTGATGAAATAAAGTAGCACCTGGGACCATCCCTATCCTCTGGGGATCTAGAAGATTATGAACACCCTCAGCAGGATTTGTGCCACAACAAATTGCAGAAAGGCGCAGGAAGCTAACTTTCAGCTCAGAAAAGCTCAGGTACGCAGAATAACCGAGTTGGAAGTGACCTTGGAAGTCTCCTAGTCCAGGGGTCACCAACCTTTCGGACCTCAGGGACCACTACATTCATAATTTTAAATCCCGCGGATCACTAATATGATCTGCCTAATGACTAGCTGGGTGGGCATGGCTAGGTGGTCATGTGACTGGGTGGGCGTGGCCAACTCGATGTCACTCAAGTCGAGGGGCACCTTTTGCCGGCCTCTACTTGCCCCTCCCCTTCCCTGCCACCCACTCCTCGCCTCCCCACCTGGGCTCCTTAGGGCCCCAACAGGAAGCAGTTGCTGGAGCTGCAACGGTTGTTAAGTGTGGAAAAATGATCATAAGTTACTTTTTTCAGGGCTGTCGTAACTTCGGTCACTAAACGGAATACTAGAGTTGGAAGGGACCTTGAAAGTCTTCTAATCCAACCAGTGTTGAAAATCAATTGCTTTTAACTACCGGTTCCGTGGCCGTGGCATGGTGGGCATGGTGTGGCTTGGTGGGCATGGCAGGGGAAGGATGCTGCAAAATCCCCATTCCCTCCCCACTCCCGGGGGATGGATACTGAGAAATCCCCATTCCCTTCCAAGCTCCGTTTTCACTGGCAGGGGTTTGCAGGAGGCCGTCGCAGCCAGAAACGGAGCTCAGGAGCCCGTTTTCACTGGAGAGCACTCAGACCTCCACAGGGGCCCCTGACATGAGTGACATCGAGCTGGCCCTGCCCCCCCGGCCATGCATCCCCCTCTGGTCCCCTCCCCCCCGGAGGTCAAACACAACCCTGATGCGGCCCTCAACAAAATCGAGTTTGACACCCCTGCCCTATACCGTTTCAGACAACCTGTAGAGTTGGACGGAAAGCGACAGAGCAGATTGAAAGTTGAAAAACGTTTTGTAAGTTGGCAGTGGCAAATTATTTTCTGTACAGTGGCCAAGAAAGCAACACGGGTATATCCGCAAAGTCTCCAGGAATTTAGCTTGACTAGAGAAAGAGACCTTAGCTTTCTATAGCGGAAGAAAAAACATCAGACAATTCTTGACACGCATTAATCTTGCCTACCCAATCTTGATATATCTAACCAGGATGGGATTTATATTTCTTTATTCCTTCCTTCCAAGACAAGGTGAGAAGGTGCTCATCACGAGCATAACATACAGGCAGTCCTTGTCTTACATCCAGCCATATGTCTAACCAACGTTCAAAGTTACAACGGTACGGGAAAAAAAGAGACTTAAAGCTAGTCCTTGCACTTGCCCCACTGGTCACAATGATCCACATTTGGACAATTGATAATTGAGATATATTTGCAACAGTCCCAAGGTCACAATTTGCAACCTTCCCAGCTGAGTCAACCAAAGTCAACGAGGGAAGCTGGATTCACTTAAACGGCTTAACAACTGTTGGAAAAAAAAAGCCTACAAGGTTGTAAAATGAAACATGACTCACTCAACAGCCACTCTGCTTAGCGACGGAAATTCTGATCCCAATTGTGGTCATAAGCAGAGGACTAGTTGTATGCTGATCTATTTTTGGTCTAGGCGTGCAAATTGAGCAAACCGATTCATTCTTTGGATACGAAATGTGCTCTAATCACAACCAGAAATCTTTACTTTGCCAAGCTCTGTGTTTCATCATTAAAAATTATCATTCCAGAGCCAGATACTGCACTTTCGGTGGCGACAATAAACTCCTCGGTCTCTGATTAAAATTTTTTTGCCCTAGTTGGCAAACACTGCTGGGAAACTGGCTATGAAAACTCAGACCAAAAATAAAAAGTGACTTTTTAAAATTTGCAGACAATTCCACTTTAAAGGCTTTTTTTCCAAGTGCTTGGCTAACAGGCGAGACAGAGGAAAAAAAATATTGTTTAGTTAAAGAAAAGAGAATAAATGGCTTCCGGAGAGCCATTTCTGAATAAATAATAGATGAGCGTCTCCGGATTGCTTCATTTTCAACGCACAGCCTGGGATAAATAAATCTCAATTTTTGTCCCTTGCCAACGTCAACCAAAGAAAATGGCGCGGTTCCTTCTGGATCTTAAAACCTGCCCAATTTATTCTTTCCTACTGGTGCATATGGGGGCAATGTTTCTGATGCCAGCAGTCTTATCTAGGCCTGGTGCCAGCCAATTAAAAAAAAAAAAGGCAGTTGGGTTAATGAAAAACAAGGAAAGAGAAGGAATGTGCAGGACTTGGCAAGGGGAGGAGAGAAAAACAGGTAGCGTGAATCTCTGTGGGCCCTTTCGTAAGAGAAGCCCTTTCGCACTTCCAACTCTTGTGAGAAACTATATTGAGAGATCCCAGTTTTCCCGAAACTGCTGACCCCCCTTTCTGACTAATCGTTTCTGAAGAATCTGTCACGAGAACAGAAGAAGGAAAAAGAGAGTAAGTAAGGCAGGCTTGAAGTATCAAGGAAACTAGTCAAATGAACAGGAAACGAGATGTTTCTCTGATCCTCCTTTGCCACGTGTTGGTTAACGGACTCAACATTCAGAATAATGAGAACTCCTCTCGTGCAGCCATGAGTGTCTTCTCTTGGTCAATAGAATACAATCACTCGCCTTGAAAAACAGTCTTATAAATGTGGCAGAGGCATTTTCTCAAGGACCTGGAGATAATATTGGAACAATATTGATTTTATTGTTTCACTAATGCTTCCTCGGGCACTTAACATGCTTTCTTTTCCTTCCTTCCTTCTTTCTTCTTTCCTTCCTTTCTCTCTCCTTCCTTCCTTCCCTCCTTCCTTTGTCTCTCTTTCCTTCTTTCTCTCTCCTTCCTTTCCTTCCTTCCTTCCCTCCTTCCTTCCTTTCTCTCTCTTTCCTTCTTTCTCTCTCTCTCCTTTGTTCCTTCCTTCCATCCATGCTTTCCTTCCTTCCTTCCTTCCTTCCTTCCTTCCTTCCTTCCTTCCTTCCTT
>WNWU01000046.1:1693796-1714802 GCA_012654045.1 Ptyas mucosa | reverse complement strand
CTATCTATCTATCTATCTATCTATCTATCTATCTATCTATCTATCTACATTATCCATCCATCCATCCATCCATCCATCCATCCATCCATCCATTCATCCATCCATCCATCTATCATCTCTATCAACATTTGTCTGGTCCACGGACCAAGCTTTTATCCTGCAGAACCTGGCAGGTGAGAGGTGTCCGTTTCTTATCTCTCAGCCTCCTCATGATTACATAGAGCTGGCTTGTTCTTTCCCAACAAGTATTTCACAAGTTGTAATGTACAACAAGGAAGGTGTAAATGTACTAGCAAACGCATAAAGTTAGTCATCACTAAACGAACGAGTCTCGGTAACTGAGTTCAATGCATCAACTTCACCACATATTTGAAAGAGGCACAGTATTCCTATATCTGTTTGGATGGAGAACTTCACAAAAATGAACTTTAGAGAACAAGGGGACTGCTCTGAACATCCCCTACGCAATGGGCTCGATCTACAAAGATCATTCCAGATTCTTAGGGACGGACAGAAATTCCTCCTAAAGAGTAAAGACTCTTTTTGCTAAATATGCAAGTAAATTTAAAATTAGCACAGCCAGTCCGATGGGAATCTTTAAAGCTTACTTCTTTGAGTTTTATATTAAGCCAAGGAGGCATATCAAAAGGTAACTTCCTGCTATTTGCAGAACTAGTCAACTGAAGAAGCTGTTGGGGAACCAGATTTATGTCTGTTTGTAGTAGAAACAAACTAGAATAATTGGAAGGAAAAGTTCTCATCCTTAAAGAGAATGATATTTAGTTATATCTACGGCAAGGAAATACTTTCATTTAACGAAGGGTAAGTCTATTTCATCACAAAATTCACTTTTATTTCTTTTTGTTTTCTGGGTAAAGTGTCTCTCCCTTCTGCGATTTCAGTGGCCCCAACATTAATTCTGAAATCTGATGCTTCTTCTACATACATAGATACAGAATCGAGCTGGAAGGGACCTTGGAGGTCTTCCAGTCCAACCCCCTGCTCAAGGAGGAGACCCCATACCAGTGATGGCTAACCTTTTCCAGACAGAGTGCCTGAAGTGGATGTGCAGGGCAGCTCCACGGGCCAGATCTGGCTCCCGGGCCTTGGGTTTGACACCCCTGAATCAGAGCATGTTGTTATTCTTGTGCAAACTTGAAAATGAATCGAATAAACAAATACGCTCCCAGTGCAAACAGCAGATAAGAGGGAAGGAGCAAACAGCTGCATATTCTAAATTTGCAACGGGAAGGGAGCATTTCCAGAAAAACAGGAGGACTCTGGAGTTCTGAGCAGATCCTGCAGGAAGGTCTGGGCCAAATGGATTTAAGGACCCTCCTCCCTTTTGAAGCCAGCTGCTTGGCAGATGTTTAGGACTCCAACTCTCATGACTGATAGACAGCACAACCAAGGGTGAAATCCAGCAGGTTCTGACAGGTTCTGGAGAACCTGTGGCGGAAATTTTGAGTTGTTCAGAGAACCGGCAAATATCAACTCTGGCTGGCCCCAGAGTGGGGAGGGAATGGGGATTTTGCAATATCCTTCCCTCAGGAGTGGGGAAGGAATGGGGATTTTGCAGTATCCTTCCCCTGGAGTGGGGAAGGAATGGGGATTTTGCAGTATCCTTCCCCTGGAGTGGGGAAGGAATGGGAATTTTGCAGTATCCTTCCCCTGGAGTGGGGTGGGAATGGAGATTTTGCAGTATCTTTCCACCAGGAGTGGGGAAGGAATGGGGATTTTGTAGTATCCTTCCCCTGGAGTGGGGAAGGAATGGGGATTTTGCAGTATCCTTCCCCTGGAGTTGGGTGGGAATGGAGATTTTGTAGTATCTTTTCCCCAGGAGTGGGGAAGGAATGGGGATTTTGCAGTATCCTTCCCCCAGGAGTGGGAAAGAAATGGGGATTTTGCAGTATCCTTCCTCTGCCACGCCCACAGAACCGGTAGTAAAAATATTTGAATTTCACCAGTGAGCACAACCAATGATTGGAGATCTCGGTTAAAGCTCCGGAAAGTTGGTCAGATTCCAGCTGGGACCACCTGACCAGGAACAAGCCACAGTCATCTGCGGAGGCATTTCCACGGCAAACAAGGATTTTCGGTTCTCCCCTTTCCGAGCCAGCTACAAACATCTGGGGTTCCAACATGAAAGGGTTGACATCACCCACCAGAACACATCCACTTTGAGTGTGAGATGATTTAGTGCCTCCCCCCCAGACTTTTGGGGTGTGTTTTAAGAGAAGGCTGAAGGGACCCTGCACCAGCCCATCAAGTAATTCCCCCCCTCACCATCCATCCCTTACCCATCTTCACACAAACCCTCATTCGTGGTTTGCTTGAGATGGGTTGAGTTAAGACTTGTTGCTAAAGGCAAGCAGAGTAACTCAGGGATCAGGGCGTTTTCCAGGAGCGATGGGCAGGCAAAATGGTGACAAGCAGAGGTGACCCTGTTGGACTTTCTCCCTCCAAGCTACAATGACCCCAACCATGGGGCCTCTGTCAGTCCCCATTCCTGCTGATCTCTCTCTCCTCTCCCTCTCTCCCTCTCTCCTTCCCTCCCTCCCTCCCTTCCCAAGCAATAGCACTTAGATTTAAATACCGCTTCACAGTGCTTCACAGCGCTCTGTAAGCGGTTTACAGAGTCAGCCTCTTGCCCCCAGCAATCTGGCTCCTCATTTTACCGACCTCAGAAGGATGGAAGGTTGAGTCAACCTTGAGCCAGTCAGGATCGAACTGCTGGCAGATGGCAGAATTAGCCTGCAATACTCCACTCTAACCACAGCTCCACTGTGACTTCCTCTCTTCCTTCTTCTCATTTCCATTCTTTTCTTCTCATCTTCCTTCCTTCTTCCTTCCCTCCCTCCCTCTCTCCCTTCCTTCCCAAGCAATAGCGCTTAGGCTTATATACCGCTACACAGTGGTTCAAAGCCCTGTGAGTGGTTTACAGCGTCAGTATATTTGCCCCCAAGAATCTGAGTCCTCATTTTAAAAAAATTTTTTTTAAAAAAAATTTATATGCCGCCCTTCTCCGGAGACTCAGGGCGGCTTACAATGCGTTAAGCAATAGCCTTCATACTTTTGTATATTTTATACAAAGTCAGCTTATTGCCCCCACAAACCGGGTCCTCATTTCACCACCTTAGAAAGGATGGAAGGCTGAGTCAACCTTGAGCCTGGTGAGATTCGAACTCACAGTAATTGCAGGCAGCTGGATGTTAAATGCTGCCTTAGTAGGAGGCATTAGCCTCCTACGCCACTCAGGCTCCTAATTTTACCGACCTCGGAAGGATGGATGGCTGAGTCAACCTTGAGCCGGCCAGGATTGAACTCCTGGCTGTGGGCAGAGTCAGCCTGCAATACTGCAGTCTAACCACCACACCACCACAGTTCAGACAGCAATAGCAATAGCGTTTAGACTTATATACCGCTTCACAGTGCTTCACAGCCCTCTCTAAGCGGTTTACAGAGTCAGCCTCTTGCCCCCGACAACAATCTGGGTCCTCATTTTACCCACCTCGGAAAGATGGAAGGCTGAGTCAACCTTGAGCCAGTTAGGATCGAACTCCAGGCTATGGGCAGAGTTAAGCTACAATGCTGCATCCTAGCCACTCTGCCATCACATCTCTTTATTAAGTAGATTCGCTGTCTTGCGTTATTTGTAAAAAAAAAATTTTTTTAAAAATCATCATACTTGGGATCTGGCTTACTCTTATGAGATAAGAGGTAGCTTTGATCCGAGAACGGCGGTGAAATAGAGAATGAACCGAATAAACAAAAGTCATCCCGAGAAATAGAACTATGCAAGCAGCAGAGGTGGGGCTGCTGGTGGTTCTCAGGGGTTCAGGAGAACCTCTAGCTAAGATTCTGTGCAGTTCGGAGAACCCCAAAATCCCACTCCTGGCTGGCCCCGCCCACACTGCCCCTCTCAGGAAATGCAGCGCATTTTGGATGCAGGTAAGTGCAGGATACCCGTGGGGGCTCGGAGGGTGAAAAATGGGCCTACTGGAAGTTCGGGAAGAGCCTCCAGAGCCTGGGGAGGGCAAAAACACACACACCCCGCCATTGTGCAGCTGGGTGAGTTGGCCACGCCCACCATGGCCACGCCCACCCAGCAACCGGGCAGAGAACCCCTTGCTAAAATTTTCGAAGTCCACCCCTGGCAACCAGCCCCTCTCTGGGTGGCCGGAGTGGTGACACTGACTAAGGACATGATGCGACTCATCCCTGAATAGAATAAGACAATGGAGACACGATTGCTGCCAAAGCAGTTTATTTCTTTCCCCGTTTAATCCGACTCAAGAGAATTCGGCAATGATGCTCCAATTGCTGCCCTTGAGATATGTGGAAAACGATTTGGCTGCTGAGGGGGGCTTGGTGCCTTCCAAATCAACAGCTTCAATCACTCCTTGGAAAACCTGAAGAGAAACACATAATGTTACTAAGGTTGAATAAAACTCCTTCTTCCCTTTATTTACATGGGGAATTCTGAAGTCCACAGATCTTAAAAGGTTGGCAGGTTTGAAAAACACTGGCTTTAAATGGTCGGAAGCTGGTTTTAAGTCCTCATAACTGGGTTTGTTTACCGTAACTCCTGATTCGCACATCATGACAATTAAAGCTTTTCATTCATGGCTTTTGAAAGAGTGGTGCGGTGGCCTAGAGGTGGAGCTCTCGCCTCACAATCAGGAGGCTGTGGAGTTCGATCCTAGGTAGAGGCAGATATTTCTCTGGGCACAATGAGAATATATCTGCTGAACAAAACTCTGCATTGGTGACAGGAAGGGCATTCGGCCAGTAAACACTCAGCTCCATTCAGTTGCCCAGATTTCACCCTGCAAGGGATTATGGGGTCATTAAAAGAAGATGATTCATGGATTTTGAAAGTATCTGGGTCAGTTCCAAGTTCACTTTGCAGAACCTGCCCAGATGCCAACAATAAAGGCCTTGGAAGGGACTTTGGAGGTCTTCTAGTCCAACCCCCTTCTCAAACAGGGACACCCTACATCATTTCAGACAAATGGTTGTCCAATCTCTTCTTAAATACCTCCAGAGTTGGAGGTACAGCCTACAACTTCCAGAGGCAACTCATTCTCACTCTTGCACTTCTAAATGTGTTGAATTACGTCTTCCCTACGGGTGTTTGAGGCAGGCTAGCCTAGTGGTTGATGGACATGATCCTGCCGTTGCTGCAGTGATTTCTTCGGTCTGCATATGGACGGTTTATAGCAGGGGTGTCAAACTCGATTTCATTGAGGGCCACATCAGGGTTGTGTTTGACCTCGGGAGGCTGGGGTGGGCCTGGCCAGGGTTGGGTGGGGTGGCCAGCTCGACGTCACTCAGATCAGGGTCGCCTCTGGTGGACTGAGTGCTCTGCCAGCAAAAACGGGCCCTCCTGAGCTCCATTTTCACTGGCAAAGGGTTGCAGGAGGCTGTGGCAACCGAAAACGGAGTTTGGTAGTCTGTTTTCACTGGCAGAAGCACTGCCGGCTGATCCTTCGCTGTTTCCAGGATGGTCCACGGGCCAGATCTAACTACCCTGCAGGCTGGATCTGGCCCCCAGGCCTTGAGTTTGACACCCCTGGCTTATAGGAAGCTGCACAGGTGATATGACGGCCTTAAACTAGCTAGCGCAAAGGTCCTTATGTATGGGTAGAAGAAATGGATCCCTTCGCGCAATACTGGAAGGAACGCAATACACCACCAGAGGGATTGATCATTCAGAAGATATATGAACATGCCGAAATGGATAAGCTGAGCCTAGAATTAAAAGAAAAAGATTATTCGGAATTTTATGCGGTTTGGGGAAATTGGTAGACTTGGATAGATAATAGAAATAAAAACTGGAAATATACATAAGGCTATTGAGGATTAAATATTGAATGTATATAATATACAGAATGTATAGATTGTATGGAATATTGATCCGAAGTATATAAAAATGACACTGTTGACACTGTATAAAAATGAGTCTGTTGATTATGTATTAGAGTTGTGTAAAGGAAAAAAAAAACTGTAAGGAGCCTGAGTGGCGCAGAAGACTAATGCTACTGTTAAAAGTAGCATTTAGCTGCCAGCTGTCTGCAATTACTGCGAGTTCAATTCTCACCAGGCTCAAGGTTGACTCAGCCTTCCATCCTTTCTAAGGTAGGTAAAATGAGGACCCGGTTTGTGGGGGCAATAAGCTGACTTTGTATAAATATACAAAAAGTATGAAGGCTATTGCTTAACGCATTGTAAGCCGCCCTGAGTCTCCGGAGAAGGGCAGCATATAAATCAAAATAAAATAATAAAATAAAAAATAAAATAAGTGGTAAAAATTATTTAAAAAAGAAAAGAAAAAGAAATGGATCCCATGTTGCTCATATGTTTCTGAAAGTCTCGAGATGGTGAGGCAGGCATCCGCACAAAACCTAAGAATCAACCTACAAAATCATCACCCACGGCCAACATCCATACCTGAGACCTCTACGGTAGCCAACCCTTTGAATAAAAAGTTAGGTCCTATTTCCCTCAGCATATAGCTTCCCGAATCTTGTACCGTGGCGTTGTGAATCTGAAGGGAGCAATTTCGGTAAATGGTTTCCCACTGAGTGTATACTGGTAGTAGATTAAAGACTGGGCTGATCATTCCAGTCAGTGCGTTATTACGAGACCAGATGCAAAGGAGAACATTGCTTGCGGGCACTGGAGGAAGGAACCAAATAGCCAGTCCTTCTACCGGTTTGGAAGGCTTCAAAGTAATGGGAATTTCACCCTGGGCTTCAACCAAGTTGATGGGGCCAATGAGGACAGCGGCTGCAGTCAGAAAGGAGGAAAAAAAGAGAAGGAGAAAAAAATAAATAAATCTTGTTTTCAAGCAAAGCCAGTTTCGTCGTATGTATGTATGTATGTAATTTATATGCTGTCCTTCTCCTGAAGGACTCAGGGCGGCTTACAAGAACGGAACAAAAATTACATAAACATTTAAAATCAATTAAAATTAAATTTAAAATCAATTAAAATTAAATTTAAAATCAATTAAATTTAAATTTAAAATCAATTAAAATTATTTAAAATCACCCCTGCGGATTCAGGCCATTTAGTAAAAGAGCCACATCTTCAATTCGCGGCGGAAGGAAAGGAGGTCTGTCCTAAGGCCGGTGGGCAGCCCATTCCAAAGGGTCAGCACTCCCACAGAGAACGCTCTCCCCTTGGGGGCCGCCAGCCAACATTGCCTAGCTGACAGCACCCTGAGGAGACCTGCTCTGTGGGAGCGCACCGGACGATGGGAGGATGGCAGGAGATGATCCTACAGGTACCCCGGGCCTAAGCCATGTAGGGCTTTATAGGTGAGCACTAGCACCTTGAAACGAACCTGAAGAACCACCGGTAGCCAGTGCAGCTTGCGCAGGAGAGGTGTCACACGGGAGTAACGAGAAGCCCCCGCTAACAACCTGTGTGGCCGCATTCTCGACTAGCTGTAGTCTCCGCGTGCATCCCAAGGGCAGCCCCATGTAGAGGACGTTAGAGTAGTCCAACCGAGACGTAACAAGGGCATGAGTGACCGTGGCAAGGGCATCCCGGTCTAGGAAAGGGCGCAACTGGCACACCAGGCGTACCTGTGCGAAGGCCCCCCTGGTCACGGCCGTCAAATGATCTTCTAAAGATAGCCGTGAATCCAGAAGGACACCCAGATTGCGGACCCTTTCTGAGGGAGTGAGGTCCTCCCCTCCTATCACAAGTGATGGGGCCACTAGATCTCGAGAAGCCGGAGTCCACAGCCACTCAGTCTTGGATGGGTTAAATCTGAGTCTGTTTTTTCCCATCCAGGCCTGTACCGCTTCCAGGCAACAGGACATCACTTCTTGAGCAAAAGGTCCTTTTGTGGAACAATTTATATGCCGTTATTTAAAGCGAACAAACCAGGGGTGAAATACGCCCAAACAGGTAGTAAAAAAATGCTTTAAAAAGTATGACAATCAGCTGTGCTGCATGATGCCTGGAATTTTTTTACTTTTTTAAAGCAGTCATTCTCTTCCCAGCCCTAGGAAGAAGGCAACGGCAAACCATTTCCCATATGTTGCCAAGAAAGTTGCACGCATTGGTTCAGGCAACTGTTAGGCAGAGAAAAACACATTGAGGAATAGACAGAGAAGCAGATAGAAAGATGGAAATATCATCATCCTTGGCAGCAAGGTAACAGAATAACCGAGTTGGAAGGGACTTTGGAGGTCCTCTAGTCCAACCCCCTGCTCAAACAGGAGTCCTCAAGAAAAATCCTATTTTGCAACATTAAAAAAACATGAACATGGAAGCAATAAAAAGACGCTGCCAAAAAAGAAAAGAAAGAAAAGAAAAGGGAAAACAGGTCAATGCAGCAGGAATTCTAATTGGGACATGATCCTCAAAGTGTCATGGTGGCACAATAGTTAGAATGCAATATTGCAGGCTAATTCTGCCATCTGCCGGCAGTTCGATCCAGACCTGCCGGTTAACTCAGCCTTCCATCCTTCCAAGGTCAGTAAAATGAGGACCCAGATTGTTGGGGGCAATTATGCCGACTCTGTATGCCACTTAGAGAGGGCTGGAAAGCACTGTGAAGTGGAATATAAATCTAATTGCTATTGCTATTGCTATCTTCCACCCAAGCTCACATCCGGCCCTTACAGAATCTGCTTTTTCGAAGTTCTTTTCCATACCTGCCAGGATCAACATCGTCCACCCGGAATTCCTCCATCCAAGGATGCTGCCCACACCATTCATCGAGCCAGTTGACTTTCTCCACACTGGAAAACTGGAAAGTCTCCCAGATCTTCAGCTCCAGAATCAAAATCTGATACCGTCAGGGCCACTGACCAAGCTTTTATCCTGCAGAACGGGGGTGGGGGAGAGGTGTGCCCTTCTCAGCTCCCAGCTTCGGTGTAGATACACAGAGCCAACTTGTTCTTTCCAAAGAGGTGTAGGAAGATTTGCCAGTTGTACTGTACAAGTGGCAAATAAATAAATATGCTAAATATGCTAAATAAATATGCTAAAGAGGGAGTCATGGCTACCAAATTAAAAGCATCTGGTTCAAAGCACACATTTTTATGTCTGCCTGCCTGCCTGCCTGCCTGCATGTCTCTCTGTCTGTCTGTCTGTCTGTCATACTCTCTCTCTCTTTCTATTATCTATCTCTATCTATCTATCTATCTATCTACCTATCTATCTATCTATTTATCTATTTATCTATCTTTCTATTATCTATTATCTATATCTATCTATCTATTATCTATTATCTATTATCTATTATCTATTATCTATTATCTATTATCTATCTAATCTATCCTCCATTATCTATCTATCTATCTATCTATCTATCTATCTATCTATCTATCTATCCCCATCATCCATCCATCCATCTGCAGGAAATAAGAAAACTGAAAAATAAAAATAGTATGTATATAGGTCAGAAATGCATATAAACATTCTTCTGCTTTAAGATAGTTGGAGAAAAGACGTGTTGAAAGTATACAGAAATATATGTAACAGTATAACAAGTGTTGTGTTAGAAATAAATGTTCTTTTCTTTTAGGACTGTTAAGGGGACATTCCTTAATGCCAAGGAGAGGGAGATAAGAAGAAAACCAGGCTTGCAAAATATTTTATGGGGAGGTATGGGGAGGTGTTGATGAACATGTAATTAGAGAAAGAAATGATGTAGTCTCTGAAGGAGCCACGGATTAGCTGCGACCGGTCACTGGATCCGATGTAGGAGGGGTATCGGGGGACGGGGGACATCGGAATAGAGAACTATAAAATGTGTTTGAAATTTCATGGTGTGGCTTCCTGGCTCAAAGATCCTTATTCAGGTCTCTGCTGGGATATCCGACGCCTTTTTGCAAACTGTGAGTATTATTTTCTCTTAATAAAGTCTTTTTGTTTTTACTGTTCCGGTTTTGGTGGTGGAAATCATTTCCAACACATCTATCTATCTATCTATCTATCTATCTATCTATCTATCTATCTATCATCTCCATCATCCATCCATCCCTCATCATCATCTACATTACATCCATCAGTTGTAATGTACAACAAGGAAGGTGTAAATGTACTAGCAAACGCATAAAGTTAGTCATCACTAAACGAACGAGTCTCGGTAACTGAGTTCAAGGCATCAACTTCACCACATATTTGAAAGAGGCACAGTATTCCTATATCTGTTTGGATGGAGAACTTCACAAAAATGAACTTTAGAGAACAAGGGGACTGCTCTGAACATCCCCTACGCAATGGCCTAGATCTACAAAGATCATTCCAGATTCTTAGGGACGGACAGAAATTCCTCCTAAAGAGTAAACATTCTTTTTGGTAGATATGCAAGTAAATTTAAAATTAGCACAGCCAGTCCGATGGGAATCTTTAAAGCTTACTTCTTTGAGTTTTATATTAAGCCAAGGAGGCATATCAAAAGGTAGCTTCCTGCTATTTGCAGAACTAGTCAACTGAAGAAGCTGTTGGGGAACCAGATTTATGTCTGTTTGCAATAGAAACAAACTAGAGTAATTGGAAGGAAAAGTTCTCATCCTTAAAGAGAATGATATTTAGTTACATCTATGGCAAGGAAATACTTTCATTTAACGAAGGGTAAGTCTATTTCATCACAAAATTCACATTATTATTTTAAGGTAGTACCTTAAAATTATATATCAATGGAAAGATTATTTAATCAAGAATGTAATGCAATAACTTTTATGAAGGATTTGCTATTAGAATAGCAGTTACAGTATAAAAAAGAAAAGTGAAACACATAGAAAAAACGAGGTATACAAAAATGATCATCATGTCAGTTAATAGTTGGGTAACCTTTAGCGTGAATTACAGCCCTACACCGTCTCCCCATGGAGTGAACCAAGTCTTTTAGTTCTGCAGCTGTTATCATGTGAAACCAAGATTGAATGATGGCTTCTATTCACTGGGTTTTATTGGTGGGTGGCTTCTGACTAACCAGTTTCTTTAGTCGGCTCCATAGATTTTCAATTGGGTGAAGGTCTGGGCTAAATGGAAGCCTCCAGATTTCAGAAAATGGAGTTGGGAATGCTACCCGCAGCCCTCACGAGCTCCGAAGTCCTCCTGCAACTCTCTGCCAATGAAAATGGCACTTGTGAGGGCCGCATTTGTGTTGGAGACACAACTTGTGGACTCAAGTTGTTCCACTGGCTTATTATTCTCACTGCCAGGAAATTTCTCCTTAGTTCCAGGTTGCTTCTCTCTTTGATTAGTTACCATCCATTGCTTCTTGTCCTGCCTTCTGGTATTTTGGAAAAGAAATTGAAGATGATGGGGCACACCACATTCTCTAAATTAGAGCAGGGGTGTCAAACTTGATTTAATTTTCTTTTTTCTTTTTTCTTTTTTCTTTTTTCTTTTTTCTTTTTTCTTATTTTTAAACAAAACATAAAACATAAATCCATCATCCATTACAATTGCAAACAGTGTGTTGATCGGTTACAAGCCTTTTGTGCTTCATCCCCATATTCAAAGTTTACTAATTATCTAATTTCTCATATTGTCAAACAAACAAACATCCTCCTTTATCATTTATTTAACCATGGCTTTATCGCTTCATAAAAATGATTTTCAAATATTATTTTATTTTATTTTTAAATTTGATTTATATGCCGCCCTTCTCCGGAGACTCAGGACGGCTTACAATGCGTTAAGCAATAGCCTTCATACTTTTGTGTATTTATACAAAGTCAGCTTATTGCCCCCACAATCTGGGTCCTCATTTTACCTACCTTAGAAAGGATGGAAGGCTGAGTCAAACTTGAGCCTAGTGAGATTTGAACTTGCAGTAATTGCAGGCAGCTGAACGTTAATTACAGTGCTTTAGTCTGCCGCGCCACCAGCTTCTTTATATTTATATTTATAACATTCATTTCATGTTTCATATTTCATTTCCCTGTTTTATTATCTAGCCATTGATAAAATAAATCCTATATCTTATAATGTTTATCTTCAAATAAATATTGTTTATCTTCAAACTCAATTTTATTGAGGGCCGCATCGGGGTTGGGGGATGGGGCGGACGTCGCCAGGGTGGGCATGGCCAACTCGATGTCACTCGTGTCGGGGGGGGGGGTCGTCTGTGGCAGCCCCGAGCAGTCTGCCAGCGAAGACGGGCTCCCGAGCTCCGTTTTCAGCTGCCACGGCCTCCTGAAACCCTCTGCCAGTGAAAATGGGAGTGCTGCCCATGGCCCTCGTGAGCTCCATTTTTGGCTGTGAGGGCCTCCTGCCACCCTCTGTCAGTGAAAATGCCGCCCCCCCCCCCAACTCCATTTAATCGGCTCCATAGATTTTCAATTGGGTGAAGGTCTGGGCTATTCCCAGGCCATTCCAGCAGTGGAATAGGATTATCTTGAAACTCCAAAAAAAAAGTGGTGTTATTAGCCATCAAGTCTCAAAAATACACTTTTCCCAAAAGGTTTTCACAATTTTGGCCAGTACTGTATAACGCTGCACCTCAAATCTATAAGATGTTTCTGATGCTGTGGGATGATTGCTCATAGGACATGCCCTAGCTAATTTGCAGATTGGTGTGTGTGTGACTGCCCCCCCCAACCCCAAGAGACCCACGACAACAGCACGACAACAATGACAATGAACACAAATACAGCACAATGCCAACAGAAACAATGAGGAAGATTTATTGAATACAAATTTCCATACTTCTTAGTGCTTTTTGATTAACTGTATTGACTACATGCATTGAAATTAATCGATTTTCATAATTTCGTAATTGAAATTAAATCATTTTCTTTAAAGAGGGAGTTACAGATTTTAAAATCAAATTAATCTTGAAGCTCTGAAAGATACTTTTCAAAAGTCAACTGGGTTGTCTTGATTTTTACTTACATTTCACTTCTCATCCCAGAAGCTTCTTCAAGAACTGAAGAAGCTTCTGGGATGAGAACCGAAATCTCTTCAAGGGGAAAACAAAGGAAGTTCAGTTGCCTTTTGAAAAAGCATCTTTGAGACATGAATGATTGAGAATCTCCATAGACAAGCAGGTGAAACCTCAGATAGACAGCTGTCCTTCTTCCATTCTTCTGCCGTGATATTTTTCATCCGAATTCAACGAGCCTAAGCTGAAAGGGAAAACACCTGATGGTTAAGGTGCAATTTTTATTCCATTGTTTTGGGGCCCTGTTTGAAAACTCTCCGTTGGGAAGTTTGGTTTTTAACTACAGGTGGGGGTTTCGAATATGGTTACATACCCTGAGTCAGTGATGGTTAACCTTTTTGGCAGTGGTGAAATCCCCCTGGTTCTATCCGGCTCACCGAAATGGTAGCACCGGTGGCGGGAGGCTCTGTCCACCCGCTGGGACGTCATTATGTCCCTTTTTTTAACCTTCTGTGCATGTGCATAAGATTCTGCTCATACGCAGAAAAGGCGTGTGTGCTTCTGCGCGCTCCCACATGCTCCCACGCAAAGCTTGCGTGCACGCAAATGCGTGTGTGCGTGCCATAACCCACAAAATGTAATGCAACCGCCCTCCCGTGCATGCACTCCACCCTCATGCCCCCTGTTTTGGGCCTGCAAAGCCTCCTGCAGCAACTTGCACCCCCCAACGCAGGTGCACAGGAGTCTCTGCATGGCAGAGACCCAAAGACCAGCTGGCCGGCGGGAGGCGTGCCCGCATGCGAGGTGGAGCTGGGCTGGGGCGACAGCCGGCATGCCTGCAGAACTGGTAGTAAAAAAATTTAGAACCCACCCCTGAATCAATGCAGTTGTTAAATTAGTAACACAGTTGTTCAGTAAATCTGGCTTCCCCATTGACTTTGCTTGTCAGAAAATCACAAAACATGGTCACATGACCCTGGGAAATTGTGACCGTCATAAATATGAGTCGGTTGTCCAGCATGTGAATGTAAATCACATGACCAGAGAGATGCTGCAGCGGTCCTAAGTGTGAAAAATGGTCATACTGTAAGTCACTTTTTTTCAGTGCCATTGCAACTTCAAACAGTCACTAAATGAATTGTCGTTGAGGACTACACGTATGCTTCTATGATTCTGTGAAACAGAAGAAGCGTGTGGATTCTTGTGGCCCTTTTTCAAGGGTTTCCTGTGGCAGGGATGGCCAACTATGGCAACCATATGATCTGTGGATTTTAATTCCCAGAATTCCATGCTCCCTGTGGACTTCAACTCCCAGAATTCCATGCTGGCCTAGGAATTCTGGGAGTAGACGTCCACAGGTTGTACAGTTGCCAGAGCGTTGGCTGACCTGTATTATTATGCCAGAGCGGAAACCTTTCCCCTGCGTAAATGGCTCCAGCCTCTTAACAATATTATTTGCATCTCAGGAAATCACAAGGGGGGGAAAAAAACAGTATTTAAGCCGTACCTGACAAAGCTATTATTGCAGAGCCTACTATCATAACTGAAGGTGCTCCTTCTATCAACTCATACAGTTTTGCATCTTGGCTTCTTAATCCTCGGATGGCAAGAGTACAATTTTCGAAAACTTCCTCCCGTCCTGTGTATTGTGGCCCTTCTGAGGTCCCTTTCGTTGGGGAAAGGTACCTAGTTTGAATTTCCTGCATTGTTCCTGAAGAGGAGCCCCTGGACCACTTGCAGTAGACAATCTCAGCCATAGGTAACGGTGGCATCAAGATTACATTAGATCCCTCCCTGGGATGGGGAGGAATGACCGCAACATTGATTGGCACGTAGGCTCCAGCCAGATGGAAGATGGCGGCTGCAGTCGAGGAGGAAAGAGAAGAGGGGAAAGACAAAAATGATCCTAAGCCAAATATATATATTTTTTAAAGCAATAAGGCCATTGAATTAAATCATTCTTTGCCGAAACAAACCTTTCTGGCAAATGTTGGTGCATGCTGATTTGAGTGCTAGAACATTAAAGGGACAACCTCCCTGATAAACAATTGACGGGACCTTGGAGCATGTTAAAATATTGGAGTTCAAGGCAGTGGTGGGTTTCAAAATTTTTTACTACCGGTTCTGTGGGCATGACTTGGTGGGCGTGGCTTGGTGGGTGTGGCAGGAGAAGGAAGGATACTGTAAAATCCCCATTCCCATCCTACTCCAGGGGAAGGTTATTGCAAAATCCCCATTTCCTCCCGATCAGCTGGGACTCGGGAGGCAGAGAATAGATAGTGGTGGGGCCAGTCAGAATTTTTACTACCGGTTCTCCGAACTACTCAAAATTTCCGCTGCCGGTTCTCCAGAACTGGTCCGAACCTGTTCAAAACCACCTCTGTTTCCAATCCAGACACACCTGTGAATCTAACCACCTAACTCACTTGGCCACTGTTTTCCTCTGAAAAAAAGTATACCTACACATGCACAAAAATGCTTTTGCATTAACAGATCGTCCTTGATTTACGACCACAATTTTAAGTTCAAGTGATCCAGATTCTTTTTTTTCTTCTTCAATGTGATGAGTTTCCAGCCAGCCATTTCAGATTTATTTGGGGTTTTTTTTTGGTGTGTGTGTGTGTGTGTGTGTGTGTTTTGTTATGCTATGAAATTTCAGGCTCCATAAGTTTATTAACTGAAATGCAATCCATAACCATTGCAGCGACTAAAAATGTTTTGCAATATAAGACCAGCATTTATGTCAAAACGATAGTGGACGGCTGCAAAAAAACCCCAAGCTTCAGGAATTTTAATTTGAATTATTATTAATAATTAGATTGACCATAGCAGCCCATTCTAATTTTATATATTTATTTATAACATTAAAACAACTGCTCGTCTTTTCAGCCAACTCCGGGCAGCTTCCCATTGTTTGAAAGCTATAAAACTTAACCAATTAAAACAATAAAAACAACTGAATAAGGGCGCCAAATCGGTTCCCTTGGCAGCTTATATAAAATAAAATTATATTGAAATAATTAAGAACATCAATTAATCAAGACAGCCTGACCTAAGCAGTCATTAAAACTGATGAACCAACTCTGGTGAAATTCCAATTTTTTTTACTATTGGTTCTGTGGGTGTGGCTTGGTGGGCGTGGCAGGGGAAGGATACTGCAGAATCTCCATTCCCACCCCACTCCGGGGAAAGATACTGCAAAATCCCCATTCCCTCCCCACCCCTGGGGGAAGGATATTGCCAATCTCCATTCCCACCTCACTCTGGGGCCAGCCAGAGGTGGTATTTGCAGGTTCTCCGAACTACTCAAAATTTCCGCTACCGGTTCTTCAGAACCTGTCAGAACCTGCTGGATTTCACTCTGATCCAACTGTTCACATCAAGTCCCTTCAGACATTGTCAAAAGAACAAACAAACACAATCCCAGGTAAATGCAACAAGAATTCTAATGAAGACCCATCCCTCCACCCAAGGTCTCATCCAACCTTTGCAGACTCGGTTTATTTGAAGTCCTCATCCATACCTGTCCAAAGCACCATCCACCAGACACTCTTCCCTCCAACGATGCTGCGCACGTTATCCATTGAGCAAAGTGACTTTCTCGGCACCGGAAAACTAGAAATTCACTAGAAGCTCCAGGAACTGCTATCATCAGGGCCAAGGACCAAGCTTTTATCCTGAAGAACCCATCAGGTGAGAGGTGACCATTTCTTATCTCTCAGCCTACACATCATTACACAGAGCCAGCTTGTTCTTTCCAAACAGGTGTAGGAAGATTCACAAGTTGCAATGTTCAACAAGGAAGGTGCAAATGTGCTCGTGAACCCACAAAGTTTGTCATTTCTAAAAGAATGGATCGTGGCGACCAAGTTCAAAGCATTTTTTTTAAAAAAAATTGTTTTACTAAATTTAAATGCCGCCCAACTCGCCTACAGGCAACTAACTTTGTAACTTGCTACAAAGGGCTACGGTTTATGGCATCTGTGGTACATCTTGCAGAGGTAATTTAGCCTTGGGTTACAAGCAGACATAAGAGAAAAGGTCATATTTGAATATAATTCTTATGAAATTATCAGTGATTCTGATGCCAGATGGCAAGAAGCGTTCCTCAAATTCTTTTCCACAGAAAACAATACAAAGGGAACACAATCATTGTGCAATATTCCTCATTCCTCATATACCATGAAGATTACTGATCACAGATAATGTATATGCCCTAATACCAGGAGTGAAATCCAGCAGGTTTTGACAGGTTCTAGAGAACCGGTAGCGGAAATTTTGAGCAGTTCCGAGAACTGGTAGCGGAAATGCTGCTCCTTCCTTCCTTCCTTCCTTCCTGCCTGCCTGCCTGCCTGCACGCACAGTGGTTAGAATGCAGTATTGCAGGCTAACTCTGTCGACTGCCAGCAGTTCGATCCTGACCGGTTCAAGGTTGACTCATCCTTCCATCCTTCCAAGTCAGTAAAACAAGGACCCAGATGGTTGGGGGCAAGATGCTGACATTTGTAAACTGCTCAGAGAGTGCGGTAAAGCAATATGAAGCGGTATATAAGTCTAAGTGCTATTGCTACACCATTTCAAATATTTGTCCAATCTCTTCTTAAAAACCTCCAGTGTTGGAGCACCCACAACTTCTGGAGGCAAGTCGTTCCACTGGTTAATTTTTCTCACTATAAGGAAATCTCTTCTTAGTGCTAGGTTGCTTCTCTCCTTGATTAGTTTCCATCCGTTGCTTCTTGTCCTGCTTTCTGGTGCTTTGGAAAATAAGTTGACCCTTCTTCTTTGTGGCAGCCCCTTACTGTAGATATTGGAACACTGCTCTCATGTCATCCCTAGTCCTTCTTTTCATAGATTAGACATTCCCAATTCCTGCAACCCAGGGGTGAAATCCAGCAGGTTCTGACAGGTTCTGGAGAACCAGTAGCAGAAATTTTGAGCAGTTCGGAGAACCGGCAAATACCACTCCAAGGGAAGGATATTGCAAAATCCCCATTCCCTCACTACTCCTGGGGGAAGGATATTGTAAAATCTCCATTCACATCCCACTCTGGGACAAGCCAGGGGTGGTATATATAAACCAAGATTTTATGCAGCCCTAGTTCAGTGAAATCACAATTCACTAGTTTCTGGGCTTTTTTTCTTCTGGCAGCCAGCAGACCCTTTGCTGACCATTGGCAGACTAAGATAGATCTATTTCGGCCTTATAAGGCCTCTTCAGTTAGCCACATATATATATATATTCATATTTCATGGACATACACACAAATATTAATAATAGAGATGAAACAAATATATTTGAAAGAGGCACAGTATTCCTATATCTGCCTGGATGGAGAACTTCACAAAAATGAACTTTAGAGAACAAGGGGACTGTTCTGAACATCCCCTACGCAATGGGCTCGATCTACAAAGATCATTCCAGATTCTTAGGGACAGACAGAAATTCCTCCTAAAAAGTAAAGACTCCTTTTGGCAGATATGTAAGCAAATCTAAAGTTAGCACAGTTAGTTCCAGGGGAATCACTAATCCTTACTTGTCTTAGTTCTATATTAAGCCAAGGAGGCATATCAAAAGGTAGCTTCCTGCCATTTGCAGAACTGGACAATTTGAGAAGCTGCTGGGGAATCAGATTTATGTCTGTTTGTAATGCAAACAAACTAGAGTAATTGGAAGGAAAAGTTCTCATCCTTAAAAGAGAATGATATTTAGTTAAATTGATGGCAAGGAAATACTTTCATTTAATTAAGGGTACGTCTTCTTCTCCTTCTCCTTCTCCTTCTCCTTCTCCTTCTCCTTCTCCTTCTCCTTCTCCTCCTCTTCCTCTCTTCTCCTCCTCCTCCTCCTTCTTCCCTATGAAGAATTCAAGTAGTGGAACTTCTGTCATATGTTTCCTTATATTTCTTATATCTTCATAAAGGGTAATGGAAAAGAAATAGAATTGAATAGATTTAGAACTAGAGAGGTTTTTATCTGTAAAAAGAACATGAGTCCGAATAATTGTGCAACAAAAGCATCCTTTTTTGATTCTGCCTAAGGGCAAGATGTTCCATAAGATGTTATTTGTTCTCACTGTTAGGAAATTTCTCCTTAGTTGTAGGTTGGTTCTCTCCTTGATTAGTTTCCATCCATTGTTTCTTGTCCTGCCTTCAGGTGTTTTGGAGAATAGCTTGACCCTCTCTTCTTTGGGGCAGCCCCTTAGATATTGGAAGACTGCTATCATGCCACCCCTAGTCCTTCTTTTCTCTAGACTAGCCATACCCAATTCCTTTAATCGTCTGAGTTGCTCTTTGCATTTTTCCCAAAGTCTCAACATCTTTTTTTGCAATGTAGTAACCCAAACTGGATGCAGTATTCTATCTAAGTGTGGTCTTACTAAAGTTTTATAAAATGGTACTCATGATCAAGGAGAGAAGCAACCTAGAACTAAGAAGAAATTTCCTGAGCAGTTAGAACAAATAACCAGTGGAACCACTTGCCTCCAGAAGTTGTGAATGCTCCAACACTGGAAGTTTTTAAGAAGAGATTGGACGACCATTTGTCTGGAATGGTACCATATAAGATTTCCTGCCTGAGCAGGAGGTTGGACTAGAAGACCTCCAAGGTCCCTTCCAACTCTGTTATTCTAAATGTATAAGATGTTTTTGAACTTGTGGGATAATTGCTCATAGGATATGCCCTAGCTAATTTGAAGGTGTGTGTCTGCCTCCCAACACCAAAAGATCCATGAGAACAGCATGACAACAATGAGAATATAAACAAATACAGCACTATGCCAACAGCTCAATAGGAAAGATTTATTGAATACAAATTTCTGTGCTTCTCTGCATTTTTGATTAACTGCACACATTTTCTTTCCAGAGGGGAAAATGAGAAATCGTATGCAAGTATTGGGAATGAATACATTTTCATAAGGACTTAAACAAAGCAAGGACATTTTCCTGTAATGTATGAACAACCAATGATTCAAAGCACTTTAAAAATGTAATTAGGAGATCCGAATCCTCTGCCTTGAGAATAAAACGGCCCCAAAGATGTAGTGATCAAGATTTGCTTTTACTTAGGGCAGGGGTCTGCAACCTTAAACACTCAAAGAACCATTTGGACCCATTTCCACAAAACCCTTCCTGTGCTTGACTATTTCTTGAGCAGCCACAAAACTAGTGTATGGAGTTGAATTAAACGTTCTGTTTTCTTCTGAAACTTTTCTTTTCTTGGATTTATCCATGGTTGGCCTACCGGGGGTTGAAAAGCTCAATAAATCGCGTGCCACGGATGTCGCACATTGGCTGTTGTGACGCATATTTTGAGTGACAGGGAGCTGCAGCAGAGGGGTGAAAGAGACACATGCGGCTCCAGAGCCACAGGTTGCTGACCCTTGACTTAGGGTGTTTAAGTATTTGCATGGTATTTGCATGGATAAGGTCTCCAGGAATTCGGCTTTAAAGAGGGAAGTACAGATTTCAGAAAAATCAAAATGATTTTGAAGCAGACGGAGCCTCAAATAGGCTGCTGTTCTTACATTCTTCTGCCTTGATATTTTCCACCAGAAATCAGAGAATGGAAGCTGAAAGGGAAATAAATTATTAGATGCAATTATTATTCCACTTCTTGGTTTTAAAACTCTCTGCTGGAAAGTTTGATTTTAACTACGGGTGTGAGTTTACGTATCCTGAGTTGTAGTAAGATCAGCTATTAGGGAAAAGAGGAGGAGTTACAACTGAATAAGAAATAATGGAGCATGTTGCTGTCTTTTGTAGTAACCTATCATTTCTTACATAAGAAAGACTTTACAAAGAATGTTTTTATGCATTTTATGAAACTGGTTACTGTATTAAGTTTGCTTCTGGGTTCAATTCAAGATGCTGATTTGATCTTCAAAATCCTTTTTTGGCAATCAAAGCTTTTTAATTTGACTGCTTTTGACACTTTAATTGCTTTATATTTTTTTGCTGTACGCTGTCCAGAATCACTTGTTATGAAATGGGAGGCCATATAAAGTTGATTGATAGATGGACAGATGGATAAATAGATACTGTAGATAGATGATAGATAAATGATAGATAGATAGATAGATAGATAGATGATAGATAGATAGATAGATAATAGATAAAAGATAGATAGATAGATAGATAGATAGATAGAT
>WNWU01000046.1:1639650-1650197 GCA_012654045.1 Ptyas mucosa | reverse complement strand
TTCTATTCTATTCTATTCTATTCTATTCTATTCTATTCTATTCTATTCTATTCTATTCTATTCTATCTCCTTCCTATGGACACCCTTGCTCCGATGACCCAAGAATGCTGCTGTGTTGGAAACCTTCTCAGGATGACTTTTGTGGACTTGGCATTAGTTCATGGCAGGTGTGATGTGGGTTCGATCACACCCAACCTTCGGGGACAAAAGAGAAGTAATGTTCTCACAGCAATGAAAGTGGAAAGGACAATGAATCTCAAAGTTATTTCCTGAACAGCTGAGGTTCAAACCCCCCCCCCCCCTGCCTCCTTGTTCCTCTCTGCATAATGTATTGAATTGAACCAGCGGATGGGTTCGTGTGAGGTTGGGCAACACCATCAAGGGTTCGATTTGTTCGTTAATTAACCCCCAGGAATTTAGTTCAGCCTTAACGAGAACCAACAATTAGCAGGAGAAATGAAAAAAAGAATTCTCACGCAGGCTTTGAGAAGATCCCCAAAATAAAAGCAATGATACGCCTGGGAAACATAATCAAAGAACCCTAATTGCTCATTCTGTCCTTCAAGAAAAAGAACCAGAGAGTGGCCAAAAAAAGGGGGGGGGGATTTTCTATTGCAGGAAGTCCTCAATTTACAACTATTTGTTTACAGTAGTGGCCAAAATTGTCGAAACCTTTTGGGAAAAGTGTATTTTTGAGGTTTGATGGCTAATAGCACCACTTTTTTTGTTTGTTTGTTTGTTTCAAGATGATCCTATTCCACTCCTGGAATGGCCTGGGAATAGCCCAGACCTTCTTAACCCAGTTGAAAATCTATGGAGCCGACTAAAGGAACTGGTTAGTCAGAAGCCACCCAGCAATAAAACCCAATTAATAGAAGCAATCCTTCAATCTTGGTTTCACATTAGAACAACTGCAGAACTAACAGACTCGGTTCACTCCATGGGAAGACGTTGTAAGGCCGTCATTCATGCTAAAGGTTACCCAACAAAGTATTAACTGACATGGTGCTAATTTTTGTATATCTTGTTTTTGCTATGGTGATAATTTTTGCATATCTCGTTTCTTCTACATGTTTCACTTTTCTTCTTTATACTGTAACTGCTATTCTAACAGCAAATCCTTCATAAAAGTGATTGCAATACGCTCTTGATTAAATTATCTTTCCATTGATATATAATTTTATGGTATTACTCCCCCCAAAAAGTGGTGTTACGAGCTAGTTTTAGAAAGTACACTTTTCCCAAAAGTTTCCCACAATTTTGGCCACTACTGTAGTAAGCATGCAACAGCACTGAAACGACTCATGCGCTTATAATTGTCATAGAATCCTCATGGTTTTGTGGACAAAATTTGAGTGCTTGGGCGTATATTTATGATGATCGAAGCATCATATAATCGTCATTTGTGACCTTCCCAGCCGGCTTTGACAAGCAAAATCAATGGGGGTAGCCAGTTTCGTTTACCGACTGCATGGTTCAGTTCACAACTGCAGTGATTTGCTTCAGATCGGTGGCCGATAGCATCAGGCACAATTCCATTAGCAACTGTCTCGCTCAGCAACAGAAATTCTGGTCCCAAGTTTGGCCATAAGACGAGGACTGCCTGTAGTAATTTAGCCTAGTGATATGGCCAAGAAGACAAGGGGAATTTTCTTCCAAATAGTTGCTATGAGAACTCCACAGATGTGTCCTTGGCGGTCAATTAAAAATCAGGACGGACTCGAAGGAGTCTTTACTAATTTAATAACTTACTGAATAGTTTCCACTGATTTACTTAACAACGGTGGCATTTGTTTTAACAACCGCCTCAGAAATGCTCGTAAAATTGGGCTGGTCATGTGGTTGATTTAATTTATGACCATCAGGACTTATGGTCATAGTGGGCTGGCTCCATTACGATCATAACTCGAAAGTTACTTGTACTTTGAAAATCTTGGTTTCATTCTAAGACCTACAAATAAATTTGAAGTGTGTCAGTTGCCATCTTTTTGTCAAAGATGCAGGCGTGATGACCTATTGTGGATGAAGGAAATATTCTGATTTTTTTTTTTTCAGTCACAGATTTCAAAAGATGTGGCTGGATTTCTCGCTCCATTACGAGAAATCGTAATGGATTAAGTCAAGGACTAACTGTAATCAAATCATAATTTCCCTGTGATTTTGCTTTGGGGCTGTTTTGTGTTACCTTGAAGAACTTCAAAAACTTTCATGCTTGTTTGAAATGTATAACTCTCTGCAGATGTACTTCGACCTTGTTTTTCCCTCCTCTTCCCTTCTTTTTTGTAAGGGGGGGGGGGAGATTAGAGATTTTTTTACAGATTAGAGATTATTTATTAGGGGGAGATGAGAGATTATTACACACAAGATTTGGGGGCCGGATACTGTGATATTTCTAGTGGCTGCCCTTCTATTAGGACACCATTTTAGATTTTTTTAAAAAATTCACTGTTTTTATTCCGGTTAAGTACATTTTAGCAAGATCCTTGATTTTCAAATCAGTTTTTAAATGGACTCTTTTGGGGGGGGGGCTTGCTTTAACAAAAAAATTTATTCTTAAAATAGACTAATCTGTATTTGTGGACCATCGTGTTATTTTATCAAGGTCCAGACAGACTGCACTTGAGTCACCGGAATGCCAAAAATGACACTCAAGAAGAGGCTTAGCAAATAACAGCTTTTACGAAGCTGTTCTTCTTTGTACGAAGAAGAGCTGGGTGAATTTATTCCGTATTGTATATATATAAAGAAGAAGCATGCGAGGAAAAAAGCCACACCGAAGTGAGTGTAGCCCCAATGTCTTATACCCGAATTTAGCCAATCAGGGGACAAAAGTTTGTTACTCAACATGGGCAATGTCTTGCCCATGTCTCCTCCCCCTTATCCATGGAGCATTCTTTGTCCATGCTCTGCCCATGCTTTTTGTTATCTTACAGAGCATCCCTTGTAGTCTTGCGTGTTCATGCTCTTAGGCAGCCCCCTTCTCTGGCTCCGTTTATCTATGGAGCAGAACAGGGATGGGATTCAGATGTTAAATTTAACCAAAACAACTGGTTCAGCGAACCAGATGTTAATTTTAATCTGGTTCGCTGAACCAGTTATTCCAAGGACTGGCTGACCCCGCCCACCCCTCCCAGGAGACTCACATAGCATTTTGGGGGTTCGGGGATGCGCTGCACGCTCGGAGCCAAAAAGGTTATAACCATCACTGCCATAGACTGTCAAATGAGAGACAGTCATTTATTGCTTAAAATGGAGGACAATATATTCCTTCTCTTGTGTATCAGCTAAAGGTAGAATCTTAGATGTTGATGGTATTTTAGCAGAGATACGGTAGAGACAAGGTTGTTTCTTCTGGCGCAATGCTGCCATCTTCTGGTATCTGACAGCTGGGGCGATTTGAGAGACAGGCTCTGGGCGCGTATAAATCAATAACATGAATAACCTATTCCACCATATTCTCGAGATTTAAGATTGGAGCAGCAATCAGGCAAGTGTAATCAAGGACATGCGGACAGCATGCTGTACAGAGTCAGAATTGTAAACCCAGTAGGGGAAACAAAATTTTTTTTTTAAAAATCAAACTCTATCAGATGATAGAATAAAAAGTCTGAAGAAGGCATATACTCGCAGTCAAGTGTATTTTGTTTAATTTGCCTTGTCAGATGCTCATCTCAACTTTTCTCAAGAAGCTCGTTTTATTTATTTAATCTGCCTTGTGAGACGCTGAGCCACTGGTGGGATTCAGCCGGTTCGGGCCGATTCAGCCGGTTCGGGCATTTCAGGCAAACCAGTAGTTAAATTGCTGACTGGCCCCACCCCTTCTTACCCCTCCCCATCCAGGAGTCCCCACACACCTCATTTTGGCTCCCAGGTAAGTGCAGGGAGGCCTCCTAGGCTCAAAATGGAGCGTGTGTGTGTGTGTGTGTGTGTGTGCAATGTGTCCCCCCTCGGCTGCGGCCTGTTTTTGCTTCCAGGGGGTTGCAGGAGGCCGAATGCTGTCAGTCACACCCCCTGGCCATGCCCACCATGGCCATGCCCAAGAAGCCGGTCATTAGGGCAGAGAACCGGTTGTTAAATTATTTGAATCCCACCAGTGCGCTGAGCCCAACTTTTCTCTTGGTGGAATATAGAGGAATGTCTCCTGCTATTTTACTCTTACAGTGACAAATTTTCAAGGTAGACCGGACTGAGAGAAAATAAGTCATCCAATTTTTTCCCCCCAATAATCATCATTCTAAAGCTGAAGGTAAAACTTGAATATGCAAGATTCCTATCTTCTAACTCTTCTGAGTCATCTAACTCATTATACCTGTTGTGGTCCGCCAGCAGCCTGTGGAGCTGGCAGCGGAGTCAAACAGTGAGGAGGCTGGGGAGGACCATGGGCCAGTCCTGGAGTCTGGGGAGGGCCCAGAAGAGGGCTCTACGCCAGAGGCAGAGATGGGGTCAGGGCCATCTGGGAGTGATGCGCGGACTCCGGAGCCTCCAGAACAGGAGGAGCCGGTTCCTAGTGCACGCAGGTGAAGAGTTGCCAGAAGGCAAGAGCAGTTAAAGCAAAAAGGATGACTTGGGAGTAAGGCCAGGAGATGATTGGCCCCTCCCAGAAGACTTAAAAAAGCAGCAACGTCTCTTGGGATCTTTGTAGGAAAGCAACGTTGCTACATTTGTTTCTTGTCGGCATCTCTTGCTTCTGAACTTTTGCCAAGAAAAGCCTTTGGCAGAGTGCCAAAGAAGACAAAGGTTGGTGATAAGGCCGAAGGACTGTTTATGAAGAATTTGTTTTGGACTTAATTTGGACTAAGCTGAGACTGAAGTAATTCTCAACTGTTCTGATAAAATATGTTTGTTTAGGACTCATTGTGTCTAGTACTAACTACTTGGGCCTAGATCACAACAATACCCTTCCCAAGATTTTTAAATCAAACTCTTTGTAGGCTGCTTCGGATGCCGCATTCATGTGAGGTTCACCTGTCTGAGAAGAATCCATGTCCAAAAGAGTCAAATTTCCCCCCTCCTCTTGGTTCATCCTTTGGCTTTATGACCTAATCAGTTACCTGGGAGATTGCACTGCAATAAAGTTGGTGTGAAGAGAGGTGACAACAAGGTACCTGATGCTGGGGACAGGAGACCTTGGGAAGGTGGGCTGTGGTTGGCTCAAACTGAAGATATAATGTTCTGCTTGGGCACCAAGATTGCATTGGAGGATCAGCCATGAATTTCATCATAGGTGGGCAGTACATATTGGTTGAAAGCCACACTATTCTTCTGGATGGGAGGGGTGCAAATGCCAGGGTAAGGATACATAGTGTGTTGTGTTGCTTCAAAGAGATTCCGTCTCTCCATTCATTCTGAAAGGGCATTTAGGAGCCACGGTGGCGCAGTGGTGAGAGTGCAGTACTGCAGGCTAATTCTGCTGACTGCCGGCTGCCTGCAATTTGGCAGTTCAGATCTCACCAGGGTGAAGGTTGACTCAGCCTTCCATCCTTCCGAGGTGGGTCAAATGAGAACGCAAAATTTGGGGGACAATAATGCTGACTCTGTAAACCGCTTAGAGAGGGCTGTATAAAGCACTGTAAAGCGGTATATAAGTCTAAGTGCTATTGCTATTGGGAGGGAAGGAAGGAAGGAAGGAAGGAAGGGACCCTAGTGGCGCAGTGATTAGAATACAGTATTGCAGGCTAATTCTGCCAACTGCCAGGAGTTCGGCAGTTCGAATCTCACCAGGCTCAAGGTTGACTCAGCCTTCCATCCTTCCGAGGTGGGTAAAATGAGGACCTCAATTGTTGGGGGCAATATGCTGACTCTGTAAAATCGCTTAGAGAGGGCTGCAAAGCAGTATATAAGTCTAAGCGCTATTGCTATTTTAAAAGCCTCTGACGATCCCAGTTGAGCCACATGATCATCAGAGGCTCTTTTTTTTTTTTTACTTTTAAAAGCATTTTTTCGGCAGAAGAGGTTGTAGAAAAAATGCTTTTAAAAATAATTTTTAAAAAGCCTCTGATGATCACGCGGCTCAGCTGGGCATGGGGGGGGGGCGGGGGCAGGGATTTTTGCTACCGGTTTCCCGAACCACCCGCTGCCATCGCTACCGGATTAGGTGATCTGGTCCGAACCGGGAGCATTTCACCCCTGATGTGGGTGCTGGAAGTTTTCAAGAAGAAAGTAGACAGCCGTTTGTAGGGAATGATATAAGGCTTCCTACTTGAACAGGGAGTTGGACCAAAAGATCTCCAAGATCCCTTCCAACCCTATTGTTTTATGTTCTGTGTTCTCCATGCCCAGAAATCACGCAGACGACCTCTCGTCTGCTACTACAATGAGCTCTTAAAGCTATTAAAAGATATTTTGGAAAAAATATTAAACCGCTTCCCCATCTCCCTTCCTCCTCCTCTTTTTCAAACTTTCGGTTTTCCAGTTATAAAAGCGTATAGGGTTTTTCGATAGGCAAGGTGTCTCTTGCCTTGAGCACGGAGTTGGACTAGAAGACCTCTAAGGTCCCTTCCAGTTCTAGGTTTCAATTTATAACAGGGCACCAAGAGTTGGATGGAACCCATGTTGGCTTCTGGTTATAACTTCGTTTGCTTCTAGATTGCTTGATTATCTCTTCCAAGAACTTCCCAGGTATTGATGTCAGGCTGATATAAATCTGTAGTTTCCTGGATCCGTTCCCCCCACTTTTTTTTTTTTTGAAAATGGGAATCACATCATGCCTCTTTTCCAGGCCTCTGGTTGTTCCCCGCTACTCCGGGATCTTTGGAAGATTTTTATCCTTTATTTGAATCTGTCTTCCCCCCTCCCCCCACCCGACCTCTTTCCTCTGTATTCTCTTTTTCCCCTCCCCCACCCCTTTTCTTCCAGCCTGCATTTTGAGTTCCTACTACCTGGTGCTCATTCAAGCAGCTCAAAATGTGACTGAAAATGCTACCATCGACATCGTCATACAACCTGAATTTCCCACGGTGGGTGTTACTGTCATTCTCAGGCCCAAAAACACCTCCGAAAAAATCCTTTCCTGTGGATGGAGCAGAGGGGAAGATACTACTTACAAAGAAATTTTGGTTTATGAATTAAGCCCAGCTCTTAAGATCCATAAAAAAGATGGTTACAATGCAAGGCATACACCAGGCACGGACTGTTCCCTGAGCATCAAAAATGTTAGCAAGTCAGATATGGACATATATGAACTACAGAGGAAGGGAAGCAATGGCACAGCAACTGGGAAGATATACTTACTGGTCATAAAAGGTAAAATTTTTATTTGATTTATTTGTTCTGTTGATAGATTTATTCATTTGTCCCGCTGTCCATCTTGCCTAAAGGTTGAATCTGGGTGGCTGAGAAACATTAAAAATGGATAAAACACTGAATAGTGAAAACTCACAAAGTAGTCTTCAGCCACAATCGAGGACAAATTTTCCATTGCTAAGCAAGGCAGTTGTAAAGCGAGTTCTGCTCCATTTTGCGACCTTTCTCGCCACAGTTGTTAACTGAATCATTGTTAAGTGAGTAACCCGGTTGTTAAAGGGAATCTGGCTTCCCCATTGGCTTAGCTTTGTCAGAAATTCGCAAAAGGGGATCGCGTGACCCCGGGACACTGCGGCCGTCATAAATATGAGTCAGTTGCCAAGCTTTTGAATTTTGATCTTGACCAATGGGATGCTACAATGGTCATAATTGTGAAAAAACGGTCATAAGCCACTTTTTTCAGTGCTGTTGTATCTTCCAACAATCACTCAACGAATTGGCTGCAAGTTGAGTTACAACCAGTCCTCGCGCTTACAACCATCTCAGCAGTTCCATGGTCACATGAGAAAAATTGGGGAGCCTAGAGATGATTGGCCCCTCCCATAAGGCTTAAAAGACCAGGAACGGCTCTTGGGCTCTTTGTTGGAAAACAACGTTGATAGACTTGTTCTTGTCTTGCTGCACTTATCTCTGGTCGGCGTCTTCTGCTTCTGAACTTTTGCCAAGAGAAGCCTTTGGCAGTTTGCCTAATTATACCAAGGTTGGTGATTAGACTGAAGAATTTGTGTTTTGAAGAATTTGTTTTAATTTCGTTTGGGCTACGCTGAGAATGAGTTAATTCTCAGCTGTTCTAATAAAGTCTGTTTGTTTTGGAACTGTTTGTGTCTAATACTACCTACTTGGCCCTGGGTCACAACAGCTCCAGCTGTTCGTCTGCCTCATTGATGTCCGACTCCGAAGGCAGTTGATAACTGTCAGACGGCCCTGGCCCCCTCTCTGCCTCTGACGCAGAGCTCTCATCAGAGCCTTCTCCAGGCTCCAGGACTGGCCCATGTTCCTCCCCAAACTCCTCACTGTCTGAATCTGCTGCCAGATCCGCTGGCTGCTGGCAAGCCACAACAAAATGGAAGGTACTGAAATCAAGGATCCTGGTTGGACCGTCCTCATTCCAAAATGGCTTTCTTTGAATCTTCAGAATCTGATGGAGCGGAGAAGCGGAAAGGTTTATCACCCGGATCGATTGCTATCCTTTTTGTGGGATGTCTGGTTGGGACGGCACTTGTGATAGGTCTGATCTCTTACCAAGTATGGAAAGACAGCAATAGAAGGTAAGAGCTAAGCTTGGCTTATGGCTTATTTCAAAGGCATTTTCTCAAGGAAGCCACCCAACCATTCATTTGGGTTGCGCGAACAACAACAGCAACCAAAAAACCAGCCCAAATTTGCAGACAACCGAGTCAATAGGAAGGAAAAGAAATAGACAGTTATTGGTGAAGCTCTAGATTGATACCTTACAGCAGGGGTATACAACCTTGGCCACTGGGGGACTACAACTCCCAGGATTCCCAGGCAGCCAAATCTGGTTCCCAAAACAGACCTAGAGAGCAATAGAAAAGAATATTTGTAGCTCAGGCTTGGAACGGGGGAGTCCTTGGTGCTCTCTGAGCTTGGTTGTTTTCTTGTAGATGTTTCAGGACCACACTAGTAACATCATCAGTGCTAGAAGAGAGTGAGGTTTTTGGAGAGGGGGAGAGGCAGGAGGGGGAGGGGGAGGCAGAGGAGGAGCAGGAGAAAGACTGTGGGCTCCTTCGTGTTCTCTGAGCTTGGTTGTTTTCTTAAAGACGTTTCAGGACCCAACTAAGAACATCATCAGTGCACGAAGGAGTGAGGTTTGTGTGGGGAGGAGGAGGAGGAGGAGGAGGACGATGACGACGACTGTAGGATCCTTGATCCTCTCCAAGCTTGGGGTTTTTTTTCTATAAAAGTTTCATGACCCAACAAAATAACAGCATCAGTGCAAGAAGGAGCGGTTGTTTGTGGAGAGCAGGAGGTGGTGGTGGAGGAGGAGGAGGAAGAGGAGGAGGAGGAGGAGGACTGTGGGTCCTTCATCCTCTCTGAGCTTGTTTTTCTTTTCTTACACACGTTTCATGACCAAACTAGGTAACATCATCAGTGCTAGCAAGGTAAATTCTGGCTTAGACATCGATGTCATGCAGGACCTCAAAGATAAGATAAAGATAGTAGATTCTGGGTGCTTCCACTCTGGAATACTGTGTTCTGATGTTAGACTGGCTCTCTTTCAGGTAGAAGAAGCATCTTGACCCCAAATGACAGTGGCAGTGAAGTTTGGAGCATAACCATGGATTCACTAACTCCCACTTTCCCAAAGAAAATGAATGCCACCTACTTGGGAATTACCATGAAACCAACAAGCACATATTAATGGCTTCTTAAACAGCTGCCTTTATAAACATCTGGACCCCAGGGCCAAAACATTATTCATACGTGTTGATGAATTAAAACATTCTTCTGATGCCCTCCTTTTATCCTGACAGATTTCTTTCTCTCTCTCTCTCTCTCTGTTTCTCTTTCTCCTTTTCTCTCTTTCTCTCTTTCTCTTTCTCTCTGTTTCTCTGTCTCTCTCTGTTTCTCTCTTTCTGTTTCTCTCTCTCTTTCTTTCTCTCTCTCTTTCTGTTTCTCTTTCTCCTTTTCTCTCTTTCTCTTTCTCTTTCTCTCTTTCTCTTTCTCTCTCTTTCTCTCTCTCTTTTTCTCTCTGTTTCTCTTTCTTTCTCTCTCTCTGTTTCTCTTTATCTCTCTCTCTCTCTCTCTCTCTCCATATTTCAGATGCTTTCTATAATATTGGAAAAGGTCATCTTGTTATATTTTACAGGGAATACTTTTTAGGGGTCGTGGATTGTCCTGTGAAAGGTGAACCAAGATTGAGGGGTGACAGAAGGACTCACATATTCCTTTAGAAGATTAACAACACGGACAAAAATAACATTGAAACACATTTTTTTTTTACTTGTTCACTGCTCAATTTCTGGGCTGCTCAGCTCGCCTATGGCAGTTTACAATATTTTATTGATTTATTTATTATTCTTACAAAAAAGCTCAAGGTAGCGAACATATCCAACACAGCTTCCTCCTCCTATTTTCCTCACAAAAACAACCCTGTGAGGTGGGTTGGGCTGAGAGTGAATGACTGGCCTAAAGTCACCCAGCTGGCTTTTATGCCTAAGGCGGGAGTAGAACTCACAGTCTCCTGGTGATTGGCTCATAGTCACCCAGCTGTTTTTCATGCC
>WNWU01000046.1:1616856-1639640 GCA_012654045.1 Ptyas mucosa | reverse complement strand
ATGCCTAAGGCGGGAGTAGAACTCACAATCTCCTGGTGATTGGCTCAAAGTCACAGAGCCACTTAGCATTATGACCTTCACCCATCTGACTTGGGGAATCATAATAGGAGTGGAGGTGAATGGGAAGGTAACTGAGAAGCTCAAAGAGAGCAAAGATTGGGGTGGTTGAGTGGGTGGGGTGGGGTTGTTCAGCTAAAAGACCCCAACTTTGCTGGGAGAAAGTGGAAGAAAGGTTGAAGCTTGTAGCTGGGTTTGAAAATAAGATCCCAGCATGTCCAAGTCGTTTCCATCTCCAGGAGACCATCATGGAGGTACCACTCAGCAGCTGGGGCTGTCTGGTACTTGTTCTAACAGGTAAGAGATGGGCACTTCTGATTGGTTGAAATTAGCATACGGGGTGATAAATGTATGTGGTGGAGGAGAAGACACCTCACTTCTTGGATCCTCCTTTGATCCTTGACGCATCTTTCTCGATCTGGTCTCCACCATCTTTGCAAGGCCATGTTGGCAGATGATAGCGGGAGGAGTCTCCAAACTTGGCAATTTTAAGACTCGTAGACTTCAGCTCCCAGAATTCCTCAGCCAGCCTTGCCTTGGAATAGATTGAATGATTCTGTGCATCATAAATCCATGCTGGCCGAGGAATTCTGGGAGTTGAAGTCCACAAGTGTGATGACTCTTCCTCCGGACGCTTCCCCCAGATACCTCTCCAGATGTCAGCTCAGAGGAAGATGAGCCATTTCCAGGCACATCTGGAGGGGAACTGGTTAATGGTTCCTAGCAGCTGTCTGAGAGGGATTTGGCTAAAGCATGGCTGCAGCTGGACAGCCCTGAGGCTTCAGGTGGAGAAAGCACGCAGCTGCAGCTGATGATATGATGAGGAAGAGGAACTGCCTTCTGTACCTGATCCAAGAACAGGTAGGGCAGAGAAAAGGCAGGAGCAGAGAAGGTCAGCCAGATAGCTCATGAGGAGACAGCCTCGTCCTTTTTGATGGGCTGCACCTGAAGCTGGCTATTGAGCACAGCAGACAGAAGGAAGCGATGCTGAGAAGAACGCCTTCATTTCCTAGCTGTGTGTTTTCTGGTTGTCGTGATTCTTGACGTGCTTTGGATTGACACCATGCCTTGACTCGGATTGTGCCTTGTGGACTCTGGATTTTCCTTGCCTCATGAACCCTCTTGAATTCTGGGTTTAAATTTGTCTGGCGGGTTTATTTTGCCTGGGAAACTTTGCCTTGTGGACTCATTGGCCATTTCTCTGCATTGGTCTGCTTGTGGCTGGATTTAATGGGGACAGTTCTGGGTTTCTGGTGAAAGGAGTTGTGGGGGAATATTAATAAACCCACTAAACCAGCGGTTACCAACTGGTGGTCCGTGGACCACTGGTGGTCTGTGAGAAAATTTGGGTGGTCCGCAGAAAAATTATTTGCATTTTTTATATTGCACTAAAACAGGGGTCCTCAAACGTAGATACGTGCAATGAACATTTGTGTTATTGCAGAGAGTTTTTCCCTTCGGGGTCTTTTTGTGTGGGTCGGAGGGGGGCCGAAATTCCGACTTGGGGTCTGCTTCAGCCTCCTGGTAAGGGGGTTTGGGCGAAGGCAGGAGGGAAGTGCTGCTGGTGGTGAAGAGCTGGAGAGCCTTGTTCCAGTGAGACAGCATCATGGCCTGGAACTGGCTGACCATCTCAGCCCGCTGAGCCTCCAGGCGCCGGTACCTGGCCTTGCACTCCTGCAGATCTTCCCTCTGCTTGGAAAGCCTATGCTCGTAGTCCTCAGTGAGGTGCTTCTGCTGAGCCTTCTTCTCGGTCAGATCCCATTTGAACTGATCCAGCTGTTTTGCCAACTCTTTCTCATGGTGGCTGCTTAGCCCCAACGACTGCTTCCTGTTGGGCTCTAAGAAGCCCAGGTGAGCAGGCGAGGGATGGCTGGGAGGGGAGGGGCGAGTAGAAGCTGGCGAGGTGCCCCCCCGACGTGAGTGACATCAAGTTGGCCATGCTCACCCAGCCAGTCATTAAGCAGATCATATTAGTGGTCCATGGGATTTAAAATTATGAATTTAGTGGTCCCTGAGGTCCAGAAAGTTGGGGACCCCTGCACTAAACCACAGTTACATGTGTGTATGTATGAGCAAGGCAGCACAACATCTTAAAAATTGCCAAGTTTGGAGACCCCTCATCTAAAATGTTTCAAGGGCATAAGCTCTGGTTGTTTTTATCATCTTTAGTTCTGAAGGAGCTTGCATTACCCCAGACAGACGTGGTGAGTAGATGGAAGATTCTCCTAGACTTGCCAGGTGGAAGTTGTGGCTAGGAGGGCCTCTGTGCACATTTGTGTGGTGCGCCAGTTGTGTCCTTATCTGGATCTTGAGGCCCTGCACACAGTCGCCGATACCCTGATTAAAAGACAATCTCATCCCAATGCCATCTGTACCAGGGGTAAAATCCAACCGGTTTGGACCGGTTTGGGCGAAACGCTAGGGATTATTGGCATTGGTTCGCTGCTGAAACCTACCTCCGGACAAGTCTGATCATTATAAAAGGAGTACATAGAATCCCCATAGGGATTCTAAACATCATTAAAAAGCATCTTTGGGATTTCTTGGCAACAAAAATTGGAATTGCCTCTTTGGCATTTTTCTTAGAAATGTCCCGTTTTTTTCTCCCCCACAGCTCGTATCTTAACTTCACCTTTGTTGTTTGCACAAGTTGGCAGTGCTATAACCATTATGATCCGGATGGAGCCCAAGCACCCTAGAGTAGGCGAGGACGTCACTCTTTTCCCAGAAGCAAACAAGAAAGACACCATTTCCTGCGCGTGGTACAAAGGAGAAAATGCAAGCTTGCCATTTTCCGAAATCTTGATTTATTATGTAGAGAACCACACGATCTATTTCAAGGAAGCCTACAATAAAAGGCACTTTATCGGGAAGGACTGCTTCCTGCACCTCCAGAACCTTAGGTTGGAAGATAGAGCTATTTATAGAATACATAAGAAGAGGACGGGCGTAACGGAAGAAGGGGAGAAATTGTTAGAGATCTCCAGAGCTAAACACGCCGTTTCCATAATTCTGCCCTATAGATTCCTGATCTGGTGGTGCATTTGGCTCAATAGCTACTAGCAACATTCTGCTTTGAATCGGGTGCCAATAAAATTGTGGAAACAGTGATTCATTTGGTTAGTTATTTAATTTTTCACCACACCGTTATTATTTTTTTTTTATTGAAAAAGTTTTTTATTAAAATTTTTACATACATTTTCTCCCCCCTCCCCCACCACCCCCCCCGGACTTCCCAGAGCAAATACAAGTACATAATAAAATACAGCTCAAATTCTCTAAGTTAAACTCCATTTCACACTTCATTAAACAAGTAAATTAAAGGAAAGCAAGTCTTCTTTTCTTCTCATTCCATCTAATTCGACAAAATCAATCTCCATGTCTCCATTTATAGTTACAGCAGTAATCACAACTATCATTACTCAGTATAACTAATTAATACTTAGCAAATTATTAAGTCTACACAATCTAACAAAATATTTTGTAACTTCTTTCATTTAAAACAGAAAAAGAAAACCCAACAAGAGAGAAAAATAAAAAACCCTCAATCAAAAAAAACAACAAAAAACACCCCCCCCAAATTTAAAATAGAATACTATATAAAATCTTCCGTCCTCCATTTTTAAACCATCAAGGTCCATTTATAGTTAAAACACTTAAAACAATAATAATAAAATTTTTAGTCAAAAAAGGAGTATAACAATCAAACCTCTTATAAATTTATCAATACAGATAAAACATCATTCAATAACTATATCAAACATTTTAATTCTTCATACTAGATTAAACCAGTTGCTAATCTTCTTGTCTTCACATCTTCCAACAGCATGTAGAATATCTTCATCATTTGCGTCTACCCACCTAAATAGTAATTTGCTTCTTTATAAAAAAAAAACCCCCCGAGTGACTTTATAATTATAATTGTAGTAATATCCATCAAATCCAGTCAAAACTAGATTAGTAAATCCATCAAACGTATTAAGGAAACCACCAGATCAACTGCAATTGCTCTAGATCCATAGTCCTTTTGCCTTATATTTATTACCATCAAACAGAAAACTCCGATTTAATATATTCAATGAGACTTCTACGTTTACAGTTAAATCCAGATTTATCACAGTCCTTAATAAAATGTTCCAATTCCTTCAAGTCAGGGCATATTTCACAACCCAACACACCAGCATTGCTATGATCTGTTTATTCTTCTCAAAATATTCCAATACAACTATAAATTGCGTCCTCATCGTTCATCACTTGGTTAACTGGCATTGAATTGCTGTGTAGTATTTTTTTTTTCTTCCCCCCCCAAAAGTTCAAAATCTTTAAACATTTAAACAATGCTTTTTAAGGACCATCATCTCGTCAAGCAGGGTTATTTTCCTTTTCTCCAGGCTTTCTTCTTTTCCTTTTTACGAACTTTCTTCTTAACTTTGATCCCTCTGCCTTTTTTAATTTCAGCAGGGATTTGCCGTTTTTGGGATTGGATATTATAAACTTTTTGCAGAAATATGGGTTCTTCTGGAAACAAGTCATCCGCTTGCAGAGCTTCTTGCACGACCTTCATCTTTCTCTCTTCTGTAAGATCTGCTATGGTCTTTTGTTGTTTTTTTTCCTTTCCCAGCTCTTGACTCAATCCCCCACTGCTTGATTGTAACTCAGTATTCCCATGTATTTCATTGTTTCCAGCTTGAGAAGCTTGAAATATAGTATCAATTCTTTTCAATAAAGCAGAGGTAATTGAACTCAAAGCTTCCTCAAATTCAGACCATTGAGAGTTAAATAACCCTCCTTTCCTTTCTTTGTTTTCGAGAAGCCCAGCCATCCTGCCCCCCTTCTTCCTTCCCCTCCAGAAGGACGGGGAAAAAGAAAAAAAAAGAAAAGAAAAAAAAGAATTTCAAGAAGAAAAAAGAAAAAAAAAGACTTTTTAATTTATATTGCTGCTTAAGTTATTATTATTACATCCTTTCTTATTCCATCCACTTTTCAAAAAGGAGTTTTACGTTTCAAACAGGGGCTTTTCAATAATTATTTTTAACTTTCACTTCTTCACGCCCTGTTGAAACTCAAACGCCATCTTGCTTTCACTTTCCACTTAAGAGAAATCTTTTAAGAAAGTAAGTCCCTGGAGTTAGAAAAAGAGAAAAAAAAATACTTGCTGTTTCCTTCGTGCAACTTGTGCTCTGCCAACTTGATTCAAAAGGTATTTGTTTAAAGTTGTTTAATGGGGTGGCCGCGGCATCTAGTTCTGACAGGGAAAGACTTCCCAGTCAGAGGCATCCCAGGTCCGGAGCTTTTGACAGGCTTCACGGGGAGCTCTCATCTTCGAGCACCAGATTATTAGGTAAATCTGGTGCCCTCAGGGAGCTCTACCCCACCCGTCTGCTCTCCTTCCCCCCTTCTTCCTGGGGGGAAGGATTCCAAACCGCAAGACAGCCGATTTTCGCTGTTCTTGCGGTTCTACGGAATCTGGGGCTGGCGCTTCAAAAGAAGCGTCTGGCGATGCCGCTGGCTCAACCGGAAGTCCACACCGTTATTATTTTTGTAAATAACTTGAGGCAGCAAAGATACCTAACACTCTTTCCTCCTCCTATTTTTCTTTGTTTATTCGTTTTTGTTTTTTTGGTACGGCAACAAACTTCCTTTATGCAGGAGCCCAGAAACACCACACACACACACACACACACACACACACACACAAATGATAGAATTTCCCCGTTCCCCAAACATAAGCCAATAAATTCTTTTTGACTGGATCCACAGCAAGCTTCCTGGCAGTCATCAGAAGTTTCCCCCATCTTATCAGTTTTTCTATTATCCCAGTGGCCTTTAGATTTATTAATTTTTTATTTATTTTATTTATTTTATTTCATCAAGCATGTATTTTATGACAGATACAGGGGTAAACTTAATTATAAATACATGAAAAGGATACGAATAATAGAAAACATTAGGACAGGGACAGTAGGCACACTGGTGCGCTTATGCACGCCCCTTACAGACCTCTTAGGAATGGGGTGAGGTCTACAGTAGACAGTCTAAGGTTAAAGTTTTGGGGATTTTGATGGAATGGGAGTAGATCCTCAAGATCCTCAAGATCTACTCCCATCAAGCAGCTATCAGTGAAATGAAGAATGAAGGACGGTTTCAGGAATTGGGCCTGTCTATTCTAACGAAAAGAAGGATTAGGGGAGACATGATAGTAGTGTTCCAAATATTTGAGGGGCTCCCACAAAAACGAAGGGGTCAAGCTATTTTCCAAAGCCCCTGAAGCAGTGGTGTGTTGCCCCCGGTTCGGACCGGTTCTATAGAACCGGTAGTAAAACCGGCGGGATGCTCCGCCCACTGACCCTGACGTCATCAGGAAGCTGTGGCCCCGTTGCAACTGGTAGTAAAGGTAAGTAGAACTCACCCCTACCCTGAAGGCAGGACAAGAAACAATGGACGGAAACTAAGCAAGGAGAAAAGAAATCTGGAACGAAGGAGAAACTTCCTAACAGTGAGGACAATTAACCAGTGGAACAGCTTGCCACCAGAAGTTGTGGTTGCTCCATCACTGGAGGGTTTTGAGAAGAGACTGGACAGCCAACTGTCTGAAATGGTATAGGGTCTCTTGCTTAAGCACGGGGTTGGACTAGAAGACCTCCAAGGTCCCTTCCAACTCTATTATTCTATATCCGTGATGGTGAACCTATGGCACGCGTGCCAGAGGTGGCACACACAGCCCTCTCGGTGGGCACGTGTGCCATCGCCAGATCCTCTTCTGGTTCCCGGCATGCACATGCACGTTGGACAGCTGGTCTTCGCGGGCACCAGAGCACCAGAAAACAGCCTGAAAACGGCCTGAAAAAAGGTGAAAAAACAGGCTGTTTTTTTCAGGCCATTTTCTGGGCCATTTTCAGGCTGTTTTTTAAAGCTGTTTTCAGGCCATTTTTGGCCCGAAAATGCCCCCCAAAATGGCATGAAAATGGTCCGGAAAACAGCTCGAAAATGGCCCAAAACCGGACTGTTTTTTTACCGTTTTTGGGGGCATTTTTGGGCCGTTTTCCGGTGCTCTACACCCATGAAGACCAGCTGAATGGCACACATGCATGTGCCAGAAACCCGAAGACCAGCTGGCTGGCATGCACAAGAACGTGCATTCTCATTTGGGCACTTGGTGCCAAAAAGGTTCACCGTCACTGTTCTATATTCTGGGTTCTGAATGATTAGCAAATAGGTCTTGCAAGAGATCCTAATTCTTCTGGAAATTCGACATACGATCGCAACTGAGCCCAAAATTTCTCTTGTTGAGCAATGCAGTGGTTAAGTGGGCATCACCCCATTTTACAACCTTTTTTTTTTTGCCACAGCTGCTGTTGTTACTGCACAATCACTGCAGTATTTTAAGTGAGTTTGTGTAGTCATGAAGCAAATCTGGCTCCCCCCCCCCCCATTGACTTTGCTTATCCAAGGCTGGCTGTGAGGGTCACAAATAACGAACATGTGACCCTCCTGGATATATTCCTCAAGTTGGGGGGGGGCAGTAAATTGGGGTCCCAAAGATGCTTTTTCAAAAGACAACGGGACTTTCTTTCTTTTTTCCTTCAAGATGTTTAGCCTCTCATCCAAGAAGCTTTTTCAGTTCTGACTGAATGGTGGAAGACGGAAGGATGTATTTTCCTTGCAGTCCTCTGGTCGTTAGCACTCTTCCTGAGAGTGCGGGGTCAAAGAGGCCATCTACATTAAGATTGAACAGCCCACTCTCAAACGGAAGGGGAAGAATAGACACCACCCATCTCCTTACAACACGGTCCTTTCACCAGTTCCAAGAAGTGCCACACCCATTTTGCACTACTCTGATGACCCTGAGGGCACAGAGATAAACCTCTATGTGCCCTCAATGACTCTCAGGAAGAGCGCTAATGACCAGATGACTGCAAAGAATATAAATCCTTCCATCCTTCCACATTCGGTCAGAACTGAGGAAGCTTCTTGGATGAGAAGTGGAACGTCTTCAAGGCAAAACCAAGAAGGTCCATTGGCCTCGTGAAAAAGCACCGTTGGGACCCCAATTTACCCCTTCCCCATTTCCATCAGGGGGAACATATCCAGGATGTCCCTAGTACCCTCCAGCATCTCCCCTGCCCTGAATAGAGAATCTGACCAGGCCGAAGGAACAAGAGTCACTTATTCCTCTCAATGGGTCTCTTGCCTGCTTTGTGACGTCGTCCTCTGCCTTGAGAGCTCATAAAGGAATGGTGGGAGGGGCTGGCAGTGAGGTAGGCTGGGGAGGGAAGCAGGAGTTCAGGACTCTCCCGGTATAGTCACTGACAGGGTGGACAAAAGACAAGGGGGGAAACTGAGGCACCCGGCTGGGCACTTTGAGGATCTCCCAGCATGTCACAAGCCCTTTTGTCCTAGATCTGCTAAGAACATCATGGCGATGCTGCCCAAGCACAAGCAACCATCAGAACAGAGAACATCCCGGCTGATTTGGCTTCTCACAGGTCTGATTGGGAGTCTGGCGGGGAGCAAGGTCTGGGATAGCAACCGTTGTGGGTCAGGAGATCGAGAAGGACTCTGGAGTGGCAGTTAGGAACTGTCTTCTCCAAGGAGTCCTCTCTTCTCAGCGGGTGGCCAGAATGTTTGAGCTTCAGTTTCAGGATCTGTCCTTCCAAAAGAACAGTCAGAGCTCATCTCATTTAGGATCAACCAATTGGATCTCCTTGTGATCCAAAGCAGGGGTCTCCAACCTTGGCAACTTTAAGCCTTCTGGGACTTCAACTCCCAGAATTCCCTAGCCAGCAAAGCTATAGGACCTACAGCTATTGTGTTTTACCCTACCCTCATTTTAAATTGTTTGTTTAGAATTTTATTGGTAATATGTGTTTGAACCTGGACGTTGATATCAGTGATGGGATTCAGCCGGGTCGGGTGAACCAGTAGTTAAATTGCTGGTTGGCCCTGCCCCTCCCCCCCTTTCTGGAAGTCTCCATCCGCCCCATTTTGGCTCCCAGGTAAGTGCAGGAAGGCCTACTAGGCTCAAAATGGGGCACCGGGGGAGGGGGGTGACGCATCACCCCCACGGCCCGTTTTTGTTCCCAGGGGGTTGCAGGAGGCCGAGTGCTGCCTGTCACACTGCCTTAGCCACACCCACCATGGCCACGCCCACCCAGCTGGTCATTAGGGCAGAGAACCAGTCGTTAAATGATTTTTCACAGAATGAGATTTCACAGAACCAGGGCGGCAGAACGTCACAGTTTACGTAGGTAGAAACCTGGCTAGATAGAAAAGCATATGAAGCCTACGAAAGAGAAATAGAAATATATATATCTATATATATATATAAAGAAATGAACGTTGAATGCCTTTTCTTTCACAGCTCGTAGAATGAAGCCTACGAAAGAGAAATAGAAATATATATATATATATATATATATATATATATATATATATATATATATATATATATAAAGAAATGAACGTTGAATGCCTTTTCTTTCACAGCTCATCTTGTGAGTTCCTACTTTATGTTCATAGAGGCTCAGAAGATGCCCGATTTTACAGTTGTCGTGACACCACGCTTTGCTTCAGAAGGGGAGAATGTCGAGATGGTTCCTCAAAAGCCCACGAACGACACCCAGTCCTGCTTGTGGTACCGAGGAGAAAACATAACTTATGTTCAAATTTTGCTGTATTATCCGTTGAACAACACCTTCGAGCCCCAACGTGGCTATCATTCCGGCCACGTGCCGTTGAAAGACTGCGTCCTTACCATCAGAAATGTTTCGTATTTCGACATGGGCCTCTACGGGATAATCATGAAACTCCCTAAAAAATCGCTATTCGGGGAAGCGTTCTTATTGGTCACAAGAGGTAAATTCACATTTTTACCGGCTGGTTGTTGTTGTTTTTTTTTAGAAAAAAATAACTTGCTTTCAGTCTGGCTCAGCTGCTCCTGGAATTATTGGACCTGTTAAAGGGCAAATAATTAAGCCTGCATCCAAGAAACACAACATTTGCCTCCTAGATCAAGGATGTCAAACTGGATTTCTTTGAAGGCCGGATCAGCATTGTAGTTCTCCTCCACGGGCGGGAGGAGCGGGGGAGGGAAAAGGGACCGATGCCTCTAGCAGCACTCTGCCGGCCCAAAACCGGCCACACAGGGCCATCAGGAGGCCCCCACACGCCCTTTTTGTGGCCTCCCCAGCCTCCAGCAGCACTCTGGGGGCCTCGTGGGACCTACGCATGGCCCATTTTTGGGCAGCAAAGTGCTGCAGGAGGCTGTAGAGGCCAAAAATGGGGTGGGGGGGAGCCGCACGGGGGGGCCCCCCCCCCCCATGGCCCATTTTGGCTAGCAGAGGCACCGCGGGCCGGTCCTTTGGTATTTCCAGGGCCAGATTTAAGCACCCCGCGAGCCTTGAGTTTGACACCCCTGCTTTAGATAATTCCTGATCTCTCCATGAATTTCACTGTCAAAACTCACCTTTTTTTCCAATTTGTACCTATCTGGAGAAAGAGGACTTCCTTTCTCACTCAGTGAATTATGGTTTCCGGTCCCTCCATTAGAGAGAAGTTATGAGGGTTTGTGTGGCTCCCAAGCTGATTTGGATTGAATCAAAGAATATCCTTTCCCTGAAGAAATAGTTAAAAGCATCTTTCTTCACTTTAGCAACTTTAAGATGCCTGGATTTTAACTCAGAATTAACGGAAGGGATCCTATAGTGATCTATTCCAATCCCCCGTTCAAGCAGGAGACCCTACACTATTTCTGACAAATGGCAGTCCAATCTTTTCCTGAAAGTCTCAAGTGATGAAGCTCCCACAACTTCCGAAGGCAATTTCTGTTCCATGGGTTGATTGCTCTCACTGTCAGAAATTTCTCCTTATTTCCAGGTTGAATCTCTCCTTGATCAGTTTCCATCCATTACTCCTTGTCTGGCCTTCGGGTGCTTTGGAAAATAGCTTGACCCCCTTCCTCTCTGTGCCAGCCCCTCAAATATTGGAAGATGCTATCCTGTCTCCCCTGGTCCTTCTCTTTACCAGACTAGCCATGCCCAGTTCCTGCAACCGTTCATCGTATGTTTTAGCCTCCAATCCCCTCATCATCCTGGTTGCTCTTCTCTGCACTCTTTCTAGAGTCTCAACATCTTTTTTATAGTGTGGTGACCATAACTGGATGCAGTACTCTAGGTGTGGTCTTACTAGGGCTTTATAGAGTGCTATTAGTACCTCCCTTGATCTTGATTGTATCCCTCTGTTAATGCAATTTAGGATTGTGTTGGCTTTTTTAGCTGCCGCTGCACACTGCTGGCTCATATTTAACTGGTTGTCCACTAAGACTCCGGGATCCCTCTCACTCTCTCACTGCTATTAAGCCTGGTTTCCCCCAGTTTATATGTGTACTTTTGGTTTTTCTTATTTATTTATTTATTTATTAGTCATATTTCTATGCCATCCACTCTCCGAGGACTCTGGGCGGCTTACAACAATCGACAGTTTACTAAATAGCATATTGCCCTCAACAACTGGGTCCTCATTTTACCCACCTCGGAAGGATGGAAGGCTGAGTCAACCTTAAGCCGGTGAGATTTGATCCGCTGATCTGCTGAACTAGCAGTCAGCTGAAGTAGCTGCAGTACTGCACTCTAACCACTGTAAGCACTGCGCCACCTCAGCTCTTACCTAAGTGTAAGACTTTACTTTTCTCTACATTGAATTTCATTTTGTTAGATAGGGCCCAGTGTTCAAGTCTGTCGAGATCCATCTGGACCTTGAGCCTATCTTCTACCGTGCTAGCTATCCCTGCCAGCTTAGTATCCCAGTAACCCAGAATTCCCCAGTCAACATGGCCAAAACAGCCAAAAAAAAGTCATAATGCAAGTAGTCCTCGACTTATCACCATAACCAAGCCCCAAATTTCCATCGCTGGGCAAGACGGAAGTGGGTTTTGCCTCAATTTATGACCTCTCTTGCCACCATTGTTCAGTGAATTGCTCCAGTTGTTAAGTGAGCAGCTGGGTAGTTCAGTGCATCTGGCTTCCCCGTTTTGACTTTGCTCGTCAGACGGTCACAAAAGAGGATCACATGACACACACACACACCCCCGAGGACAGGGCAAGCATCACGCCAGTTGCCAAGCATCTGAATTTTGAGTCATGTGACCCCGGGGGGATGCCACAACTGTTGTAAGCACGAAAAACTGTTGTCGGTCTGCAAACGGTCACTAAATGAATGGCTGGATACCTGTATTTACAATGGTTTCGGTTGTCTTTCTCTTGTGTCTTTCAGAAAATGTGCCAACGAAGAAGAAGAAAAAAGCACTGGGCGCAGGAGTTATTGTTGGTATTTCCGCTGGGTGCCTCGTTGGGGTCTTGATGTTCGTAGGCCTAGTGGCGTATCAAAGTAGAGGAACCACTTTAAGGTAGTGTAAACTCTTCCTTACATTAAGCAGATCCGGTTTTAAACTTTTGGAAAACGCAAAGAAAGGGAGGAAAAATCTGAATGCTGAACGACTAACGCAGGGGTGTCAAACTCAATTCCATTGAGGGCCACAGCTGTGGTTGACCTTGAGGGAGGGGCCTGGGGGCGGGGTCAACTGGGTGGGTGTGGCCAAGTTGATGCCCCACCCCAAACTGCTGGCCCGATGTTTCCCTTTCGCATTGGGAGACCGGGCCCAAACGACACAGGCCGGCCCCTTACATTTTCCAGGCCAGCCCTGCATGCTGGAGCTAACCAAATCGCAGGCCACATCCAACAACATCGAGTCTTGCATTTGACACCCCTGGACCAGGGGTGAAATGCTCCCGGTTCGGACCTGATCACTCGATCCGGTAGCGATGGCGGGTGGTGGTTTGAAGAACCGGTAGCAAAAATCCCTGCCCCCCCCCCCAATGCCCAGCCCATCCGCGCGATCATCAGAGGCTTTTTAAAAAATTTTTAAAAGCATGTTTTCTACAACCTCTTTTAAAATGCTTTTAAAAGTTAAAAAAAAAAGCTTCTGATGATCGCGTGGCTCAGCTGGGATCGTCAGAGGCTTCTAAAAGCATTTTTTCTACAACCCCTTCCGCCGAAGAGTTTGTAGAAAAAATGTTTTTAAAAGAACAAAAGCCTCTGACGACTCAGCTGGGATCGTCAGAGGCTTTTAAAAGCTTTATTTTTACATCCTCTTCAGTGAACCCAGACTATTTAGCAACAAGGAAGCTAAGGGCTGTAAGTAGACATCCTATTTTTCATTATTGAGTTGCCCTTGGGATATTTTTGAATGATTTCCTTTGGAGGAATCTGAAGAAATTGATCAACTATTTGGCCTGAGAAATTCAAATATCAAGCGGTGGGGAAATCAGGAGATCCAGGCAGTTAAAATGGTCATAAAGAATTATTGCAAGCTTAAGTTCTCTACAAAAATCTGAACTACTAACGGTTAAAGCAAATTGGCGATTGAATTGGAATTCAAGGAGGGCTGGACTTAGATTTGTTATGGGCAGTGGTGGAATTCAATTTTTTTTACTACCAGTTCTGTGGGCGTGGCTTGGTGGGCGTGGCAGGGGAAGGATACTGCAAAATCTCCATTTCCACCCTACTCCTGGGGGAAGGATAGTGCAAAATCTCCATTCCCATCCCACTCTGGACCCAGCCAGAGGTGGCATTTGCCGGTTCTCCGAACTACTCAAAATTTCCGCTACCGGTTTTCCAGAACCTGTCAGAACCTGCTGAATTTCATCCCTGCTTGTGGGAGCAAAGGGATTTGAGACTGATGGCATCTTTGACCCCTCCCTCAGTCTCAGCCTGCTCATTTCCTACCTCAAAAGGCAGTTTGTGGAATCAACACCATCTCTCTCTCTCTCTCTCTCTCTCTCTCTCCCTCTCCCTCTCTCTCTCTCTCTTTCTCTCTCTCTCTCTCTCTCCCCCTCCCTCCCTCCCTCCCTCTCTCTCTCTCTCTCTTCTATTCCTTCTCTCCTTAGGGGTACAACAACTACACAAGCAACCAGCTCACCAATCCAGGATACGTAAGTATTAATGGCTAAATCTGACCCAAGGTTCTGCCTCGGTTTACCTTTCCCAATAAGCAACCAAGTCGGAAGATCATTTAAAGAAATTTATTAGAATACTCTATAAAAAGGGAAACTGTTCCATCGGTGGATTGCTCTCACTGTCAGAAAATTATTTCTCTCCAAACCAGACCCCAATTTGCACTAACAAATGTTCTCTTATCAGGAGATATTTGCCACCCATCCCTTCTGTGCAGGGGAGGGTTCTACTTACCTTTGCTATTAGTTTGCAATGGTAGTAATTACTAATTACTAATTACTAAGAATTGCACCGATTCACTTAACCCCACAGGGCAAGACAAATCTTAACAATGGGGCAAAAGTTACTAAACACATTTCTCACTTAGCAACATACATTCTGGGCTCAATTGTGGTTGTAAGTCAAGATCTACCTGTACCTGTACTCTTAACAACTGGTGTGAATGGGTTTTAATTGTTTTTAATGATTTAATTTTTAATGTTTTTATATATGGTTTTTAAATGCATTGTTAGCCGCCTTGAGTCTTCGAAGAAAGGCGGCATACAAGTTGAACAAATAGATTCGGCTGCTGCCCCTCCAGCAGCCGCATCAGAGGGGGAGGAGGAATGGTATTCCGGGTCAGCATCAGGGCAATCTGGGAGCTCTGAGGGGGGAAGAGGGAATGGAGCTGTCAGAGAGAGAGACAGAGGTGGAGCCTGGGCCGTCCGTCAGCCCTCAGATGGCGAGTCAACAGCCCCCAGGTCTGGAGTGGCAGATGAGGAAGAGGAGGAACAGTTGGGTCCAGTTGGGCCTGACGCGCAGATGCACAGAAGGTAGAGGAGAGGAGAGCAGTGGAAATCTATGGGCTGGTCCTTGGGATGGAAAAGCCACTGCTGCTAGCGAAGCCCCACCCTAGTTTTGGGGATAAAAGGCAGGGGGTGGAGATGAATAGATGTGGCAGACAACTATTTATCTCCCTGCTAGCCGGACGTGTTAGTCTGCGGTGAGAGAGAAACTTTCTGCTGGGGCTGCTGGGGCTCCTAATACAGGAATCTTTGAGTTCACTTCAGAAGGGTTTGTCGTGTTTGGGGAGCTGGGTCAGAACACAGACTCAAGGAGGCCTGGGAGGAAAACGAGAAATATTGGGGAAAAGGAAGAAAGGGAAAGAAAGAACTCGCTGCTCATTTGAAGGAATTCCTGTTTAGTTTGTACCTCCACTAATCTTTTTTTTCCGTAGATCAGCGAATAAGGATGCAAGCCAAGCAGGAGCAGCAAACAACCAGAATCCGGACGCGGAAGGAAATAAAATTTGATGGGTTAGTTCTTCGAAATATTATCTTTCTTAATACCTACATACATTGACTAAGAATGGAATACAGATAGTCCTGGACTTACAGCCATTTGTTTAGTGACCGTTCAAATTTACAACAATACTGAAAAAAGTGACTTACGACTGTTTTTTGCCGAGTCAGCATGAAATGATCAAAAATTCAGATGCTTGACAACTGGCATCTACTTGTGACAATTACAATATCCCAGGGTCATGCGATCACCTTCTGACCATCAATGGGGAAGTCACCTGACAGCCGTGTTACTGACTTCACCACTGCTGTGACTGTCTTAACCACCGTGGCAAGAAAGGTCGTAAAATGGAGCAAAATTCACTTAACAGCTGTCTCACTTAGCAATGGAAATTTAGGACTCAGTTGTGGTCATAAGTTGAGGACTACCTGTAATCGCAGCCCCCACCTCCCAATTGTTTATTAATACCAGCGGTGGGTTTCACATATTCTTACTATCAGTTTGCCACCATGTGCGGATGCTCACTTTGCTCACCCGCGCGCCTTCCACGCATGCGCCCGGCCTCGAATACGTGGCTAAATAGGACAGCATTACACCGCTTTGGGTGAACTGGTAGCGGCGACTGTCAGGCAGGTCCACCTGCAGTCGCCGCTACCAGTTCACGCAAACCAGTCCAAACCGGCTGAATGCCACCTCTGATTAAGACGTATTTAGGCTATTATCAGTATTATCAGTAGACACGAAGTCAAACTTAAGCCAAGATTCCTGCTGTTAGGAATTGAGAATCTTTTAGAAACTTGAAATATCCTGACTTTTTATATTACAAAATGGACCAGCTTGTTAAAATTTGAAAGCGGTATCTGTGGTAACGCTTTGTTTAAGTTATTAAGTAGCTTTATACTTGTTTACAGTTTGAGCGGAAACACGGGCCTCACTTTTCTAGCAATAGAATGAAAAACGGGACGCGACCTTTGTACACAGGATCAAGCAGAAATGTATAAGCTCGCACGTTAGAAAAAGCAGCAGCAGGCTGAACTGCAATGCTAAACGAAGCAGACAAATTCAACTATTTACTACTTTTAAGAAATGAAAACTGAAAACTAAGAAATAGCTTTTTTAAAACAATAACAACAACAACAAAAGACATATTGCTGACATGATTGGAGTTAAATGAGCCAAAGTGATTATGCATTCTTCATCTTTAGTTAGCACTTCGTAACATGATAATATGCAGTCAGTGGCGGGATTCAGCCGGTTTGGGCCGGTTTGAATGAATCGGTAGTTAAATTTCTGGCTGGCCCTGCCCTGTCCCATCCCACCCCTTCCCCCACGCACCCAGGTAAGTGTAGGGAGGCGTCCTAGGCCCAAAATGGGGTATGGGGGGAGCAGCATGACCGCCCATGGCCCCTTTTCACTCCAGGAGGCTTCAGGGAGGCCTTCTAGGCCCAAAACATGGCGCAGTGGGGTGCAGCTCTCCTGCGGCCCATTTTCGCCCCCAGGGGGGTGCAGGAGGCTGAGTGCTGCCTGTCACATCCCTTGACCGTGCCCACCATGGCCACACCCACCCAACCAGTCATTAGGACAGAGAACCATTTGTTAAAGTATTTGAATCCCACCACTATTTACAGTACATGTATAAGGTGTAGCTATAAAATTTTGTACCATTAAAGCTGTCACAAAACTGGGGGAAAAAAAAGAATTGAGAATCTTTTGATTCTCAGTGTTTCTCAGTTTGGCCAATTTAAGACGGGTGGACTTCGACCTCCCAGAATTCCCCACCATGGCTGGCTGGGGAATTCTGGGAGTTGAAGTCCACCAGTGGCCAGATTGAGAAACGCTCCCCACTCAATTGGTAGGAAAATTTGAAGTGAGGTTGCCCTCTAGCAGTGGTAAAATCCAAATTCGTTTTACTACCGGTTCTGTGGGTGTGGCTTGGTGGGCGTGGCTTGGTGGGCATGGCAGGGGAAGGCTACTGCAAAATCTCCATTCCCACGCCACTCCAGGGGAAGGATACTGCAAAATTCCCATTCCCACCCCACTCTGGTGTCAGCCAGAGATGGTATTTGTCGGTTCTCCGAACTACTCAAAATTTCCGCTACCGGTTCTTCAGAACCTGTCAGAACCTGCTGGATTTCACTCCTGCCCCCTAGTAGTTTTTATTTTTTATCACCTCCAGTTTTTGGTCTTAATCAAGATGTTTAATTGTTGTGCTCTGATTTTTGTTTTTCTTCTCAGGTAAAAACAAAACACCCCATACGGTTTGAATTCAACCAGCACCATGGAATTTGCAGCTTTCCATCCAAGAATTCCATCCATCTGGGAAGCCAAGGCCATCTTAACGCATGCTTTAAGCAACAGCATTTTACCCTTTAAAATCCCAGGGGCAGCAAAATAGCTTCCTGTGTCATGATGGAATAAAGTCCTGACTGTACGACAATTGTGGTGTGTGTGTGTGTGTGTGTTTTGCATTGTAGTTTTACTCCTAACCCCTCATAGCCTCAGGACTGTGGGAAATAACGAATCACGGGTAGTCCTCCACGTACAAACACTCCAGGGGAGAAATGCTCCCGGTTCAGACCGGATCGTCCAATCCAGTAGCGATGGAGGCGGGTGGTTCGGAGAACCGGTAGCAAAAATCCCTGCTCCCACCCATGCCCAGCTGAGCCGCACAATCATCAGAGGCTTTTTCTTTTTACTTTTAAAAGTATTTTTTCTACAACCTCTTCGGCCGAAAAAATGCTTTTAAAAGTAAAAAAAAAAAGTTAAGAAAAGCATAGATGGTACAGTAACCCATAAAGCTCGCCTTGTAGCTCAAGGTTTTTCTCAGACTGAACAAGATTTCGATGAAGTTTTTGCTCCTAGTTTACGTGCTAGTACTTTAAGAACAATGCTAGTATGGGCGGCTAAGTATAAATATAGTATTAACCATATAGATGTAGAAACAGCATATTTACATGCTCCATTAAGACACACCATCTATATGAAGAAGCCTTTAGGAGTTGAAACACAAAACCACACTGATTGTTGGAGGTTACATAAAAGCCTTTATGGTTTGCGACAATCAGGGTTCGAGTGGAACCAATGTATTGTGAAAGAGCTAAATAGGATCGGTTTTTATGAAGGTGTAGCGGATAAGTGTCTCTTTAAGAGAGAAACTAATGGTTTAGTATCTTTTTTGTTACTGTTCACAGATGATATAGCCATAATAACGAAAACTGACAAAGAAGCCATAGATATTGTTCAACAGTTACAAACCAAATTTAAGATCAGAAGTTTGGGAAATATTAGGCATTATTTAGGTCTAGATATTAATCAAACAGCTAGAGGTTATAAAATATCTCAATCTAGCAAAATAAGCCAAATGTTAAAGCGTTACGGCATGGAGCTCTGTAAGCCAGCGAAAACGCCTATGGCACAGGACTTTCAACAAGGAGAGGTCCAAAGTCCTAAATTCAGTAGGGAGATCTACCAGTCTCTTATAGGTAGTTTATCTTATCTAAGCAATTGGTCAAGACCTGATATTTCGTTTGCAGTAAACCAATTAGCGAGATATAATGCAGAGCCGACTGATAGACATTGGCAAGCCGCAAAACGTATATTAAGGTATCTGAAGATGACGATGCATTATGCATTGTATCTAGAACCTAACAATGATTTAGTATTAAGTGCATATGCTGATGCCAGTTTTGCTACTGATGTGACCACTAGGAAATCCACATCGGGTATAGCTATCATGTTAGACAATTGTTTGATTAACTGGAAATCAATTCGTCAAAAACATATAAGTCTTTCGACTATGGAGGCAGAATTTTCCTGTTTGTCACTCGTTTGCACTGATTTGATTTATTACAAACAATTAATGATGGATATTGGTTTAAAGATGGATTATCCAATTGTAATACATGAGGACAACCAAGCTGCTATAAAAATGGCAACAAATTTAGCAGTCAAAACTAGAACTAGATATACTGACATTAGGTATCTTAATGTTCGTCAATGTATCCAAAGCGACATGGTTACGTTAGAATATTGTGTGTCGGAAGACAATATTGCTGATGCGTTTACCAAAGCGCAAGGTGCTATAAAACATAAAACATGTTGTGAAAGCTATGGATTAAGAATTTAAACTGAATATATTGACCTGTCCAAAGGGGAGAATGTTAGGATTCTATATGGTATATATAATGTTAGAACCAGTTGTCCAGGCAATATATATATACTGTAACTTTAAACTGTAAATGTTACATTCTTGCTGAGTCATGCTGTAATTGGATAATGACTAGTTGGGAATATATTTAAACAAAGTATTGTAACCTGGTCTGTTAGAAGCTGCTAGTGAAGCTGCTGCTATGAACTGCTACTGCTATTGTGACTGAACTACTATGAACTGCTATGAGCTGCTATTATGAAGGAGTTGCTATCTGTTGATGGATCTGCTACCATCGTGGTTTGTTAACCAGAGTGAGTTGTTTGGACTGATTTACTGGACTGATTTATTGGAGAAGACTTGGGATTTGTTTATGACTACGCTACTGCTTTTTCCTATGATAAAGTACACTTTTGCTAAACCAGTTTTCTTATTCATTGCTCTCAACGTTTCCTTGTGCAGTTACTCTGCTGGTTGGTAAAACAACATCAATATCCTTAACACTTGACATGTAATGAAGTAAGATATATGTAAATTTGTATATAGATTTTATTGATTGATTGATTGATTGATTGATTAGATTTCTATACCGCCCTTCTCCCGAAGGACTCAGGGTGGTGAACAGATTAAGATTTCGTATACATATAATAATTTTTTTTTATAAACAGTAAATAATAAATTGAGTCAACTTGGTGTATCTGCTAAGACCTTGGCATAGAATTTAGGTGTTTATGCTAGCCTTGCTTGTTGGAACAGAAAGGTCTTCAGGGCACGTCGGAAAATGCGAAGATCTGGGATTATTCGTATTCCAGGGGGTATTTTGTTCCAAAGAGTAGGTGCCCCCACAGAGAAGGCTCTCTCCCTTGGAACTACTAGACGACATTGTTTTAATGATGGTACTATGAGTAGGCCTACTCTGTGAGAGCGTATTGGTTGGTGGGAGGTTATCGGTTGCAGTAGGTGGTCTCGTAAGTACTCAGGTCCTAAACCATGGAGCACTTTTAAGGTAAGAATCAATACCTTGAAGCGCACTCGGAAGGCCACAGGAAGCCAGTGCAGCTCGCGTAGAAGAGGTGTTACATGTGAGCGCCATGTTGCTCCCATAATTACTTACGCGGCCACATTCTGGAACAGTTGGAGCTTCCAGGTGCACTTCAAGGGGAGCCCCATGTAGAGAGCATTGCAGTTGTCAATGGCGTAAGGAGTCCCGGTCTAGAAAGGGACGCAATTGGCGAATCAGGCGAACCTGATAGAAAGCTCCTCTGGCCACGGCTGTTATATGCCGTGCATCCAGGAGGAGGCCGAAGAGGTTGTAGAAAAAATGCTTTTAAAAGCCTCTGATGATCCCAGCTGAGCCGCGCGATCTTCAGAGGCTTTTTTTTTTTTTTACTTTTAAAAGCATTTTTTCGGCCAAAGAGGTTGTAGAAAAAATGCTTTTAATTTTTTTTTTTAAAGCCTCTGATGAGGTGAGCGGGATAAGCGACCGGCGACCGGGCCAGGGACCGGTTCAGGGGCGTGGCCAGCCAATGTTATTACTGGTTCTCCGAACCAGTACAATTTTTTACTACCGGTTCTTGCGAACCGGGAGCAACCCACCATCAATGTGTCACATGATCCCGTTTTGCAACTTTCGGACGAAGCAAAAATCAACAGGGAAGCCAGATTCCCTTAGCAGCCACGTTACCAACTCAACAACGGTGGCCAGAAAGGCCATACAACGGGGTCAAATTCACTGAACAACGGTCTCGCTCGGCGAGAGAAACGTGGGGCTCAATTATGGTCGTAAGGGGAAGACTATCGGAAAAAAAGAAAAGTTTATTTTAAAGCCCTTAATCCAGAGAGATTTTAAAAAATCATTTTGCTTGCTTCAAAGGGATCCTTCCCAGTAGCCTTTGCCCACCATGACTCATGTATTTGCTTTATGACCTCTTCCTGTTACCTGGAAAAGGTAGATGGGAATTCCTGCCAATGCCCCCAGACTTTAGAGGATAGACTTGGGCATGGGTGAATAGTAGGTGGACTCGGTTTAGGGTTCAGAGAACCTGATGGAGGAAATAAATGGAGACGTCCCAGACCTCCAGCGGTGCAGAAAAATAATCCCCTACCATGCTTAAGACTCATCCATCCCCAAGAGTGGCAGGAATACCATCCAGACACCCCTTGACAATTGTTACCACCTTTGGATGTAAACAATCTTGGTTGGTTTGGTTTTTAGCAGGTGAGAGACAGATATTCCATAGGAATGAGGCTTGGGGCTGAACCAGGAATGGGCTTGGGGCAGTGGTGAAATCCAAAATTTTTTACTACTGCTTCTGTGGGTGTGGTTTGGTGGGCTTGGTGTGGCTTGGTGAGTGTGGCAGGGGATGGATACTGCAAAATCTCCATTCCCACCCCATGCCGGGGCCAGCCAGAGGTGGTATTTGCCGGTTCTCCGAACTGCTCAAAATTTCTGCTACCGGTTCTCCAGAACCTGCTGGATTTCACCCCTGATTTGGGGGAAATGAAGATGGATTAGATGGATCTTAAACTGGACTGGAAAGCCAAGCTTTCTGCTAAGAGCTCGCCTGAGGTTCACAGCAGCCTCGGTACAAACGATATCTTATAAGCTTTTAGATAAAGGTGCATAGCGGGTGCAATGGCTCGGCGGTTTAAAGACGATGCGCTTGTCAGCTGGAAAGCTGACAGCCCGGGTTTGAGACCCGAGCGCCACGTGATGGGGTGAGCTCCTGTTACTTGCTCGAGCTCCTGCCCACCTAGCAGTTCGAAAGCATACAAAATGTAAGTAGATAAATAGGTACCACTTTGGTGAGAACGTTAACAGTGTCCCGTGCCCACTCGGCATATAGTCATGCTCGCCACATGACCACAGAAATGTCTTCGGACAATGCTGGCATTGCCCCCTAGAGTCGGACATGACTGGACAGGGAAAACCTTACTTTTACCTTAGATAATGGTGCCAGAAAAAGTTTACCCTTCTAGAATTACCTCTTTAACTCCTTTCCTCAGGAGCCTAAACTTGGAAGATATTCCTTTAGTTTCGATCGTCAAGCTGTAAAAGTTACCGTTCTTTGCCAAGGTTAAATTCTTGCTGAACTAAATATTGATATTTTTTTTTCTTTCCCTCCAGCATCTGTCTTGAGTTCTTGCCTCCACTGGGTTGAAGCTTCTCCTACAAGTACCAACAAAACTATTACTCCTCGTGTTCCAACTCGTCCCCCTCCCTCTACCCGTCGTCCCCCTCCCACCACCCGTCCCCCTCCCCCTCCTCCCCCTCCTCCCCCTCGTCCCA
>WNWU01000046.1:1599985-1616456 GCA_012654045.1 Ptyas mucosa | reverse complement strand
CCCCCTCCCCCTCCTCCCCCTCCTTCTCCCTCTCGTCATCCTCCCTCTCTTCACCCTCCTGCCACAAAGCATATCTCTCCTGGGGTTCCCATAGTTTCTACTAACATTGCATTGGAACCAGAGAAACCCGAAATAGGAGGGCATGTCACCCTCATCCCGAGTGGAGATACCAACACCCTCAGCGCCTGCAGCTGGTTTAGAGGGGGCGATGATGAGGCTAAGCCAATCGTGACCTATAGCCTACCCCCTCTATCTAAGCTGGCCTTCAAAGGTGGCTCCACGGGACGGGAATTCCTTAATTCGGATTGTTCTCTGCACATCAAAAATCTGACCACTCAGGATGAGGGCTTCTACAAAGGAGTGATGGAGAAGAACAAAGGGAAGAGAGTGGGGAAAGTGTATCTGCATCTCCAGGGTAATCTATCTATCTATCTATCTATCTATCTATCTTTCTTTCTTTCTTTCTTTCTTTCTTTCTTTCTTTCTTTCTTTCCCTCTCTCTCTCTCCCTCTCTCTTTCTCTCTTCTTTCTCTCTCTCTCTCTTCTTTGTCTCTCTCTCTTTCTCTTTCTCTCTCTCTCTTTCTTTCTCTTTCTCTTTCTCTCTTTCTTTTTCTTTCTCTCTCTCTCTTTTCTTTCTCTCTCTTTCTTTCTCTTTCTCTTCTTCTCTTTCTTTCTCTCTCTCTCTCTCTTTCTTTTTCCGTAGAATAAAGCCGGACAGCATATAGATCTGGTTCACTACAGGGTTGTATATAGGGAGGGTTGAAAAGGTCCAGTTGGCATCCTTGAATGTGCAAATCACCTTTTTTTCAGATGCATCTCACCAAGTGTTTTGCCCATGTGAAGGCATTGCCCATGTGGAGCTGGGGAGAGGGAAGGAAGGAAGGAAAGAGAAGGTGGAAAGGGAAGAAGGGAGAGACAGAGAGATGGCAGAAGGGCAAGGAAGGAAGGAAGGAAGGAAGGAAGGAGGGAGGGAGGGAGGGAGGGAGGGAGGAAAGGAAGGAAGGAAGGAAGGAAGGAAGGAAGGAAGGAAGGAAGGAAGGAGAAGGTGGGAAGAGAAGGAGGAAGAGATGGAGAGATTGAAGAAGGGGAAGGAGGGAGGAAAGGAAGGAAGGAAGGAAGGAAGGAAGGAGAAGGTGGGAAGAGAAGGAGGAAGAGACGGAGAGATGGAAGAAGGGGAAGGAAGGAAGGAGGGGCATTGCCACATACCCAGATTAATTTCATATGTGTGTGTGTTTTATTGAAAGTTTTTTTTCATAATTAAAACATTAAATAGAAAAAGTACATAAAGAGGAAACGGAAAAAAAGAGATAAAAATTCAAGAAACATTACAGGTAAAGAAAGAAGAAAAGAGAAAAGTAAAGACGTGATTTCCAGTCTTCTTTATAACACAAATGTTCATCATTTCCCCACTTTATAGTTCCATTATGTAGATCCCTTCTTCCCATATTCAATAATTTTAAGTTAGCAAATCCAGAAATTGCCAATTTATTTTTTGTCAAAGTGCTAACTAAATCATTTTTAGCAAAAAGTCCATAAAGGCTTCCAATCTTTTATAGCATTACCTATTCTTTTCTCCTTAAATCAAATAGGTCAGTTTTGCCATTTCTGCAAATTCTGCCGTCTTCACCTTGCTTATGGTACTCAGATTTCATTCCTGAAATGGACTAATTAGAAATTTAAAATGCCATGGCCAATCTTAATTCATACAAATGATAAAACGGTATAAAATTAAAGTCCTATACTTATAATTTCACTTGATTGAAAAGAATAATTTTCCCCCGCGGGAAATTTAGGATTATTGATTTGTTCATAGTAAATCTTTCCTAGACCGGGATGCCCTCGCCACGGTCACTCACGCCCTCGTGACCTCTAGGTTGGACTACTGTAACACCCTCTACATGGGGCTGCCCTTGGGATGAGTCCGGAGGCTCCAGCTAGTCCAGAATGCAGCTGTGCGGGTAGTTACGGGGGCGTCTAGATACTCCCATGTAACACCCCTCCTGCGTGAGCTGCACTGGCTGCCGGTGGCGTTCTGGATTCAGTTCAAGGTGCTGGTGCTTACATATAAATCCCTTCATGGCTTAGGCCCGGGGTACTTGCAGGACCATCTCCAGCCACTCTCCCATCGTCCTTTGCGCTCTCACAGAGTCGGCCTCCTCAGGGTGCCGTCGGCCAAACAGTGTCGGCTGACGGCCCCCAGGAAGAGAGCATTCTCTGTGGGAGCCCCGACCCTCTGGAATGGATTGCCCACCGAGCTCAGGACAGCCCCCGACCTTCTTTCCTTCCGTCGCGAGCTGAAGACTTGGCTCTTCCGTCAACTCAACTGATCCGTTGGGGGTACACTGTTATAATTTTAAACTGTTTTAATTGGGTCGTTGATTTTAATCTTTATTTCATTGTGATTTGTATTGGAAACTGTCATTTTGTAAGCCGTCTTGAGTCCTCAGGGAGAAAGGCAGCCTATAAATCGCAATAATAAATAAACAGTAATAAATAAATAAATCATATGGGTATGGAATTGATGTATTTGAACGCAGTGCCTTTTCTTTAAAGTTTATTTTATTTTATTTTTTAAAAGCTATATTTCCTTTAGACTTTACTGGGTGAGTTAATTTATTGTCTATTTTTTGTTGTTATTGGCTTTTGATTGATTGTTGTTTCAAAAAAGGACTGACCCTGTTTCCTTAATCTCCTTAATCTCACCACACATAGCCAGACTCCATCACAGTTTCAATGGGGTTACTATGACCATACTAGATCAAGCTAAATCCAAAAATGCTACGGAATTCCTAGTTGCATGGCACTTCTGCATATTAGCCATCAACAGACACATAGAGATAAACTACATTTACACATCATTCGAAAGAGGCAATAAAAAAGCTAAGGGGAAGAAAAAAGAACACATTCTCTTCAACACTAAAATAAGTGTCGATAAGCAGATAAGCAGGAATTAATACCAGACAAACCAAAGACCAACAGATAATAATATCCTCATGAAGGAACTATGAAAGAAAGAAAATCACATCCTGACCAAATATTGGTAGGGCAGACTATTGCATATAAAGAGAGATCAAACCCCCCTCCTTCTAGCACTGAAAATGTTACCTAGTTGGGTAATGAAACATCTGCAGAAAAAACCACCAAGCTCAGAGAGCACCAAGAACTCCAGAGTTCAATCCTGAGCTATATATATTCTCTTCTATTGAAGGACCAACTGGCAGGAAAGGAAACCGGCTTTCAACACGAGGCATCATAGGAATTGCAGTGTCGTCATTTTTCGTGGTCTCAATGCTTGTAGGCCTAACTGCTTATCAGCTCGTCACTTCTCGAAGGTAATATTTAGACTCAGGGGTGGGCTACTGGGGGTTCGCAGGAGTTCAGGAGAACCTCTAGCTAAGATTCTGTGCAGTTCGGAGAACCCCCAAATCAGGGGTGAAATCTACTTGAGAATCTACTCAGAAGGCAGAGAATAGACGGGGGCGGGGCCAGTCAGAGGTGGTATTTACCGGTTCTCTGAAGTATTCAAAATTTCCGCTACCGGTTCTCCAGAATTGGTCAGAACCTGCTGAAACCCTCCTCTGCCTCACTGGGGTCAAGAGTTACACTACTGTCAAAGAAATGGTGGAATAGAATAATTAAAGGAAGGATACAAAAGTAGGGATAGAACGAAATATGAATGGCAAAAATGAAAATATTTTTTTATTTACTTTAAATCATTCAATAGAATTGTTAAATTGTCCCAGACCGAGTTGCCGTGTGTAGAGCTGGCCATGGCAAAATGTCCCACGGTGAGTTGGCCACGGCGAATTGGTGGCAGCAAGTTGGCTGTGGCCAATCTTCTCATTCCCATCGTTCCCCACCTCTGCCTTAGACGCAAGCGCAGGAAAGCAAAACGCAGCTTGTTGAACCACAGAATTCAAAGGAATTCTCACGATATTTGGGTTTTTTTTTCTGATTCTTCAGTAGTATTTCTCAGCCTGCCCCGACCACCAGCGCGGCAGCGGTAGCACCGGTTGCAGCTCCAGCTCCAGCCCCGGCACCAATACCAGCATCAATGCAAGCAGCAAAGTAAGTTGTCATCCAATTAAATGATCCTTGAATGCCCTTGTTTACACCAAATAGCATTGGTCATAAGGAGCAGGGGGGCTCATGTGTTTAGGATGCCGAGTTGGAGGTTAACAAGCCCGTGTTTGAGACTTGAGGGCTGCTGCCTGGAGGGGTGAGTGACTGTTATTAGCTCCAGCTCCTTGATGGAGACGTGAAAAGGCACTCCCACGGGTATCCCCTGGGTGATGTCACTAGCTAATCCTTTCAACTCGGAAGCACCTTCAAAGGTGCCTCTGACAGGAACAGGACGAGGGCAGGAGTGGGCAGCTGGGGGTTCGCGGGGGTTTGGGAGAGAAGGAAGAGCCACAGACTAGGCCAGTGATAGCAAATATTTTCGGCACCGAGTGTCCAAACTGAAACACCGTGCATGTGTGCACACTGGAGCGCCGGAGAACCAAAGACCAGCTGGCCGGCATGCATGTGTGCACTGGCCAGCTGATTTTTGTATACGCCCGAGCACCAGAAACCGAAAGACCAGCAGGCCGGCACACGCATGCCTGTTTTTTGGCTATTTGTCAGGCTGTTTTCAGGCCATTTTTCAGGCCATTTTCTGGGTCATTTACAGGCCGTTTACAGGTCATTTTTTGGTTGTTTTCAGGCTGTTTTCAGGCCATTTTTCAGGCCATTTTCTGGTGCTCCGGCACCTGCGAAGACCAGCTGTCCGGCGCCATAAACCAGAAGAGCAGCTGGCAATGGCATGCATGCCCACATAGAGGGCTTTGTATGCCACCTCTGGCAGGCATGCCATAGGTTCGCCATCACGGGACTAGACCATAGTCAGATAAGAGGCAGCTGAACCCACAGAAGAAAAAGGAGCATGGCAAACATTTCAAAAGGGACAAAATTCACTTAATAATCATCTCTTTTAGCAACAGAAATCTGGGGCTCAATTGTTGTCATAAGTCTACCTGTATGTAGTTTTAGTTTAAAACTAAGGGCCAAGATAACTCCATTGCACGATCTCTGTTGACAACTTAGTGTTCAGAGCCATGCTCATTTTGTATGTGTGTGTGTGTGTGCCTTTAGGAAAACAACAGCTCCCAAGCGTAAGGTGGCTCGTGGAGGTACCGCACAGCGAGGGGTGAGAGGTAGAGGCAGAGGCAGAGGTGGAGCAAGAGGTGTCCCCAGGAGAGGACGGTAAGTAACAGACCCAGGAAAGGAAGACTTAAAAACAATCTGTGACTTCCCACTCTGCGGAAAACATCACACATGTTCATGCAGTAACCTTAGCACTTAAGACTTATATACCGCTTCACAGGGCTTTTGCAGCCGTCTCTAAGCGTTTTACAGAGTCTACATCTTGCTCCAAGAATCTGGGTCTTCATTTGACCCACTTCGGAAGGATGGAAGGCTGAGTCAACCTTGATTCGGTCAGGATCGAACTGCTGGCAGTCGGCAGAATTAGCCTGCAATACTGCATTCTAACCACTGCACCACCATGGCTCCTTAATGCAACCAGGCCGTTGCTAAACGTTGCTGACGATTCACCTACTGTTGTGACCTAGGCTCACTTAGTCATTATAAGACACAATTAGTCCCAAACAAAAATATTTTATTATGACAGCTGAGAATTACTTCATTCCCAGCTTAGTCCAAATTAATTCCAAAACAAGTCCTTCAGAAAAAGTCCTTCAGGCTTATCACAAACTTTTATCTTCTTTGGCACCCTGACAAAGGCCTTTCTTGACAAACCCCCACGAAGTTCAGAAACAAGAGACGTCAACTGGAAACAGATTTAGCAACGTTGCTTTCCTACAAAGAACCGACAAGCCTTTGCTGCTCTTTTAAGCATTATGAGAGGGGCCAATCATCTCCTGGCCTTACTCCTGAGTCGTCCTTTTTGCTTTAGCTGCTCTTGCCTTCTGGCAGCTCTGGGCATGCATGCACTAGGAACAGGCTGTTCCTATTCCTCTGCCTCTCTTGCTGTCTGACTCTGGAAGGTCTGGAGTCCGCACATCACTCCCAGATGGCCCTGACCCCATCTCTGCCTCTTTTTTTTTTTTTTTTATTTGATTTATTTGCCGCCCTTCTCCGGAGACTCAGGGCGGCTTACAGTGCATTAAGCAATAGCCTTCATACTTCTGTATATTTATACAAAGTCAGCTTATTGCCCCCACAATCTGGGTCCTCATTTTACCCACCTTAGAAAGGATGGAAGGCTGAGTCAACCTTGAGCCTGGTGGGATTCGAACTTGCAGTAATTGCAAGCAGCAGATGTTAATAGATGTTAATAACAGGGTGCTTTAAACCACTGTACTACAGGCTCTGTAGCATTTTACGGGCCCTCCCGTAGCGTCGTCCGGGCCCTCCCCAGACACCAGTACTGGCCCAGGGTCCTCCCCAGCCTCCTCACTGTCCGACTCTGCTGCTAGCTCTGCGGGCTGCGGGCGGACCACAACACCTACCATACCAAGTGAGATGAATTTAAATTTTAAGGGCATAGAGCAGGGACTGTAGGGAGGGCATCCATGACCCAGCACACCTGTCAGAAAAGAGCCTTGGATAGTACAGTGGTCTAAAGCCCTGTTATTAACATCAGCTGCCTGCAATTATTGCAGGTTCGAATCTCACCAAGGCTCAAGGTTGACTCAGCCTTCCATCCTTTCTAAGGTGGGTAAAATGAGGACCCAGTTTGTGGGGGCAATAAGCTGACTTTGTATAAATATACAAAAGTATGAAGGCTATTGCTTAGCGCATTGTAAGCCACCCTGAGTCTCCGGAGAAGGGCGGCATATAAATCAAATTAAAAAAAAAAAAAGATGCAAACAACCAAGCCACACTTGGAATATTGCATCCAGTTTTGGTCACCACAATATAAAAAAAGATGCTGAGACTCTAGAAAGGGTGCAGAGAAGAGCAACAAAGATGATTGCTTCTTATGGTGGTATTCAGGGCAGGGGTGGTATTCAGTTACTTTCCCTACCAGTTCGCAAATGTGAGCACACGCTCCCTGTCCATGCATGCGCCCGGCCTCAAAAACATGCCTAAATAGGATGGCATAGAGCCAGGGTGGGTGGGCGGGGCCACCCTCAATTTCCGCTACCGGTTCTGGCAAACCGATCCAAACCGGCTGAATACCACCTCTGATTAGGGGACTGGAGCTAAAACACACCAAGAAGAGTTGCAAGACTTGGGTATGTCTAGTCTAGTGAAAAGGGGTAACCTGAGAGCAATCTTCCAATATTTGAGGGGCTGCCACAAAGAAGACCGGGGGGGGGGGGTGTCAACCTATTCTCCAAAGCACCTGAAGGCAGGATAAGAAGCAATGGACGGAAATCAATCAAGGAGAGAAGCAACCTAGAATGAAAGAAAAAAAATTCCTGACAATTCGAACAATTAATCAATGGAACGGCTTGCCTCTGGAAGCTGTGGGTGCTCCAACACTGGAGCTTTTCAGAAGAGCTTGGACAACCATTTGTCTGAAATGGTATAGAGTTCCCTGCCTAAGCAGGGGGATGGACTGGAAGACCTCCAAGGTCCCTTCCAGCTCTGTTATGTGAAGAGTTCAATTCAGGGGTGAAATCCAGCAGGTTTTAACAGGTTCTGGAGAACCGGTAGCGGAAATTTTGAGCAGTTTGGAGAACCGGCAAATATCACCTCTGGCTGGCCCCAGAGTGGGGACGGAATGGGGATTTTGCAATATCCTTCCCCTGCCACGCCCACCAAGCCACACCACACCCACCAAGCCACGCCCACAGAACCAGTAGTAAAGGAATTTGGATTTCACCACTGGTGCAATTAGATAAGGTTCAAATGGCATTCAAAAGGAGGCTGGACTTTGGCTGTTTGTGCTTCCCTAAAGATTCCAGACTAATTCCCTGCTTGACTCCTCCCCCTGTCTCAGCCAGTCTGTCTCCAACAGCCATTTGGATTGGAGGCATTTGTGAAAGATGGTATAAAGTACAGCAGGTGAACTGAACTCCTCTGTTTCTACCAGCAGAGGGAGAAAAATACCACTTTTGAAGCAAACCTAGAAAACATGATGGAATAACCTGATTTAATGGGCTATGAGATTACAGGTAGCTCTTGACTTACAACCAAAATGAAGAGTGGAACATTTGTCATTAAGCTGTGCGGTCATTGTGTACAGCATCACAATGTCCCCTTTCCTGATTTTAATGACCTTTTTTTTGTTGTTGTTGCAGTTGTTAAGCGAGACATTCACAGCATTGTGATTTGTGACTTTCCCGGCTGGCTTCTCCATTGAGTTTGCTTGTTTGCTGAAGCCAGCTCTGAAGGTTGCCAACGGCAATCACACCACCACACAACCATTGTACATTCACAACATAGCCAAGATCACAATCACACGACCCATAGGGACATTGCGTGCTCGACCTACGACAGTTTGTTTAGTGACCGTTCAAAGCACTGAAAAAAGTGACTTCTCATACTTAACGGCCATTGTAGCATCCCCATGGTCACGTGACCAGAATTCAGATGCTTGGCAATTGACTCCTATTTATAACAGTTGAAGTGCAGTGGTGGGTTTCTCCCGGTTCGGCCCGGTTCGGCCGAGCCGGTAGCAGTAACGATATGACATCACCGAACCGGTTTCTCTTTGTCTGGGAGCTGGGCCCTCCCACCTGCCCCTGCGTTATCCTTACCTTTTATTTCTTCTTTTTTAGCCCAGCTGATAGGTGCGGCAGAATGGATTGCCACACCTCAGCTGGGCAAATTCCCAACACGATCGCGCGCAAAGCGTGTGCACGAAAAGAACCGGTAGTAAAGCCGGTTAGAACCCACCACTGTTGCAGTGTCCTGGGGTCATGTGAGCCCCCTTTTGCAACCTTCTGACGAGCCACGTTAACCGCTGTGTTGCTAACTTTTAACAACCGCAGTGATAACACTTAATAAATGTGGAAGGAAAGGTGATAAAACGGGGTCAAATTCATTTAACAGCTGTCTCACTTAGCAACAGAAAATTGGGCTCAATTGTGGTCGTATGTCAAGGGCTCCATATATTTCATTTTTGGCTGCCGTGTGTGTGATTTGAGATTGACTCTCTTTCAGGTAAAAAGAACAGATTGCATCAAGCCTTCAAGAACAAAAATGGATCCCTTTTCTTCAAGATGAAAAAAAACCCCCAATCCTTCGACTTGCAAATTTTTATCTATTCCTCCCTGCGCCCAACAATTGACAGCAAATTCCCACAGCTCCTCTGATCCCACCAGGATCTGAAAAGAACACCGACACTCTATGCCCTGAAAAAATTAAACCATTGCAGTGTCTATTCCTGAGATTGTTCATTTTTGACCGTTACTTTAAATACCCAGGGTTCAGGATGCCTGTGGAACAGGGGTGAAATGATCCCGCTTCGGAACGGATCGGGCAATCCGGTAGCGATTGTGGCGAATGGTTCGGAGAACCGGTAGCGATGGCGGTGCGAAGCTCCACCCACCCACCCACCCGCGTGTCGTTACTTCCTACTTTAAAAAGGTAAAAAAAAAAGGCTCTGAAGATCATGCACAGTTGTGATTGTCGGAGTCTTTTTTTACCTTTTAAAAGCACTTTTTTACAACCTATTCGGCCGAATAGGTTGTAAAAAAATGCTTTAAAAAAGTAAAAAAAAAAAAAGTTGGCCACGCCCACCCAGTCACATTATCCCCCCCACCAAGCCATGTAGAACAGAACCAGTAGTAACAAATTTTACATTTCACCACTGCTGTGGAAGGACCTCAAACATAGGAAATTCACACTGGAAATGTGCTTTTCTATACCTGTGGTAACATCTAAGCCAGGGGTGTCCAACCTTGGTGTTGGAATTCATTCATTTTATTCATTCATTCATTCATTTAGTTTGTCAAACATGTACTAGAAAACAGGTATAAATATAAACATGGACCTGAACAGAGGAAATGAGTACAAATAAGTGGGGACAGTAGGACAGCAATGGTAGGCATGCTGGTGCGCTTATGCACACCCCCTTACAGACCTCTTAGGAATGGGGTGAGATCCACCGTAGACAGTTTAAGCTTGAAGCTATGGGGGTTTGAGGATGTAACAACGGAGTCCGGTAGAGCATTGCAGGCATTGATCACTCTATTGCTGAAGTCGTATTTTCTGCAATTGAGTTTGGAGCGGTTTACCTTGAGTTTGTATCTATTGTTTGCCCATGTATTATTGTATTATAAAATACATGTTGGCATGTATTTTCTATTGCAATAACTAAAGAAGTATTCAGCCAGTAGATGGCAGTATTTACAAATTTGGATCTATGGTATATACTCTATGCTCTTTTGTTCTAAGTAGAGTTTCCTATTTCCTATTACAGTTATATAGTCGAGCAGTAAAGCACATGGTGACTGTGCTCTTTGTTTTTTTGTGGTGCTTTATATAAACAGAATTTCTAACGCTTGGCCACTTAAAAACCTGTGGACTTTAATTCCCAGAATTCCCATGCTGGCTGGGGAAGTCCACAGGTCTTAAAATGGCCATGGTTGGACATCCCTAATGTAATCCTTTCTCGGTTTAACCTGGATCTTTGTGCCAAAATGGATGACCCAAGGCAATTAAATTATGCTAATAGTGTTCTTTTTGAGCTGTACTAAGAATCTAGAGTCCATGAAATAATTCTGATGAATGTAGACAACCTTATGAGCCCAAAAAGAACATTTTGGGGGGTACCTTGATTAATAAAATTGCAAATTTGGAGGTGGGGGGGAGAAGGATCAATTCCATGGCTATCCATGCTGACTTGTAAAACTGCTTCCCCCTCCCCCATCAGAAGCCTTGCTACCATAAATTTATTCAAGGAGCAGTTGAGAATGTCAGCTTTGGAAGCCATATTAGGCCGGAAGCTTCCATGCTGCCACCTTCTCATGTGTGGGAAAGTAGGAGGGGGGATTTAGTAGAGGGGTTGTCTGTAGACATAATAGCATTCTTCCTGTCGGTCAAGGTCAGGCCGATCCTGCATCTGGAGAAGGAGTGGTCAGAGTGAGGTCTCGGGATTGGACAGTGGTTGATTGGAGCCTGTGATCAACTGAGGAGTGAGGGGATGGTTTGGGTGGGGGTTTGATTTACTGAGGGAAAACCCGGACCTCTCAGATTCGGGTTTTCCCAGATGTGCCAGTTTACCTATTCTAGTAAATAGAACTTTGAAAAATGCTGGCTTCAGAGTCTTTACTTGGAGTTGGAGTTTTTTCTGGAACACTGTCAGAGAACTTCAGATCCTCCAGCTTTCTGCTATGCTCTCCTTAGCATTGACCATCTAAGACCAGCTGTCAGTGACTTTTGGGGAAGTGGGCATAAAGAAGGGGAGAGGTCCTTTAGTAGGATCAGTATGGTTCCTAATCCCTGCAGCGACGTCTCTTGGCACACAGGTAGGCAGTCGGCAAGTTCTCGGGCAGAAATATCATTTTTGAAGAAGGGTTCCTTGGATGACTCTGGATGGCCCACCCCAACAGGATCTCTATCTCAAGTTTTGCTTTGTGACCTTTGGCTGTGAGTTCACAATGGCTTAGGGCAGTGGGCCTGGCAGTGAAGCCTCCCAGTCTTAGTGGGAGGAAACTCTGGTGTGGGGGAAGAACATGGAACACGGCCATCCAGATGGGCACCAAGATAAAAGTTCAGGATGTCCATCACCAAGTATGGCAGGAATAACAACCGCCTGCTGCCAAGCCCTGAGGATCCTTTCAATGTATCACTGTTACTGGCTTATTCTACTTTTCACAAGTAAGAAACGAGCAGTTGGGGTTGAAATGAGGTTCACTGAGAGGTATTTATGGATTCCTTTATTGAATGAATGTGCCACCCATCTCATTCTCAAAAGAGACACTGGGTGACTTTTGTGCATTTTTAATGCTGAGATGGAAGCTTGACAGTCGGTTCCCCTGGATCAGGGTTCTCCAAATTTGGCAACTTGAAGACTTGTGGACTTCAACTCCCAGAATTTCTCAGCCAGCCATAGGAATTCTGGGAGTTGAAGTCTACAAATCCTAAAGTTGTCAAGCTTGGAGACCATTGATCCAGAGGAACCGACTGAAAATCCTAGTTGAAACTCCTGGGTGCTTTTACAATTAAGGTATGATTGCCTTTCTGAGATGGTGGGTGGTATTATGATAGATGATGATGAGATTATCCATTCAGTCGTGTCCGATTCTAAGGGTCAGGTGTCTCCACAATGTCCAATCTTGCACTAATTACTGTTTACTATGATGGTTATCTTTACGTTGCGTATTCTTGTACACATGAGCCACGGTGGCTTCAACTCCCAGAATTCTCCAGCCAGCATTGTTTCTCAGTCTTGGCCCTTTAAGATGAGTGGACTTTCCAGCCCTCTCTAAGCAGTTTACTGAGTCAGCCTCTTGCCCCCAACAATCTGGGTCCTCATTTTACCGACCTCGGAAGGACGGAAGGCTCAGTCAACCTTGAGCCGGTCAGGATCGAACTGCTGGCAGTCAGCAGAGTTAGCCTGCAATGCTGCATTCTAACCACTGCGCACCGTGAAAGGGAGGGAGGGAGGGAGAGAGGGAGGGAGGGAGGGAGGGAGGGAGGAAGGAAGGAAGGAAGGAAGGAAGGAAGGAAGGAAGGAAGGAAGGAAGGAAGGAAGGGCAATAGCACTTAGACTTATATACCACTTTACAGTGCTTTACAGCCCTCTCTAAGCAGTTTACAGAGTCAGCATAACTGCCCCCAACAATTGAGGTCCTCATTTTACCGATCTTGGAAGGACGGGAGGCTGAGTCAACTTTGAGCATGGTGAGATTCGAACTGCTGAACTGCAGGCAGTCGGCAGTCAGCAGAATTAGCCTACAGCACTGCACCCCTAGTGGTATATAAGTCTAAGCGCTAATTGCTATTGTACACAGCTTCCCTTCTCCAAATGCTGCTCTGACGTCTTCTCGAAGGGGGTCTCTTCAGTGTTTTTCCTCCTTCCCGCCCCTCTAGGTCACGTCCTGAAACCTCCTGGCTTCCAATTGGCTGCAGCAGCTGAAAATATCACTATTGACGTGAGGGTAGATCCCGACGATCCCGACATTGGATGGGACGTGGCGTTATCTCCGTCAGGAGTGAAGACTAACATCCTGGCCTGTCACTGGTACCGAGGAGAGACAAATAACTTTTTAGAGATCTTAGCTTACGAACCCAAGAAAAATTCCGTGGTCTACGGCCCTGCTTCCCGCCATCGTGAACGCATCAGGCCAGATTGTACGCTACTTATCAGAAATGTTTTAGTCACTGACTCCGACTTCTACGCTGTGTATAAAAATACTGCTAACCGATCCGAAGTGGGAACTGCGACCTTAATAGTCAGAGGTAATTACCGCTATTACCGCTTTCGGCTTACCTGTCCTAACGAAACACGTATGGTAGTGAAATGTAATTCGGGCGGTTAGCATCTCGCTGTGCTTTCTTTCAAATACAAGATGTCCTCAACTTGCGACCCACAAGTGAGCCCCCAATTTCTGTTGTTAAGTGAGACATTTGATAAGTGAGCTTGGCTCCGTTGTACGACCTTTCTTGCCTCGGTGGCTAAGCGAGGTTGCCTGCGGTTGTTAAGTTAGCAGCATGGTTGTTGAGTCAATCGGTCTTCCCCGTTGACTTTGCTCATCAGAACGTCGCAAAAGGCGACCATGAGACCTTGAGTTAAAAGTCTTCAAAGGGACCATAATTCCCCATCTCTGCTGTAGGCAGTGTTTCTTAAAGGGCCTTGGCCCTTTAAGATAGATGGACTTCAACTCCCAGAGTTCCCCGGTCAGCATTGTTTCTCAATTTGGCCCTTTAAGATGGGTAGATTACAAATCACAGAATTCTCCGGCCAGGATTGTTTCTCAACCTTGACCCTTTGAGATAGATGGACTTCAACTCCCAGAATTCCCCAGCCAGCATGGACCTAGACTATTATGCCATGCCAAGCGGAAAGCCAGTTTTCTGTTTCTCAACCTTGGCAGCTTGAAGAGATGTAGACTTCGACACGCCTGAAAGTTGGCGAGCTTGAGAAATCCTTTTTTAAAGTCTAATCCAGGGGTGTCAAACTCAGTTTCACTGAGGGCCACATCGGGGTTATGGTTGACCTCGGGGGGGGGCAGGTGGGCGTGGCCGACTGGTTGAGCATGGCCAGCCTGGCACCACTCACTGGGCATGACTGGCTGAGTGGTCTTTGCCAAATGGGTGGGTGTGGCCAGCTTGATGCCACATCCCAAACTGCTGGCAAGTTTCCTCTTTTCATTGGGTAGACCGGGCCGAAGCCACGCGGACCGGCCCCTTACGTTTTTCAGGATGGCTTCACGGGCCAGATCCAACCAAATCACAGGCCAGATCCGGGCCTTGACACCCCTGGTCTAATGCAACTCCAACAAGAATACTCCAGTAATGGGTTTCAAATCCCGACGCTACAGGTTTGCGCATGCACAGAGCGTTTTTGATGATGTCTGCATCATCAGCAATCTCCCGCTGCCGCTAATACTGGTTCGCCCGGTTCGGGGCGAACCGGGAGCAACCCACCACTGGAATGTTCCCTTTCCAAGTTCTTCACGACTTTTCTCTCTCTTGCCAGACAGAAGTTACTACACCATGGAGCGAAGCACGATGTCTCCGTTAGCCATATTAGGGATCATAGTTTCCAGTGGCACTGGCTTTGCCTTCATTGTGTCGCTGATGCTTTACCGGACTGTGGGCCGTGTTAAAAGGTAACATTTCCCTTTTTTCTCATGGAGACCTAGCGTAACTTCTTTGTAACTTTTGTTTGTGTGTGTATGAAAGAAGAGCAACTAAGATGATTAAGGGCCTGGAGACCAAAAAAAACAAAAACAAAACCACATGAAGAAAGGTTGCAGGATTTGGGTATGGCCAATCTGAAGAAAATGAGAAGTAGGGGGGACATGATAGCAGAATTCCAGTATTTGAGGGGCTGCCACAAAGAGGAGGGGGCCAACTTATTTTCCAAAGCACTGGAGGGCAGCATGAGAAGCAATGGATTGGAAACTAATCAAGGAGAGAAAAAACCCTGGAACTGAGGAGAAACTTCCTAATAGTGAGGACAATTAACTGGTGGAACAGCTTGCCACCAGAAGTTGTGGGTGCTCCAACACTGGAGGTTTTCAATTGGGTGACTTCAGCCCAATCACCAGGAGACGGTGTGTTCTATTCTGCCCAGTGATGAAATTCAATTTTTTTTATTACCAGTTCTGTGGGCGTGGCTTGGTGGGTGTGGTGTGGCTTGGTGGGCGTGGCTTGGTGGGCATGGCAGGGGAAGGATACTGCAAAATCCCCATTCCCTCTCCACTCTGGGACCAGCCAGAGGTGGCATTTGCCGGTTCTCCGAACGACTCAAAATTTCTGCTATCAGTTCTCCAGAACCTGTCAGAACCTGCTGGATTTCACCCCTGGTTCCTCCTTATCCATCAAAGCCAACTGGGTGACTTTGGACCAATCACCAGGAGACAGTGTGTTCTAGTCCCACCTTATCTATGAAAGCCAATTGGGTGACTTTGGCCCAATCACCAGGAGACGGGGAGTTCTAATCCCGCCTTATCCATGAAAGCCAATTGGGTGACTTTGGGCCAATCACTCTCTTTCTCAGCCCAACCCCACCTCACAGGGTTGTTGTTGCGGGGAAAATAGGAGGAGGAGCAAGTACTAGATATATTTGCCACCTTATTTGTAAAGACAATAAAGCTGGGATAGAAATAAACAAACAAACAAACAAACAAACAAAGTTTTTCATTCTGTGTGTGTTTCTGTCCATGTGTGTCCATGTATATGTTTGTGTTTTCTCTTCTCCTAAGGCCTGCGCGTGCTACAGAGCTGGGAAGTGCGGAGATATCTCAAGCCAAGTAAGTTCCAGATGAGAACTATGGCACGTAAACATACCAGGATTTCATTTTTTGGTGGGGGGGAGAGGAAATAAATCTCATTTCCCATTGAATTGCATGTCAGAAGGTCACAGAAGGTGATCGCGTAACCAGGGCAGTGGTGGGTTTCCAATTTTTTTACTACTGGTTCTGTGGGTGTGGCTTGGTGGGCGTGGCAGGGGAAGGATACTGCAAAATCCCCATTCCCTCCCGATCAGCTGGGACTCAGGAGGCAGAGCATAGATGGGGGCAGGGCCAGTCAGAAGTTGTATTTACCAGTTCTCTGAACTACTCAAAATTTCCACTACCGGTTCTCCAGAACTGGCCAGAACCTGCTGAAACCCACCTCTGAACCAGGGGATATTGCAATCATCATAAATAGGAACCAGTTGCCAAGCATCTGAATTTGGATTACGTAAGCCATGGGGATACTCCTGCCATGGTCATAAGCGGGAAAAACTTACTGACCGGTTGGTTATACAGCACTATATAGGATAGAATAGAATAGAATAGAATAGAATAGAATAGAGTAGAGTAGAGTAGAGTAGAGTAGAGTAGAGTAGAGTAGAGTA
>WNWU01000046.1:1577518-1590578 GCA_012654045.1 Ptyas mucosa | reverse complement strand
GAATGTTCAGTTGACTGAGTTTCATGTTTAATGAATAAAGTAAATAAATACAGGTAGTTCTCAGCTTACGACAGTTCATTTAGTCAACATTCAAAGTCACAACAGCACTGAAAAACGTGAATGATGATTGTTTTTCACACTGATGACCGTTGCATCATCCCCATGGCCACCTGAATAAAACTGAGATGCTTGACAACTGACTCATATGTCCCAGTCGTGGGATCTCCTTTTGCGACCTATTGACAGGCAAAGTCCATGGGGCAAGGCAGATTCCTATATCCCAATAGATTCTTTTTCAAGCTCACGAGCTGAAGAAGCTTCTTGGGATGAGAAGCGAAACGTCTTCAAAAGAAAAACCAAGGAAGTCCAGTCGCCTCTTGAAAAAGCATCATTGGGAGAACTGTGACCTGGATGACCTGAGAATCTCCGTAGACATCCAGATTCACTGAACAAATGTCTCGCTTAAGCAACAGACATTTCGACTCAATTGTGGTCGTAAGAGGAGGATTACCTGTAAGAAATAATCAATCTACGACTATAACCCGACCGCTAAATTCATTCTGGATTTTATTTTTTTTTTTAGACTCTTCCGGCAAGGACGTAGCGACTTCAAATATCATTCTTATAGGAAAGGAAACAGCAGGAATAGTTGTGGGTTCCTTACTCCTTTTCCTTATTCTTGTAGGCATGTTTTCATACTGGAAGTTACATTCCACTCCAAGGTAATTTCCGTAATTTATCTTTTTATTTAAAAAAAAAAAACTTTCCTAAAACTGAAAGGAGAAACTCTACCTACCCAAGTAAAATGACCAGACTAGGACAGGAACGATCAAACACAGGTGGTCCTTGATTTACAACAGTTCGTTTAGTGCAGTGTTTCTCAACCTTGGTAGCTTGAAGATGGGTGGACTTCAACTCCCAGAATCCCAGCGCTGGCTGGGGGATTCTGGGAGTTGAAGTCCACCCATCTTCAAGCTACCAAGGTTGAGAAACACTGATTTAGTGACTGTTCAAAGTTACCACGGCACTGAAAAAGGTCACTTACGACTGTTTTTCGCAATTTAGATCTTTGCAGGACCCCCTGCGATCATCTGATCCGTAATCAGATGCTTGGCAAGTGACTCATACTTATGACGGTTGCAGTGTCCCATGGTCATGAGACCCCCTTTTGCAACCTTCTGACAAGCAGAGTCAGCGGTGAAACCAGATTTACTTAACCACCGTGTTACTACCCTGTTTCCCCAAAAATAAGACCTCCCCTGATAATAAGCCCAATCGGGCTTTTGACCACATGCACTAAAATAAGCCTCCCCCCCTCCGAAAATAAGACCTCCCCGAAAATATTTAAAGGCAGAGCTGGAAATCAGGTAAGACGGCAAGAGGAGCCTCGTCTTGCTCCACGTGCCCCAAAATAATAAGACCTCCCCGAAAATAAGGCCAAGCGCTTATTTCGGGGTTTAAAAAAATGTAAGACGGGATCTTATTTTCAGGGAAAGAGGGTAGCTGCAGTGATTCACTTCACAACTGTGCCAAGAAAGCTCATAATAAAGTGGGGCAAAATTCATTTAACAAAAGTCTCGCTTATCAACAAAAATTTGGGGCTCAGTTGTGGTCGTCGGTTGAGGACTACCTGTATATATTTAAGCACGACTGTGGTCTCATGCCCTTAACCAATGCTTCTCAACCTCAGTGACTATAAGATGTGGGGACTACAACTCCCAATGTTCCCTAGTCAGCATTTGGCAGCCATATTCAAAGAAAGGAGGGAGGGAGAGAAGAAAACAGAGAAAGGAAGAGAGAAAGGAAGGGAGGGAGGGAGGGAGGGAGATGGAGGGAGGGAGGGAGGGAGGGAAGGAAGGAAGGAAGGAAGGAAAGAAAAGAAGGAAGGAAGGATAAAAGGAAGGAAGGAAGGAAGAGGGAGAGAGGAAGGGGAGGAAGGAAGAAAAAGAAAGAAAGAAAGAAAGAAAGAAAGAAAGAAGGAGGGAGGGAGGGAAGGAAGGAAGGAAGGAAAAAAGAAAGAAAAAAGAAAGGAAGAAAGAAAGAAAGAAAGAAAGAAAGAAAGAGGGAGGGAGGGAAGGAAGGAAGGATAAAAGGAAAGAAGGAAGGAAGAGGGAGAGAAGGAAGGAAGGAAAAAAGAAAGAAAGAAAGAAAGAGAAAGAAAGGGAGGGAGGGAGGGAGGGAAGGAGAGAGGAAAGAAAGAAAGAGGGAGGGAGGGAAGGAAGGAAGGAAGGAAAAAAGAAAGAAAGAAAGAAAGAGGGAGGGAGGGAGGGAAGGAAGGAAGATTAGAAACTAGCAAACCTCTACTTAAATCCATGTTGGGGGACTGTCCCTCAAGTTCTCTTAATTTCTAAACCTTTCCGCAAACTTTCAAAATTATGCCCCTGATCTGTTTTATTGGTGTAGTAACGCAGAATAAAAATAGTTACTCTCTTAACTTCCCTTTTTCTCTTCCTTCTTTAGACAAGCTATTGAAACTTATGCACTATAATTCATGGGCAGAACGAAGGCTCCAGAAATTATTTGGATATATCCCGTTTTGAAAAACAAAACAAAACGAAATCGCAACCCCTCGTCTAATCTAGAGAAATTATGACCCACTCCTCCTTTTCAAAATGGAGTCATTGGGATTCAGTCCACAATTGTTCGCAGACACAACCTGATGGATTACGCTACAGCCTGGTCCTTTAAAAAGTAAAATTAAAAATCAGAAAATCTTCTACGCTCATAAGCACGTGCGATGAGGAAACGAGGGAAATGACAAAATGTCTATTGTGACTTCCCAATGTCCACCCTGTGATTTATATATTTGCGTCTGTTGTTGGACAACAACTATGAAAGACCAGTGTTTGGGTCATGATGCGTGACAAATGTTTGGTCATTTTGGAGCCCTTAAGGTTACTTCTCCTTCTGTTTCCATGACTTAATTCTAGAAAAACATTTTGAGGTCTAAAACTGAGACTACATCCAGAAGATTGCCAGTATGGGGGGTGGGGATGGGGGAAACTCTGCCATCCTTATGGATTTTAGGAATTATAGCTCTCCTAAAAAGAAACATGCCATCAATTTGGACTTCTCAATAAAAAAATAAAAGACCTCCGAATGCAATTTAAGCACCAGGAAACCCACTCAGATCTCTTGGATCTGTTCATGAAAAGAAGAGCTTCCATGTTCAGTAGGCAGAAAAATATCAAAAAGAGAGAGAGAGAGATAAAAGGCTGACTAAAAAGTCAATCGATTATGGAATTGTAAAAAGGTTAAGAGATGATGGATAAAATGGGAAAATACAAATAGGGAAAACAGTAGTATATATATTAATGGATAATACAACTTGTTATAACTAGTAGATGGAAATTAAGGAGTAGGCAATTGAATTGTATTATTAACATTAATAGTGTGTTAAAGTATATTGTGAATTTAAAATATTAAGGATTAGAAACTGTGGGGATTTTGAGATACCCACCTGGGATTGATTAAATATTGTTAATATTTGGCATTATTAGTAATCCTACACATTTGGAATATTGAAGGCATATGGGGAATAATGGGTAATTTTCAAAATATGAAATAATCGTAATTTAGTAGGGGATAACAAATACATGGTGCAAAAAAAATGTTATCTATGCTTCAATGAATTAATGGGGGGGGAAACGATAAAGGATTATGAAAAGAGAATAGTATTGTTGAAGTTGGACGATTAGGCTTACGCATACTTATCTCTATTACTATTGTTAGTGTTTGTTTAAAAAAGACTTGACCCAGTCAATACACTGTCCAAAAATTATGTATGGTGTGAAAAGAAAACTGCAAATAAAACAGGTTTAAAAAGAAAAAGAAAATAAGAGCTTCCAGAACAGACTTCCATGAGTTTCTTCTTCAACCAGAGCGTGGGTTTGGGTTTTGGGGTATCCTTGAGATGGTCCAACCTTCAGATTACAACTCTTGCTACTGTCCACAGGCCTTCCTTTCTATGTCCCCATCCATCCAGATGTTGAGGACAAGATAAGCATCACTGATGGTCTTTCTCCTTCTTTCTGGTCTTCCTTGATGAGAGGTACAAGTACCGTATTTTCTGGCGTATAAGACTACTTTTTAACACAGGAAAATCCTCTCAAAAAGTTGGGGGTCGTCTTATACGTCGGGAATAAGCCTACCGACGCTCCGACTTCCCCAGCTGACCCCCAGTGATGGCGAGCCCCAGCTGTCTGGGGAAGTCAGAGCGTTGGTAATATCCACCTGGATGCCTGGGATGGTGGGGGAAGCTCCGTGCAGCAACCAGCTGGGTCCAGCATTCAGCGCCATGCAGCCTTGACGAGATCGGCACAGCTTCCCGAATCTGAGTTGCCGGCGCTGACCGATGACGCTACGGGAACGCCGACAACATTGAGGGGTAGTCTTATACGGCGAGTATAGCCCAAACCCCATATGTTAATAGGAAAAGTAGGGGGTCGTCTTATACGCCCAGTCGTCTTATACGCTGGAAAATACGGTAATCATACTGGAGAAAAGGAAGAAGGGGACTGAGAATCCCTCAGGTGGCCAATGATATAGACCCGTGATGGCAAACCTATGGCATGCATGCCACAGGTGGCACATGAAGCGATATCTGTGGGCACGCAAGCATTGCCCTAGCTCAGCTGCAGTGCGCATGTGCACGCCGGCTAACTGATTTTTGGGCCTTCCTGACCCATTAGAAGTCAGGAAACGGGCTGTTTCTGGCCTCCGGAGGGCCTCCAGGCTCCAGAGGCTTTCTAGGAGCCTGGGGAGGGCAAAAATAGCCTTCCCCACCTCCTCAGAAGGCCCAAAAATCAGCTGGCTAGCGTGCACATGCATGCTGGAGCTGAGCTAGGGCAACGCTCATGTGCCCACCAATATGCCACCTGTGGCACGCGTGCCATAGGTTCGCCATCATGTGTATAGGGTTTCCTGGTTCCGACTCAAAAAAAAAAAACCAAGGAAAATAAATAAGAAAATCAGTCATAAGTCCCTTCCTTCAGCGCCGTTGCCCTTTCAAACGGTCACTAAACGAACGAAGGACTATCTGTACAGAGCGGATGGATTAAATTTCCCTTCTGTTTTACTGCCCTCCCCCCACCCCACCCCCAGTTATCAACCCAATCTTTATTATGATCATAAACCAGCATGGTCCTGATTCACACCCAGATGTCAGCAACAAGGAAATGATCCTTTTTGATAAGCTGTGAGCAACACCTAGAAGAGAAGAGGAAGAAGTGGGGAGAGAAGGAAACGGTTGGAAGAGATCAGCGAAAGGAAATGGAAATGAAGCAAGCTTTGCATGTTATCCTGGACAGGAGTTTGGCAATTTTTGTGTTGTAGATTTATCCTGTTTGCAATAGAGTCTTAGTCATCCGGGATGATACAATTCGCTTTTGTGTTTTGCAGTTCAGATGGATCAGTGGTGAAATCCATTTTTTTTTACTACCGGTTCTGTGGGCGTGGCTTGGTGGGCATGGGGTGGCTTGGTGGGCGTGGCAGGGGAAGGATACTGTGAAATCTCCATTCCCACCCCCACTCTGGGGCCAGCCAGAGGTGGTATTTGCCGATTCTCCGAACTACTCAAAATTTCCACTACCGGTTCTCCGAGCTGCTCAAAATTTCCGCTACCGGTTCTTCAGAACCTGTCAGAACCTGCTGGATTTCACCCTTGAGCTGGATGCTTAGGATGGAAGCTTAGAAGAATCCTGTGGGACTAGAGGCGCTTAGCCATGGCAGTGATTCACTTAACAGCCGGGGCAAGAATGGTCATAGAACGGGGCGAAACTCATTAGAAATTTCAAGGCTCCGTTGTAGTTATAAAAACTACAATGTGAAGTGGATCTCTGCAGCTAGTAACATGGTTGTTCAGTGAACTACAGGCAGTCCTGGACTTACAACAGTTCGTTAAGTGACTGTCTGGCTTAGCAAACATAAATTTGGGGCCTAATTATGGTCGTAAGTCGAGGACTACCTATATCTGTCCCTCCTTGAAAATGAGAGCCCTGTGTTACTACTGCAGGTAGTCCTCGATTTACGATACTTCACTTAGTGACCGTTTGAAGTTACAACGGCCCTGAAAAAAAGGGTTTTTCACACTTAGGACCATTTTTCACACTTATGACCATTGCCCCATGGTCAGGTGATTGATATTCAGAGGCTTGACAACTGATGTACATTTGTGACAGCTGCAGTGTTTCTGTGTTTCTCCTTTTGCGACCTTCTGGCCAGCAAAATCAATGAGAAAACTGGATTCACTTAACAACTGGGTTATTCATTGAACAACTGCAATGATTTACTTAACAAATGTGATAAGAAAAGTTGTAAAATGGGACAGAACTCGCTTAACAAATTTCTCACAACGACATAAATTTCAGGCTCAATTGTGGCCGTACAACTGTTTGAAGGACCCCATAGGGCAGGGGTGGGCAACTGTGGCCCTTTTACAATCTGTGGACTTCAACTCCCAGAATTCCAGAGACAGCTTGGCATTCAGCGGTTCGAATCCTTAGCGCCGCGTAACAGGGTGAGCTCCCGTTCCTTGTTCCAGCTTCTGCCAACCTAGCAGTTTGAAAGCACATAAAAAATGCAAGTAGAAAAATAGGGACCACCTTTGATGGGAAGGTAACAGCGTTCCGTGTGCCTTTGGTGTTGAGTCATGCTGGCCACATGACCACGGAGACATCTTTGGACAGCGCTGGTTCTTCGGCTTTGAAACAGAGATGAGCACCGCCCCCTAGAGTCGGGAACGACTCGCACATACGTACGAGGGGAACCTTTACCTTTACCTTTAATGAATATTGTTGTAAATCTTGATTATCATTTTACAAAGATATTTGTACCCAGATGACACACTGTTTAATTGAAGATGGAATTATTATATTAAAATATAACATATAAATAAAATATAATATAAAATATATATTATATTAAAACATTGGCAGGAAACCATGTTTTGCTCCGATGGGCCTACATGAATCATCTTTTTCCAGGTTGCCAATCACACAGTGAAGCAAAATGCCTGACAATCTAAACTTTTCCACAACTCAACACAAAACCCCACCAATAAGGACACATTCTAACATGACCATCAGGTGGGAAACCGTCTTCAGAGGTAAAGAAGATGACCCAACGGATTGGTCTCATCTTTCCAGCACTTCTGAGGGACGTTTTTTTTTTCCTGACGGTCATCAGGTCTGTGGTCGAGATGAGAGGGACGATGGATGGGGCAACACGCTTCCTAACAGAAAACGCCTTGCTCAATCTTCTCCGCAGAGCTTGTAGCTACTTCTTGCCACACACGGACCTCTGGCTGCAATTGTGCAACTGGCCAGAGGGTTGACGAGGAGATGAGAAAACTGGGTTGCATGTTACTAAGATAGTATTTCTCAACCTTGGCAACTTGAAGACAGGATGGACTTCAACTCCCAGAATTCTGGGAGTTGAAGTCCACTGGTCTTCATATTACTAAGGTTGGTAAAACTATATTAGGGGATCATTAAAGCTGAGATTAGCTTTGTTCAGACCTTTGAAGAGAGTACTATAGGTAATCCTTGGTTTACATCCATTATTGGGCAACTGAAAAAATTGACTCATACTTACGACGGTTGTAGTGTCCTCGCGATCACGTGATTGCCTTTCAGGCAAGTCTTTATGACAATTGCCTGTAGAGTAAGGTGACCAACTTTTTTACAATGAGAAGGAGGACACAAATAAATTGAAGAAGAAAAAAGAAGTGACTCTAATGCATGTGTGTGTGCTGTGTCGTGTTTCGGTAAGAAGTAAACAAAGCCAGTTGTGCATGGCGCACTCTCTCAAAACAATTCTCCTGTGCGGAGCACATGCGTCTCATAATCGCATCTCGCCGTACTGTACCGAGCCTTGACGAATCATCATGTCAAATACCAAATACGTCACATCACATGCAACGGATCGGATCGGCATTGATCGAATACGGAGATTTACAGATTAGTCTTCAAATATCGAAAAGGAGGACATGTAGGAGAACACTTTTTCAAGAGAGGACAGAACTTACAAAAGAAGGACTGTCTTCCCTAAAAGAGGACGATTGGTCATCTTATCTAGAGACGTGATTGCCATTGGTGTCCTTCCCTTCTGCTTTCTGACAAAGTCAACGAGGAGAGACGGGTTCCTTTGACAACGGTGTGATGTGCTTAATGACCGCAGCACCAAATTGAGCAAAGACACGTGCTGAACGACAATGGCATCGTTCGCTGACTAACGTTTGGTCCCAGCTGCAGTTGTAAGTTGAGGACTATACATGTAATGAGAGTGGTCAGATCCTAAACGAACCGAGCCACCGTTATGACTTCAACTTCGAACATTACTATCCAGCTGGATTCATGCAACATGCTGAGTTATTCTCTTCCTTGTAACCTTTGAGAACATTGAGCATAGAATGGAGGTGGGCAACTATGGCCCTTTTATGACTTGTGGACTTTAATTCCCAGGATTCCTGAGCTAACATGGCTGGCTCAGGAATTCTGGGAGTTGAAGTCCAGAAGTCATAAAAAGGCCATAGTTGCCCACCCCTGGCATAGAATAATAGCAGAGTTGGAAGGGACCTTGGTGGTCTTCTAGTCCAACTCCCTGCTCAAGCAGAGACCCTAGTATACCATTCTTGACAAATGGTTGTCCCTTCTTGAAAACCTCCAGTGATGGATGTCCCAAACTGGACTTATTTATCTTTTCTTTTGAAGACGTTCAGCTTCTCATCCAAGAAGTTTCTTCAGCTCTGATTGGATGGTAAGGAATGGAAGGATTTATATTCCTTGCAGACAGCTGGTCGTTTGCATCCTTTGAGAGGGACTTTGAAGCACTTGGAGGTTTATCTGTGTCCTCAGGGTCACCTGAGTGGTTTTCCTGGGTCCTGTATTCTACCATTTTTTTCCTCTGGAAATCCATTCCTGCTCCCACACCATTCAAAGGGTGGTTCATCCCAAATTGTAAGAGAATGGTTAATTGTTCTCCCTGACAGGAAATTTCTCCTTAGTTCTAGGTTTGGATCTCTCTTTAATGATCTTCCACCCGTTACTTGTTATCCTGTCCTCACATGGTTTGTAGAATAGAGATTCACAGATTAACAGAGTTGGAAGGGATCTTGTAAGTCATCTAGTCCAACCCCCCGCTCAAGCAGGAGACCCTATGCCATTTCTGACAAATGGCAGTCCAATCTCTTCTTGAAAGTCTCAAGTGATGAAGCTCCCACAACTTCTGAAGGCAACTTCTGTTCCATCGGTTGATTGTTCTCACTGTCAGAAAGTTCCTCCTTATTTCCAGGCTGAATCTCTCCTTGATCAGTTTCCATCCATTATTCCTTGTCTGGCCTTTGGGTGCTTTGGAAAATAGCTTGCCCACCCCTCCTCTTTGTGACAGCCCCTCAAATATTGGAAGACTGCCATCATGTCACCTCTAATCCTTCTCTTCATTTGACTAGATGTACCTGGTTCCCTCAGCTGTTCATCATACTGTTCACCCTCCAGACCCCTTACCCTATTTCTAACTCTTTTCTGAACTCCAGGGCCTCAACCTCTTTTTTTTGTGACAGGAATGGACCCAAGTATGACCTCACCAGGGCAGTCTAAAACGTAATATCAGCACCACCAAAAACATTTAATCTCTCCCCTGGCTCAGGCTGATAAAGGGAGGAGAACTTGTGGCTCAGAGGTTAATACAACTTGGATTCAAATATGCAGGCAGCCCAAGTTTGAATCCGAGTACGGGTATGGCTAGCTGATGAAAGCTAAATAGCTTGAAATAGATCTATACTAGTCTCCCTTTATTTCCTTATCAGCAAATATAAATTCATATATATATTTATTTATTTTCAGAATCTCTGCACATGCAGAACTTCAGAGGTCTACCTTGGCCCACCCTTCCCAGTGCAAACTACGCAACAGGTTATCTTTCCTTGTCTCTCCTTTCGCAAGGGGACCGAAGCAATGCCCAACTCCTATGTATCCAACGGTCAAATCACATCCATATTATGAATCCAAAAACTCTTTGGGGAATCTCTGAGAGGAAATACAAGGGGATTGCTGCTAGATTTCCAGTGGTCTCCTCACGAGGTGGAGTGAGGTGGCAGACATGTTAAGATTCTGCCTTATTCATTTTAGGTGGTGTAACCGCGCAAAACAACCCAAAAGTGAGAGGAAGTTCTTGTGATCGGTGTAGCGTCACCCATACCCCTTGGGTAACGGCTCTTCCTTCCTTCCCGTCCTCTGTTGACAAAAGCAGAAGGGGTTAGGCTCTTTATCACATCAACACCAAGGGGTGCTAAACCACAAAGATCTCAGAAGATCCCACTCCTTGTTCTCTTGACTTTACCTGGAGGATTAAGAATCCATGGAGCCTTTCAGAAGCCACTCGGGATCTCAAACAGCTCTTTTTCTCGCAGGTCAGTCCAAAATAGCAAACTTTCTTCTAAAACCTCTTGGAGGCAAGCTGGCATTGCCTATTTTTAATTACTCTATGGGATGTGTGCATAAGCGCTGCCCATTAATTAAAGACATCTTAGTGCATCAGAATGATTTTTGCCAGATTAGCGCATCTAACAAAATTAGTATATATTTGTATACGGCTAAATGGTGGGTGGAGGGGGGGGAAGAATGGAACAGATTGTTAGAATCCTTAGATGTCAAATATTTCATGTTCTGATAAACTTAGAGAAGAATAGACTTATGAATAGAATAGAATAACAGAGTTGGAAGGGACCTTGGAAGTCTTTTAGTCCAACCTCCTGCTTAGGCAGGAAACCCTACACCACATCAGACAAATGGTTATCTAATCTCATCTTTAAAACGTCCAGTGTTGGAGCATTCACAACTTCTGGAGGCAAGTTGTTCCACTGATCCATTGTTCTCACTGTCTGGAAATTTCTCCTTAGTTCTAGGTTGCTTCTCTCCTTGATTAGTTTCCACCCATTGCTTCTTGTCCTGCCCTCAGGTGCTTTGGAGAATAGCTTGACTCCCTCTTCTTTGTGGAGCCCCTGAGATATTGGAACCCTACTATCATATCACCCCTAGTCTTTCTTTTCATCAAACTAGACATACCCAGTTCCTGCAACCATTTATTGTATGTTTTAGCCTCCAGTCCCCTCATCATCTTTGTTGCTCTTTTCTACACTCTTTCTAGAGTCTCAACATCTTTTTTTACATTGTGGCGACCAAAACTGGATGCCATATTCCAAGTGTGGCCTTACCAAGGCCTTATAAAGTGGTATTAACACTTCACGTGATCTTGATTCTATCCCTCTGTTTATGCAGTCCAGGACTCTTTTGGCTTTTTTGGCAGCTGCTGCACACGGCTGGCTCCTATTTAATACTTTTTAATAAGACTTTTTAACAAGTCTCTGTTTTGCTCTTTGGCTCAGGGTAATTTACATTACATGAGGCGCAGAAAAAAGAGGAAGGAAACTGGGAAAAAATATTAAGATAATAAAACGAAAGAAAGGGAAACCTAATTAAGTGTGGTCTGCACCACTGCCATTCCTTCTCATCTCATTCTTTTCACTTATTTCTGCCATGCATTTTTGTCTTCGTTTCACAAACGCACAGCGTACATATATTTACGCATTTAATCTACAAATTTAGGCACTCTTAATCATTTATTCCTTTTACATGCCAGGCTACAACCTTTACGCGTGATCCCTATGCCTATCCCAACTATTAATACCACTTTGTAAAGCCTTAGTAAGACCTCGTTTAGAATATTGCATCCAGTTTTGGTCATCACACTATAAAAAAGATGTGGAGACTCTGGAAAGAGTGCAGAGAAGAGCAACAAAGATGATTAGAGGACTGGAGGCTAAAACATACGAAGAACGGTTGCAGGAACTGGGTATGTCTAGTTGAATGAAAAGAAGGACTAGGGGAGACATGATAGCAGTCTTCCAATATCTCAGGGGCTGCCACAAAGAAGAGGGAGTCTAGCTGTTCTCCAAAGCACCTGAAGGCAGGACAAGAAGCAACGGGTGGAAACTAAATCAAGGAGAGAAGCAACTTAGAACTAAGGAGAAATTTCCTAACAGTGAGAACAATTAACCAGAAGCTGTGGGTGATCCATGACCGGGAGCTTTTAAGAAGAGATTAGAAAACCATTTGTCTGGAATGATATAGAGTCTCTTGCTTGAACGGGAGGTGGGACTAGAAGACCTCCAAGGTCCCTTCTAAATTCCGTTATTCCATTATGATCATCGCCAAAGGAGCCTCAAAATACTGAGCTGTTGCACTTTTTATGACTTTCAACCAAGGCTTTCACTTAATGCGTTTTCAAGAAGGAAACGGGTTTTTTTTAGAGAAGGAAATACAGGTGGTTTTTGTTATTGGATTCTGTGCTTACAAGTCAACGTTGAGTTCCAGCGACTATTTGGGCACTTTTCTTCGCGAGGATTTTTCAGGAAGTGGTTTGCCATTGCCTCCTTTCTAGGGCTGAGGGAAACTGACTGGCCCACTGACTTTATGCCTGGGGCGGGGGGAGGACACACTAGATCTCCCAGTTTCTATCGTGATGCCTTTATCACCGACACAAACTGGCTCTCTTTTTACCGAGAGAAAGAAATAGAGCAGACTTGGTTGCCTTTCCCTACTCACGAGACCCCTGGCCAGTTTTTCAAATCCTCAATCCAGTCAAAGTAAGCTAACTGGGAATCACTAACCTGGAAACTACATTGCAAGCCAACATAATCTTCTCACGGAAGACTACTAGATCAGTGAACTAGATCATCAACTACTAGATCAGTGTTTCTCAACCTTGGTAGCTTGAAGATGGGTGGACTTCAACTCCCAGAATCCCCCAGCCAGCGTTGCTGGCTGGGGGATTCTGAGAGTTGAAGTCCACCCATCTTCAAGCTTCCAAGGTTGAGAAACACTGTCCTAGATGATACATGCAGCCTACATTCAAGATATCTATTATTACCTTGTTATGTACTATAAGAGAGGGGGAAGAAATTTATTTGTTTGTTTGTTTATAAGTAACTCCAGGGGCCCAATGTACCTAATTACTTCCTCCTTCTCTCACAACAACAACAACCCTGTGAAGTGGGTTGGAC
>WNWU01000046.1:1503683-1515956 GCA_012654045.1 Ptyas mucosa | reverse complement strand
AGGAAGGAAGGAAGGAAAGAGAGAGAGAGAAAGAGGGAGGGAGGGAGAAAGGAAGGAAGGAGAAAGAAAGAAAGAAATAGGAAGGAAAGAAAGAGAGAGAAAGAAAGAAATAGGAAGGAAGGAAGGAAGGAAGGAAGGAAAGAAAGAAAGAAAGAAGGAAGGAAGGAGGAAGGAAGGAAGGAAGGAAGGAAGGAAGGAAAGAAAGAAAGAAAGATCTCCATGTATTCCCAGGCAGTGATCAGCCCCTTTTCCTCCCTGTATTTCCAGACTCCTTTACATTTGGCGGTCATCGTAGCTCAGCCTTCCCTGGTGAAACTCCTGCTGTCCCACGGCGCATCCCCCATGGTGCTGGACCGGCATGGACAAACTGCTCTGCATCTGGCTTGCGAACACAGCAGCCTCCGTTGCCTGCGGGAGTTGTTGGAAGGATGTCCCGCTACACTGGATCTCGAGGCCCGGAATTTCGAGGGTGAGCATGGAGGGCCTAATAGGATGACATGATGAAATAAGATCATTCAAAAATTCCAGACCACTTAAGACAGTGTTTCTCAACCTTCGAAGCTTGAAGATGGGTGGACTTCAACTCCCAGAATCCCCTAGCCAGCAGCCAGAATCCCCCAGCCAGCAGCGATTCACTTAACTGTAGCAAGAAAACGGGGTCAAACAGAGCCTGTAGTACAGTAGTTTAAAGCACCCTGTTATTAACATCTATTAACATCTGCTGCTTGCAATTACTGCAAGTTCGAATCCCACCAGGCTCAAGGTTGACTCAGCCTTCCATCCTTTCTAAGGTAGGTAAATTGAGGACCCAGATTGTGAGGGCAATAAGCTGACTTTGTATAAAATATACAAAAGTATGAAGGCTATTGCTTAACGCACTGTAAGCCGCCCTGAGTCTCCGGAGAAGGGCGGCATATAAATCAAATAAAAATAAATAAAAATAAATAAATAAAACTCAATTGCCTCACTTAGCAACAGAAATTTTGGGGCTTATTGGTGGTTGTAAGTCGAGGGCTACCTGCATTTGGAAACATTGACAAAATGACAAATGGACAAGAACTGGGGATTTTTTTTGTTTGTTTTTTTTGTTTTGGAAATGTCGCTATTGTGTTTTCTCCTTTTTGTCTTTGACTAGGTTTTACCCCGTTGCATTTAGCTGTTGCGTCTTCTAGCTGTGACATCGTTCTTGCTTTGCTGGATCACGGGGCAGATGTAGATGCTGTGGTAAGCACGGAGTTCAAGAGGATATGGTCAAGCACCGGGGAAATCGGCAGATTCAGGCAGTTCAATGAGGATAAAGATTTATTGCAAGCTTAAACTGTCTACAAGAATCCGGCCAACTAGCCCTTAAGGGAAATGAGCGGGAGATAAGAGAGGCGTTCTAAGAGTGGGCTGGATTTAGATCTCTTGCGGGCATGCAGGGACTGGTGACTTATGACATGTTTGACTTCTCCCTCAGGCTCAGCCTGGTCATCTCTTGCAGATATCGGGTATTGTTCATTTTGATGATGTGGGAAGGAGGAAATGAATTGGGGAAATTGCATGAAAACTCCACCGATATCTGCATTCGATTGCAAGCTATGAATAATTAAGGATGAAATGTAGAGACCTGTTGGTGAACCGAAAAGTTACACGATATTTTTGCATGTGTTGTTCTAGTGAAACTCGGGATGGTTAAATGAAACTCGGGAGGTGTTCTGATTAACAGGAAAGTTTGTTTTACAAAAGTAAACAAAAAGAACGTTAAATGAATAAGCAGAGGAAAAATTCCTTTTGTCATTCCGGGAAAGAGGTTGTGGAATAGGACGTTACAATTTTAAACAACTGAATTGCGGAGGATTGGAATTTTAACAAGGGAATGTTTGAGTAGGCGGAGGAAAGGACTTAAGGAGGAAATCAGACCCCCCAAAAGGCCCACAATAAGACTTGAATGGCTGCATTTTGGTGTGATGCCATCTTACTTTGATAATATTTATCAGGGGTTAATGAATTTGCAATAAAGTTAAATCTTTTTCCTTTACATTTTGCTCTGTTTTTCTAGTTTGCCTATTGGCAAACTTGCATCTTGCACTAGTGTTCAAGATTGGGAGTTTGCTATACAACAGAATTGTATTGGAATATAGTAAAATTATTATTTTTTCCATGAGAACTTTACCTGTTTCTCAGTTATTGGTTTCCAGCAGTGTTTCCCCACTGTTTCTACGGGAATTCAGTCTTCAGAGCTTTGGATAATTTTTTTATGAGGACTTAATGAATTTGAAATAAATTGCCTGTGTGCAAGATTGGGAGTTTGCTGTACAACAGAATTACATTGTAATAGAGCAAAAATATTATTTTTTCCATGAGAATTTAAGCGTTCATACGTTGTCTGTTTCAGAGTTATTGGTTTCCAACCGTGTTCCCCACTGTTTGTATGGGAATTCAGACTTCAGAGCATCAGAGAAGGCTGTGCTAATGTTAACTACTGTTTTTTTTAAAGATAAATGGAGGAAAGCGAAAGAATCATGGTCTCGGAATTGTAAATTTCATTAATGTTCCCAACCTAATGCCAATTGCAACCAACCCTGTTTGACTCCTCTTTTTAGGACATAAAGAGTGGCCGATCGCCGCTACTTCATGCTGTGGAGAACAATAATTTGGAAATGGTAGAGTTGCTACTACAGGTAAAGATGTAGTCCTTTCTTCAGAAAATCCTCTTTTAGCCTCAAACTATTTTTTTAAAAAAAGAAACACAAGAAAAATGCATTGACGACAATTGTTCTGTTCCAATAAACAATAGTTTAGCACAAGTTATATAGAAGATTAAGTTAAAGCAAGCAAAACAGAGTTTGTCAAACTTGCCCACTTTAAGCTGTGTGGACTTCCACTCCCAGGGAATCCTGGGAGTGGAAGTCCACACAGCTTAGAGTACTCAAACCTGAGAAAACACTGACAAATCTGCACTTCTTCAAACCATAATTTATTCTGTCACCTGGGTCAATGAATACGATTATCATATAAACCGTGTAGCGATACCGCAACTCAGTAACCATGGCTTTAAATGCTGCTTGTTTGTAACAAACCATTGTTAACATTGACCAAGGTTCTTGCAGTGTGGCAGAAAAGTTGTAAACCTGTTTTTCAGCACAGAAAGGGGTGTTGTAAACCAACCTAGAATCGTAAGGATACGGCAAATACAAAATTTAACCCCGAGCAAATATTTTCCGTTCCATAAGGCCCATCTTAGTTTTTCATGTCCTCAAACGGCCCTGAAATCTTTGCGAGCATGCATGCAGAATTTCTACAACCTCGGTTGTTGTGCATCCTTAAAATGTGTATGTGTGTTGTGCCCATTTTACAGCACGGCGCCAACGTGAACGCCCAATCCTACGGGGGCAATACGGCACTCCACACGGCTAGCGGAAGAGGCCTGTTGGACATGCTGCGTCTTCTGGTGAGGAACGGGGCGGATGGCAGCCTGAAAAATTACCACAACGACACTGCCTTGATGGTAGCAAAGAACAAAAGGGTGAGAGATGATATTACGGAGTGAATTTGCTGATGTCTGATTAAGAACCACAGTACAAGTAGTTCTCGACTTAACCACCGTTGGTTTAGCGACTGTTAGAAGTTACAACGGCACTGGAAAAAGTGACCTAGGACCATTTTTCATGGTCAAGTGCCCAAAATTTAAACGCTTAACAACTGACTCACATTTGTGACGGTTGCAGGGTCACGCAATCCCCTTTTGCGACCTCCTAACAAACTCAGTGTGGGAGCCAGATTCTTAACAACTGTGTTACTCACTTAACAACTGCAGTGATTCACTTAACAACTGTGGCCAGAAAAGTCACACATTGGTGTAAAACTGATTTAACAAATGTCTCGGAAATTTTGGGTTCAATTGTGGTCGAATGTCGAGGACTATCTATACTCTGAACGGGATAATGGAGCAGATTTTATACTGGCTGGGAGCCGATGAGGGACCTCCCTGCAATGAATTTGAGGCTGTCTTTAACTTACAATGGTTTAGCAGCTATTTGAAGCTCCAACTGACTGAAAAAAAATGAGTTATAACAGTTTTTCACACTTACGACAATTGCAGCATCCCCATAGTCGTGTGATCAAAATTTATAATCTTCCCAGCCGGTTTTTGACAAGCAAGGTCCATGGGGAAAGCCAGGTTTCCTTAAGGACCACAAAATTCACTTAACAACTGCAGTGATTTTGCTTAACAACTGTGGATCAAAAAAGTCCTAAACCAGGGAAAGACTCATTTAACAACTGTCTTTTTTAACAACAGAAATTGTGGGTTTCAACTATGGCCTGGAGCAGTGGTGGGTTCTAACCGGCTTTACTACCGGTTCTCTTTGCACGCGATCGCCGCACGCATGCTTTGCTCGCATGCGCGTTGCGAATCTGCCCAGCAGAGGTGCAGCAATCCGCTCTGCCGCACCTCTCAGCTGGGCGAAAAAAGAAGAAATATAAGGTCGGAATAACGCGGGGGGCGGACGGGAGGGCCCAGTTCCCGAAGAAAGAGAACCGGTTCGGGCCGAATCCGTAGAGCAGGATAGAAAAGATGCAGCATCCGACAAGCATCAATCTTAGGCTTATGTCCTGACTGCAGAAGACCATTGGGGGCCTCTGGCCTAAGGAAAATATTATCTCAAAAATACAGACAAGAGCTTCAAGAGAAACACAAAGCCATTATTTTCTCTCTGGGACAAAGGACAGGAAGAGAAAGTGGTGTTTACAAGGGGAAGGACGTCATTCAGGTCAGACTGGTTAAGCCGTTTCCTCAAAGTTAACAACAGGGGGATACAAGAGGCGCATCCTTGGTGTAAATGTAGTGCGGCTTTCGTAGGTGATTTCCCCCATGGATGGTGACCCGGGTTCATTACAGGCAGTCCTCAGATTTAACGACCACGATTGAGTTCAAAATGTCTGTGGCTAACCGAGACCTTTAGTAAGTTTGGCCCGCTTTTCTCGCCGCCGTTGTTGAGCGAAGCACTGCAGTTGTTAAATGAGTAACGCGGTTGTTAAGTGAGTCTGGCTCCCGCCCGCCTGCCCCCCCCCCCGCTGAGTTTGCTTATCGGAAGGGATCACATCACATGACCCTTGGGACACGGCAACCGTCATAAATGTGAGTCAGTGACGGTAGGGATCAGTGGTGGGTTTCAAAATTTTTTACTATCTATTCTGTGGGTGTGGCTTGGTGGGCGTGGCATGGCTCGGTGGGCGTGGCTTGGTGGGCATGGCATGAGAAGGATACTGTAAAATCTCCATTCCCACCCCACTCCTGGGGGAAGGATATTGCAAAATCTCGATTCCCACCCCACTCTGGGGCCAGCCAGAGGTGGTATTTGCCAGTTCTCCAAACTCCTCAAAATTTCCGCTACCGGTTCTCCAGAACCTGTCAGAACCTGCTGGATTTCACCCCGGCCCTCTCCGGCTTTTCTTCCCTGCCAGCTTCCGATCAGTGAAATCAATGGGGAAGCCTGCAGGAGGTTGAAAGTGTGGTCACGTGACCTCGCGCTTAAGGAACCTGTGGTAATTCGCTTAGCGATGGCGACTGGGAGTGCCAGATACAGTCTTTTCGGTAGAAACAGTACAACCTGTCACCATCTCCTCCGCTTTCTGATCTTCAGGTGATCGACATCCTGAGAGGAAAAGCTGTTCGGCCTATTCCGCACCCCGAAAACAGCCATGATGGATCGTCCCCCACAGTCAGCGCTGCGAGCTCTCCTGGCCTTCGGACCCACAGCCGTAAGTAGTAACTTCCTCCCCAAATAGGCCGCCTGGATTTCGTGCCATGCTTCAAACTGCCTGTTTAGTCTTGATTAAAAACTGGGTGGGAAGGGAAGACGGCTCTGAATACAGTCCTTGACTTACAAACATTCATTTAGCGATCATTCAAAGTTACAACGGCCCTCCCTGAAAAAAAGTGACTTATGACCAGCTTACAAACATCACAACATCCTCGCAATCAAGTGATCAAAATTCAGGTGCTTGCAACCGGCATGTATTTAGGACACTTGCAACAGCCTGAGGTCATGGGATCTTCATTTGTGACCTTCCCAACTCGCTTTCCAACAAGCAAAGTCAATGAATCGTGCAGTCCAGGGGTGAAATGCTCCCAGTTCGGACCGGATCACCCGATCCGGTAGTGATGGAGGCAGGTGGTTCGGAGAACTGGTAGCAAAAATCCGTGCCCCCCCCTCCCATGCCCAGCTGAGCCGCGCAATCATCAGAGGCTTTTTTTTTTAATTTTTAAAAGCATTTTTTCTACAACCTCTTCGGCTGAAAAAATGCTTTTAAAAGTAAAAAAAAAAAGCCTCTGACGTTCGCGCGGCTCAGCTGGGATCGTCAAAGGCTTTTAAAAGCATTTTTTTACAACCTCTTCATCAAAGAGGTTGTAGAAAAAATGGTTTTAAAAGTAAAAAAAAAAAAAGAGGCCACGCCCACCCAGTCACATTACCCACCACCACCAAGCCACGCCCACAGAACCAGTAGTAACAAATTTTAGATTTCGCCACTGGTGCAGTCGTTAAATGAACCCTTGATTCATTTAACGACAGCATGGCTCACTTCCCCACTGCAGTGATGCACGTAAGTACCGTGAAGGGAAAAAAAAACAGATTGCAAAATTGGAGATGAGTCACTTAACAGCCATCTTGCTTAGCAACGCGATTCTGCTCATTGTGGTTGTAAGTAGAGGACGCCCTCTATTTTGGAGCTTAGAATTTAGGAACGAGAAAAGATTCTATTTTGCTCCTGAACCAACCCAGCTTTCCCGTGAGTGGGAACAGCGATGAGAAGAAGAAACATGGACCGTGTTGATGTTCCTCAAAACAATTTGCTCCCAAGAACGATATACATGAATTAATTCCGATTTAGTGCATGGTAAATCCTTCTTCCCTCTCAGAGGTGTCCAACCTTGGCAACTTTAGGACCCGTGGACTTCAGTTCCCAGAATTTCCCAGCCAGCAAAATTGGCTGGGGAATTCTGGGAGTTGAAGTCCAGAGGTCTTCAAAAGGGAATTCAAGGGAAGTCCACAAGTCTTCACAAGGGAATTCTGGGAGTTGAAGTCCACAAGTCTTAGAAGTCGCCAAGGTTGGACACCCCTGCTCTACCTCAACCCGGCCCATAAAATTTAATCTGTATCGATTTAATAATCAATGGATTGCCATTCTAACAGGGCTTTTATCTCCCTTCAGACATGCTCCATGCTTCACCTGACTCCTGCTCCACCATCCCCAGCCCTGATCAGACCCCAAAGCCTCACAGGGCAAGCCATTCTCCCAACACAGCCACTCTGAGGCCAGAAAGCATTATCGTGACGAATGGACCTTCGACCTCTGCCCCATTGCCTGGCGTGGAATTGGACAGAAGTTCCCATTCAACCACCCTGGAGCAGCCGATGGGCTATCCGAGATCCTCCAAGGTTCTCCACCACGAGAACATGACTGATCCTGCCTTCCACACTGCCTTGTACCCCTTTTCTCCTCCCAGCCCTCATGTCTCCTCCCATCCTCTTCAGTTGCTTCCGATAAGCCTGAACCATCCGGTTATATCCATGTCCCCAAGGACCCTGGCCAATCGGATGTCCATGAGGTACCCAGGGATGGACCAGTCACAAAGGCTACTGGGCTCGGAAGGTCCGGCGGGTCTCGGCTGCGAAGGGCAGTGGCTGCACAGCAGTGACGGCGGCCCTGGTGGCAGCTGACGAGAGGAAGTCAGGAGGCCTTCAGCTGCTTTGTGAGACAGGAAGATTTCTCAAGGACCATTTCACAAGGCAGAAGAATGAGTCAAGGCATTGCTGCTCCCGTGGGTTCCCAGCCTGACATTTCTCTATGTTTGCTGCAGACTTGAAACTACCTTCATTTTCAAATTGACATGTAGCAGAGCCCGGCAGCACGTTGAGATTATATCTGCCGAATATAACTCCGCATTAGCGACAGGGAGAGCATCCGGCCAGTAAACACTCAGCTCCGTTCAGTTGCCCAGAAAGACTCTACGCCACAAGGGATTATGGGGTCATTAAAAGATGATGATGTAGCAGAGCCCAGCCAGCCTGAGATGACCCTTCAGATGTCAAAAACTCTACAGTGGCCTTTTCATTCAGCGGCATCTCCCGATCTCTTTGAATGTACCTCACGCCACTGTCTGAGCAGAATCTGGGTCGGACCCATTTGGGGGTGAGCGTCAGGAGACGTGCAATGGCACACCGTGGTTAAAGACACAGAGTTTGTCAGCTGGGAAACTGACGGGTTCGAGACCCGAGCACCGCGCGATGCGTGTGCTCCCATTCCTTGCTCCAGCTCCTGTCCACCTTGCCGTTTGAAAGCATGCAAATGCGAGTAGATAAATAGGTACCACTTTGGTGGGAAAATAACAGCCTTCCATGCTGCCTTTGTCATAGAGCTATGCTGGCCCACGTGACTACGGAAAATGTCTTCGGGCAACACTGGTTCTCTTGGCAACAGTGATGGGCACCGGGCCCTAGAGTCGGACACGACTGGACAGGGAAACTTTTATCTTTTGTTCAGGGATCATGTTTTAGCACAAGGAAGGGGCCGCTGTGAAACTGAAAACCAATCCACTTCTCTCAGCTCAGGGCCAGACGTGATTTTTGACGAAACGCCGGAAGCGTCGCTCAAGTGGGGTAAACATCCATCGACGATGTTCTTTGTATTTAATAGGCATTAATTTAACTTGAGTGAAGTTAGTACCGTTGCTCTGTGTGTATTTAAGCCTTGTGGCGTGTATTGTATTAAGGATTGCAATATAATGATGGCACCTTCTATGGGGTTTCGGGCAGGCTGTTTACAGGTTGAATTGTGTACAGGGACATCTGCAGTTGGGGTGAAAGTTTGCAGATGTGAGGCTCTCCCCAAGGCACCCCAAATTGCACGAATGTGTATAGGTAATCCTCAACTTATGACTGCAATTAAGCCCAGAAAAATTCCGTTGTTAAGTGAGACCTTTGTTAAGTGAGACTTGCCCCCATTTTACGGCCTTTCTTGTTAAGCGAATCACGGCTGTTCATAAGTCGATAACCCAGTTGTTAAGTGAATCTGGCTTCCCTCTTGACTTTGTTTGTCAGGGATCATGTGACACCCCCCCACCCCCCTGTGGACACTGTGACCGTCATAAATATGAGTTAGTTGCCAAGCATCCAGATTTCGACCGGGTGATCATGGGGAGGCTGCAAAAGTTGGAACGGTGAAACCTGGTCATAAGTAGTGGTGGAATTCAATTTTTTTTACTACCAGTTCTGTGGGCGTGGCTTGGTCGGTGTGGCAGGGGAGGATACTGCAAAATCCCCATTCTCTCCTCACTCCAGTGGAAGGATACTACAAAATCCCCATTCCCTCCTCATCACTCCAGGGGAAGGATACTGCAAAGTCCCCATTCCCTCCCCAGGTTTGGCAGGGGTGTCAAACTCAAGGGATCCCTAAGCAAACTCAGGAGTGCTTAGAACTAGCCTGTGGTCCTGCCCTGAAAACAGGGAAGGACCGACCCGCAGTGACTCTGCCAGCGAAAACAGAGTTTGGGAGGGCCACGTGCGGCCCGCCTACCGGGCTCTGTTTCCACTGGCAGAGGGCTGCAGGAGGCCGTCGCGGCCAAAAACGGAGCCCGGGTGGGCCGTGTGCAGCCTCCCTGAGCTCAGTTTTCATTGGCAAAGGGCTGCAGGAGGTCGTCGTGGCTGAAAACGGAGCCTCAATGTGTGACGTCGAGCTGGCCGCACACACCCTGGCTACAGCCCCCCTGCCCCCCCCCCCAAGGTCAAAGACAACCCTGAATGAATTCGAGTTTGACACCCCTGGCATGGGGTCTCCTGTTTGAGCAGGGGGTTCCTTCCAACCCTGTTATTTTATGCCCTATGAGTCCTCCTGGAAATTGCCAAAGCTGCCAGCATCAGTGGCGCTGTGTCTCCGACCAATGGCGAGACCGTGAATTGCAACAGCTGTGAGTCAAAATGGAGCCAGAGCCAGGAGGAAGCCAACTCTTTCAAAGTCGATCTTTTCCCGAGAAGACCCAGGAAGGCTGACTCATTTTTCTCAGTTCTCCCGGCTCTTTCGTCACCCACAAGGTTGAAGAAATGACGTTGAGCTGCCCCTGAAATTGGAATGGGGGAAGGACCAGCGCGATAAAACGTCTGGAAAAGAAGGGGAGACTTGGGGGATTTCCAAAACACCGGCTAGGTGGAATATTGGGTGCATTCAAAGCCGTGAAATTTCAGAAACTCCCAGGCTACGATCCTAGTCATCGGAGGAAGTTGTAGAGCTGGAGTGTGAGTCAGTGCGGTTGCAATGATTGGAAAGGAATAATAATAATTTAAAAAAACCCAACGGAATGGCTGTATATGGGAGAAATAGGGACGCCCTGATATGAAGTCAGTGACATCTTGACCACGGCGTCCATTTTGAATGCGGGGGATTCTAGATTCAACATCTCCGGGAAGCCGTGGGAAAGTGAAATTCTAGAGAATGGTGGCTAGTTATATGTATGGCAATATCGACTCCATCATCCCAGGCCAAAAGTATTTTAAAAGGTTGAATCTTAGCAACTGGAATTCGTTAACCTGAGATGTTTCGTTGCTCATCCAAGCAACTTCATCAGTCAAAATAAAAACATAAATAAATAGGCAGAAAGTTGTTGGAATGTACCGACTCTTGCCACACCGACTTCAAGGGTTTCTCTCCAAAATGAATTGCAATTTTTCAATGTAGACTCAATCATCCAGGCCAAAAGTACCTAAAAGGTTGAAGCATGGCAACAGGACCAGAATTGATTAATTTGTTAATCTGAGACGTTTCGCTGCTCATTCAAGCAACTTCATTAAGCGGCTAGTTATAATGAAACGGGTGGCTAGGCTGATTGGCACACTCCTTCGCACACTCCTTCCATCTGGGTAGGGCTAAAAAAGGCCCTTAAGTACAGTTGGCACCTTGACTTCACTGGGTTGTCCATCTTGGGTTATCCTGTGAAGAATTGCCTTTTGGGATGGCAGTCCTATTTGGTAGCAGTAGATAGAAGCTAGTGTGCCCAATCTCTGCAATGTTAAAATATATGGACTTCAAGTCCCAGAATTCCCCAGCCAGCATGCCTGGATTTCCAACTCCCAGAATTCCTAGTTAGCATGCACAGACTTCAGCTCTCCAAATTCCCAAATCAGCTTGTATGGATTTCCAACTCCCAGAATTCCTAGTTAGCATGCACGGACTTCAGCTCTCCAAATTCCTAAATCAGCTTGTATGGATTTCCAACTCCCAGAATCCCCCTATCCAGTATGGATGGACCTCAGCTCCAGAATCCCCCAGCCAGCATGCATGGATTTCAACTCCCAGAATTCCCCAGCCACTATACTATCTAGGGAATTCTGGGAGTCGAAGTCCACACCTCTTAACGTTGCCAAAATTGGGGGGGGGAGGTGTCGCTGGGCTAGCTAGACAGACCAAAAATTTGTCTCATTTAGTGCCGTTTCCACTGTTCTCTTTGTGACTAATTTTTCTGCTCCCTCAGCAGCCCTTCCTTTGCCTTAAATAAATAGCGCCTGTCCTTTGGATGTATTTTGATACTTGAAAAAAAAAAAGATCATCAGAGGAGGCCTTGTGTTTATAGTTGAAATTTGCCAATAAAATATTATTTTTTTCTACTTTCACAGCTGTGTGGGTGTTTTTTTTTTCTTGTCATGGAGAGAAAGGGAGAGCAGCCCCAAGGGAGTGAAATGATGCAACCTTAGGGGTTTTCTCTTCTTTTTTGCTTTAGCAGAAGAGCAATTCTGTGAATTCACACCCTCTCGGCTAGTTCACTGGAACTGGACTCTTTTGAGGATGCCGCGCGTCATTCTGTGAGCACAAATGCTTGCCGAAGCATTCTGAGACATTTGAATAACCTCTTGCCAACCGGGGCCCATGCAAATCCTTAATCTGTCAGGCTGTTTCCTTCTGGGGCGTGTGCCTGCTCTGTGTGACCTGCCTGGTTCCCAGAAAGATCTTCCTGCTGCCAGGAAGGTCTAGAGGTGGGTTTCAGCAGGTTTTGACCAGTTCTGGCGAACCGGTTGCGGAAATTTTGAGTAGTTCGGAGAACCGGCAAATACCACCTCTGACTGGCCCCGCCCCATCTATTCTCTGCCTCCTGAGTCCCAGCTGATCGGGAGGAAATGGGGATTTTGCAGTATCCTTCCCCTGCTATGCCCACCAAGCCACGCCCACCAAGCCATGCCACACCTACCGAGCCACACCCACAGAACCGGTAGTAAAAAAATGTGAATCCCACATTTTTTT
>WNWU01000046.1:1487106-1503283 GCA_012654045.1 Ptyas mucosa | reverse complement strand
AAAAAAATGTGGGATTCACATTTTTTTACTACCGGTTCTGTGGGTGTGGCTCGGTAGGTGTGGCATGGCTTGGTGGGCGTGGCTTGAATCCCACCACTGGGAAGGTCCCATGGAAATAAAACTGTATAGTAGGCTTGATGATGAAGAAATTTAGCACCCACCCCTCCTAGAAGAATGAAATTATTTTAGGCGATATTAAAAAAAAAAAGCAGAATATTTCCCCCTAAAAAGAGAAATAGAAATCTTAAGGGAGACAGAAACTCAGCTCCCTGCCCCCCAGCCGATATTTGGTGCCCATTGAGAAGGACTAGGCCAGCCTATCTATAGAACAGAAGACCTCAGCTCCAGGGTGATGGGTTTAAAGCATGATCCTCCAGGACATAATAGGATTATCTATCAGCAAAGCTCACCCCGTGGCACAACCAAGCCCTTCATTGCATCACCCAGCAAGGTTCAACCAAGTCTGAGACATAGACAGCCTACAAAGTTAGCTTAGACCCCCGCATAGCCCCCCTGGGAGTCTTGACACAACCAATAGGATACATTTCTTGCACAGGAACAGGAAGCTCAAGGGCAAGGCCCAAGAGAGGGTATAAATACCTCTTACACTCCACTCCATGGGGTCAGCTGCCCAGGGCCCCAAACCCATGTGGTCCTGTTCACCAATAAACCATCTTTCCAAGCAGCCTTCATGTTTCCAGTGTCTTTCTCCCTACTTGGAACGGAACCCAGGTGGACATTTCTTCCAACAATGAGATCTGGAAGACTAGAAGGGCAGTGGAGATCCAGTGAGAGTTCCAGTTCTTCCTATTGTCTTTCGGCGGAGGGTCTCTTACCCTGGAATGGATCTTCTTCAGATCATCTTCAGTCTGGAGACCACACTTCCATGGTCCTGAAAAGGGAGGAGATGGCTTGTCTGGAGTCACGTACTCAAGCAGCCTGAACTTTGGGGACTATCGTTCTCTGCTGTGTTTTCCCAGCCGTTCTATCAGCTGCGTGGCCAAATTCAGTTTAAAGAAACAATGCTTAATTCTGTTGAGTACGGTTGAGGAGCAGAGGTGGTATTCAGGGCGAAAAATGGGCCTACCGGAAGTACCAGAAGTCCAGAAACAGGTCCATTTCTGGGTCCCGGAGGGCCTCCGGTGCCCAGGAGAGGCTGTTTTTGCCCTTCTGGAGGCTCGAGGATAGCCTCTGGAGCCTGGGGAGGGCGAAAACGTCCCCCCCCTCCGCCGTGGTACAGGAGGCCAAGTAGGCCGTGCCCCCATTTTTCAATCCCACCTCTGCAGCTAGTCCTCAATTTACAACCTTTCCTTTGGCACTGCAACAGCGCTGGAAAAAGTCTGGTACTCAGACTTACAACCAGGTCCCGCACTTATAACCATCACACCACCCTCCAGGATCACATGATTGCAAGTCACGGTTGCAAGTCGAGGCTTGGCAACCGGGCTAGCCACCAGTTGTAGTGTTCTGAGATATCACCCGGTTGCCAATCGCAACCCCTTATTGCTGGTTTCCAGCAAATTGACAACAATTTGCAAGCGTGTCATTCGTTTGAACGATTGCAGATTTCCTTAATGACCCTGGTGATTGTAAAAAGGGTCATAAAGTTATGGCCGGGGGGGAGGAGGGGGGGAATTCTGGGAGCTGACGTCTACAAGCTGCCAAGATTGGGAAACATTTCTGCAGGATCCTCAGTTTGTTAGGAGACAAATTCTTTATTTAGATGTGAGTCAGCCTGTGTTATGGTCTGTGTGGTTGATTTGCAAAGCATGGTGGAGCAACTTTAGAAAAAGGATTAGAAAGCCAGGAGAAATTTCATCCCCTGAGTGGTGTAGCAGGCTAATGCCTCCTATTAAGGCAGCATTTAACATCCAGCTGCCTGCAATTACGGCGAGTTCTAATCTCACCAGGCTCAAGGTCGACTCAGCATTCCATCCTTTCTAAGATGGGTAAAATGAGGACCCGGTTGGTGGGGGCAATAAGCTGACTTTGTATACAAAAATATGAAGGCTATTGCTTAACGCATTGTAAGCCGCCCTGAGTCTCCGGAGAAGGGTGGCATATAAATATAAATTTTTTTAAAAAATCCCCAGATAACGGTTGTTCACACTACTGGCTTAGCTACTCCCGTAAACATAGCCTACTCAACAACAATAACAAACTGTAAGGTAGACAGGAGTTCATTCACATGTTAAACCATTCCTATCAGGATGTAGATTGTGGCTTAGCCCAATGTGGGGACCCAGGATTCTTCTACCGTAATTTTTTTTTTTTAAAGTTCGCATTTCACATATATTTCATCCCATATTCACATTTATTTTCAGCCTATTATTTGGAGGAGCAGAGAAAAACGATTTAGCACTCTCCTCTATTCTACACAGTAGAAAAAAACGGAACAATATTTCCCCCTGGTGGTTACGGCAAGAGAAAGGGAACTTCTAAAATTTTATTGTACAAAATTGTGGAAACCTTTTGGGAAAAGTGTATTTTCTAAAACTAGCTAATAACACCACTTTTTTTTTTTTTTGGCAGCAGTACCATAAAAGTATATATCAATGGAAAGATAATTTCATCAAGAATGCAATGCAATCACTTTTATGAAGGATTTGCTATTAGGACAGCAGTGACCATAGAAAGAAGAAAAGGGAAAGACGTAGAAAAAAACGAGATATACAAAAATTATCGCCATGTCGCTTAATAGTTGGGTAACCTCTAGCATGAATGACGGCCTTACAACGTCTTCCCATGGAGTGAACCAAGTCTTTTAGTTCTGCAGCTGTTATCATGTGAAACCAAGATTGAAGGATGGCTTCTGTTAACTGGGTTTTATTACTTGGTCACTTCTGACTAACCAGTTTCTTTAGTCAGCTCCATCGATTTTCAATTGGGTTAAGAAGGTCTGGGTTATTCCCAGGCCATTCCAGCAGTGGAATAGGATTATCTTGAAACTCCCCCCAAAAAAGTGGTGTTATTAGCCTATGTTCTTTCTCAGCCTCATTGCTGTCCGACTCCGCTGCCAGCTACACAGGCTGCTGGCGGACCACAACAGCTGGGGAATGTGCAGAAGGCACGCAAGCGAGCAAAGCGCATGTGAGGAAGGCTGGGAGTATGCGCTGAAGGCGTGTGTGTGCACGAAGCGAACCGGTAGTAAGAATATTGGAGACCTACCACTGATCGCGGAGTCACATGATCACCATTTTCTACCTTCCTAGCCCGCTTCCGGCAAGCAGAGCCAATGGGGAACCAGGATTCACTTTATTTATTTATTTTTTATTTATTTATTTATTTTTAATTTGATTTATATGCCGCCCTTCTCCAGAGACTCAGGGCGGCTTACAGTGCGTTAAGCAATAGCCTTCATACTTTTGTATATTTTATACAAAGTGAGCTTATTGCCCCCACAATCTGGGTCCTCGTTTCACCTACCTTAGAAAGGATGGAAGGCTGAGTCAACCTTGAGCCTGGTGGGATTTGAATTTGCAGTAATTGCAAGCAGCTGATCTTAATAACAGTGAATTAGTCCACTGCGCCACCAAGACTTTATGACTTTGTGATTCATTTAACAACGGCAGTGATTTCCTTAACAACGGTGCCCCCCCCCCCCAAAAAAAAAGTTTGTATTTGGAGTGATTCCCTTAACAATGATTTGGGAGTGACTCCCTTAACCACCGCCTCGCTTAGCCACGGAAATTCTGGGATACGATTATGGTCGTAAGTCGAGGACTACTTGCAAGCCCCGAGGTCACATATAGAAGGCTCGTGTCCCATTTTGAACAAGGCCGCTGGGCTTTTTGAGAGAGAGAGAGAGAGCAAGCTGTCAGTCAGCCTTTCCACAGTTGTGTAAAAGTAACTCGCAGTGGCTAATTTGAAGCGGGAAAACGGTTGTATGGCTGCGATCCAAAATGTCCCTGGAAATAGGTCCACCTGTGCAGAAGAAAAGACAGGTAAACTGAGGACACGGAGGGAGTGGTGGAGAACAAATCCCACAGGTTGCCTTTGTGTAGTTGGTATTTTGAGGCTGGCTTTTGAGGTTTGTGCCCAGGGCAGGCTCAACTAATTCAAATTTGCCAACCACAAATATTTTTCAAACTTCCGAGCCCTTTTCCACTTACCAGCATGCTTAGATCTGGGACAGAAAAAGCCCAGGAAGGAATATTTGTGGGAGGGGGGGTCAAAAACGTCAAGATGGTAGCCACAGGGGGGCAATCACATCTAAAGAAGGGAAGGCCATCAACTTGACAGAGTCACCTAAGGCAGTACTTCTGAATCTCAGCAACTTTAAGATGTGTGGATTTCAACTCCCAGAATTCCCCAGCCCATGCTGAGGGAGTTCCCCCATGTTGGCTGGGGAATTCTGGGAGTTGAAGTCCACACGTCTTAGAATTCATAAGCATGTTTCCTGAGGAATTATGGAAACTGACATCCCACACATCTTAATGATCATTAACATGCTAGCTGAGGAGTTCTGAGAGTTGAAGTCCATATATCTTACAGTTCATAAGCAAGCTGGCTGGGGAATTCTGGGATTTGAAGTCCACACATCTTACAATTCATAAACATGTTTCCTGAGGAATTATGGGAGCTGACATCCACTCATCTTAATGCTCATTAGCATGCTGGCTGGGGAATTCTGGGAGTTGAAGTCTACACATCTTACAATTCATAAGCACGTTTCCTTATGGGAGTTGACATCCACACATTTTAAAAAATCATTAACTTGCTGGCTGGGGAATTCTGGGAGCTGAAGTGTCCATATCTTAAAGATCTTAAGCAAACTGCCTAGGGAATTCTGGGAGTTGAAGTCCACATGTCTTACAATGGCTAAGATTGAGAAATAGAGCCCCGTTGATTTATCTGGGTGGGGGAAAAAATGCATCTTGGAACACGTACAAAAGGGCCTTTTCTACTCCCTGTTCTTCGAGTCCTAGGGGAAAGTTTAACTTCCTGGGACATTCTTGCTCAAGGCTCATTTTGTAATCTGGAGAAGCAAACAAGTTCAAGATTGCCCCGAGGGATTATCTCCAAAAATTGTGGGATCACATCCCAGTCTAACCACAGAGGTTGCACGACGGGTTACAGTGGCGGAGAAAAATGCCTGGCACTTCAAGGTACTTTTTACATTCACAGTCGTTATTGTTAGACTAGGCTGAACTTTATCCAAGAAACCCCACCTCTGGCGGCAAAGATTAAGTCCCAGTCAGTGCTGGGTTGGCCTTTCACTGAATTCCGTTTTTATTTCATCCCCCGTTTGCAAAGAGAGTTGGCCAATAAGCTCTTTAAAAGAGTAAAAGGTAAAGGTTCCCCTTGCACATATGTGCTAGTCGTTCCTGACTCTAGGGGGCGGTGCTCATCTCCGTTTCCAAGCCGAAGAGCCAGGGCTGTCCAAAGACGTCTCCATGGTCATGTGGCCGGCATGACTCAATGCCAAAGGCGCACGGAACGCTTCCCACCAAAGGTGGTCCCTATTTTTCTACTTGCATTTTTTTTACGTGCTTTCGAACTGCTAAGTTGGCAGAAACTGGGATAAGGAACAGGAGCTCACCCCGTTACGCAGCACTAGGGATTCGAACCGCTGAACTGCCGACCTTTCGATCGACAAGCTCAGCATCTTAGCCACTGAGCCACCCTGCCCCCTTTAAAATCGTACAGGAGCCCGAAATTTTACTCTTTAAAAGAGTAAACGGAGCCCCACATTTCTGTGGCTCAGCAAGACAGTTGTTAAATGAGTCTCGCCCTGTTTTATGACCTTTCTTACCAGAGTTGTTAAGGAACCAATGACTGCAGCTGTTAAGTGAGTGACACGGTTCTTAAGCGAATCTGGCTTCCCCATTGACTCTGCTTGTCAGAAGGTCGCAAAAGGGGATCGCGTGACCCCGGGATGCTGCGACCGTCGTAAATATGAGTCGGTTGCCAAGCAGCTGAATTTTGATCCCGTGAACATAGGGATGCTGCAACGGTCATAAGTGTGAAAAACGGTCACATGTCACTTTTTTTAGTGCCATTGTAACTTCAAACCATCGCTAAACAAACTATTGTAAGTCAAGGAGTACTTGTACAAATAGGGTAGAGGTGGCATTATGATACTACAGGGCTAATTTGGGGATTTCGTGTCTCTTGTGGGTACCCCAGATTAAATCATGGTTTCTTGTGGGTGCCTCTTGTGGGTACCCCAGATTAAATCATGGTTTCCTTATTTAGTTGACTATAATTGGCAAGTAACTGGATTCTCTTCCGCCATCTTGTGGCCTGTTAGGTTTAATGCTGTGTTGCGCAACCTCAGCAACTATAACAGTGTTTCTCAACCTTGGAAGCTTGAAGATGGGTGGACTTCAACTCCCAGAAACCCACAGCCAGCGCTATAAGACATGTGGACTTCAACTCCCAGAACTCCCCAGGGTAGCTGGAGAATTCTGGGAGTTGAAGTCCATGCATCTTTAAATTGCCAAGGTTAAGAAACACTACCACAAAGCATGGCACAGCAACCTGGGGCAAGTGTGGGCAAATGAGTGAATTTGTTAGCCACTTCTCAAGACTGCTGGCAAGCAACAGCAGAAGTTTCTGCAGGGTGAGGTCAAAAAAGTCAAAATGGGGTCCCTCACAGCGTGATTAAAGCAGCCATCTTGATTCTTTTGAACACCGTCTGTGGACATCCTGTGTGCCAGTAGCCTACAACTGATATAATTTACTGGTTTACTGGTCCTCTAAAAGTTTGGTAGACGTCCGTACAAAAATATCTAGCTTTCGGAGATTCCTTTTTTTCGGCTTTCATATTTCTTGTGGTAAACACAACTTACCGAAGAAAATTATTGTTGAACCTTGGCCATGAAATTTCAAGATATATTGGACTTTGGTTCCTACAGAATTGTTTTGTTCAATGAAGCTGCAGTAAAAAATAAACTTTAGTCTGACATTGCTTGAGATCACATGGTTCACGTTTACTTAGTTATTATTATTTATTTAAACAATGCTTGCAGCTGCTCATCTCAGGACATTTCTTCTAAGCCAGACACAGAAGGAGAAAACCAAAAAGAACAGCATCGTTTACAAAATAAGCACCCCAAATAATAACACGCGTCTCGGTACTAAAAATCAATCAATGTTCAATTGGTAAAGACATCAATAAGCTCAGCCCATCATCAGGGCTGATGGAAGAAAGCTAGGGTTTATTTGTCTGCATCACACTTCCTTCTCCTCAACTCACAAAGGGTGGACTTTCAGATCTTTTTAAAAGTGCAAAAATAACTTTAAAATGTAGGTCCTCTTTTCTTTTTCTTTCTTTCTTTCTTTCTTTCTTTCTTTCTTCTCTTTCACACTCTCTTTTTCTGTCTTTCCCTTCCTTCCTTCCTTCCTTCCCTCCTCCTCACTTCCCCCGCTCCTTCCCTCCTTCCTTCCTTCCTTCCCTCCTTCCTTCCTTCCTTCCTTCCTTCTTCCCTCCCTCCCCCTCACTTCCCCTGCTCCTTCCCTCCCTCCTTCCCTCCTTCCTCTCACCCGTCCTTCCTCCCTTCTCCTTCCCTCCTTCCCTCCCTCCCCCTCACTTCCCTCTGCTCCTTCCCTCCCTCCTTCCCTCCTTCCTCTCACCCTTCCTTCCTCCCTCCTTTCTCCCTTCTCCTTCCCTCTCTTCCTTCCTCCCTCCCTCCCCCTCACTTCCCCCCTCCTTCCCTCTCTCCCTCCTTCCCTCCCTCCTCCTCTTTCCTTCCTTCCTTCCTTCCCTTCCTCCCTCCCCATTCAATTCATTATCCGACTAATCCGACTAAAGCAAAGGACTAATCCGACAATTTCTTAATTTTGTCTGCTTTTTATCAGCTTGGGCTTTTTGGACGTGGGGAGCAGGATTACCACATAACTTTGTGGTCATGCCACTGATTTCGTGCCATGAATCACATCCTACTTCACTTGACATGGCCCAAATAGAACAGGACAGGGGGGAAAATATGAGCCACTCTTCGAGTCGCAATGCAACACACCACGCTGATTAAAATCTACCGAAAGATAGAATCGTGACTTCTTCTTTTCTTTTCTTTTTTTCCTTCCAGGCCTTGACCTGCTCTGTGGATGAAACGATAGCAGAAGCCTCTGTCCAAGGTTGCTGGGCTCCAGACTCCCTCTTCTCAGGACCAGGAGCATTGTAGGATTGATTTTATTTTGCAATTTGTCTAGAACTGGCACGCCCACCGTTCCCAAAGCTGAATTAAAGCCTGCCCTCCCTTCCCTGCAAGCATCAACCTGTCCACAACACTTGTTGACTTCTCCCCCTGCTTTGTGGCCGGTGTGTTATCAGGACTCTAATGCTCTGAAGCTGTTCGTTATTTCCTCTTTGGTTCTCTCCCCCCCCCCCACAGCCCACTACTAATTAACTACTCATTGCTTTTGTCACTTCAATCCTCCAGTTCCCTCCCTCCCTCCCTCCCTTCTTTCTTTCTTTCTTTCGAGCTGGTTGGGCTCCTTCCTGGCACACAGCAGTGCCCTCGTCAACTTCCAGGTTGGCAGCAGGAAACTTACCAAGCTCCCTCCTTCCTTTTCTCACCTGGGAATTCCAGCATGGCAATGGCACCTGGGCCAGCTTGGATGCCTCGCCGGACCGGAGCCCACCGTTCTTTGGAGAAAGCCCTCCAGGGGTTAACCAAGCTGCAACAGCTGGTGTGCCAACCTCAGGTGGCACTTCGGAATAGCCCGCCTTACCTGCCGTCCCTCCTGCCCTGGATCTACCAGCACCTGAGCCTTATTCGGGAGCATTACGGAGCCGGTTTGGCTAAGGTTTGGGAATCAGATTTCTTTCGAATTTTTCTCCTGAATCTGCTGGAAAAGATTAAGCAAACCACGCGGCTATTCAGAAGAGGGAAAGACAAGGAGGAGATTTTGCTGGAAGGCTCGGCTGCCAGGTAAAAAAAAAGAAGAAGAAGACTATTTTATAACTGTTTGTTTTATTTTCATTGCATTTTTTTTTAACTTCAGGATCTCACTGTATTGTTTTAATGTTGCAAGGTCTGGAAGCCGCTCCAAAGAAATACTTCTAAAATATTAAAGCTACACTGTTTCAGTTAGTTGCAATATTGTTTATTTATTCATTCATTTATTTAATAAATAAGCAATAATTATATATTGTAGCTAATTGAAACGCTGTAGTTCTAATATTTTAATGATCTTTTTATTTATTTTGTAATCTGTAAACCGCCTAGATTCGTTTTTAGAGGGAATTTGGGCAGCATAAAAATTTAGTAAATAAAAATAGATAATATATACTGTGTTTCCCCGAAAATAAGACCCTGTCTTATATTTTTTTTTGAACCTTGAAATAAGCGCTTGGCCTTATTGCCATGCGCTCAAAAGCCCGATTGGGCTTATTATCAGGGGAGGTCTTATTTTGGGGGAAACAGGGTATCTATTTCCTCAATAATTATTCTTCAGTCCATAGTTAGGATTTAAATTAGGAAGTGTTCCTGGTCTCGGTGAATCTAATTATAGATGATGATGATGATACAATTTTTAATTGTGATACATTTTTAAATGTTCAGTTGACAAGTTTCATGTTTAATGAATAAAAGAATAACAATAAAATTATTATTATTATTATTATTATTATTATTATTATTATTTTATTACTAATTTTAAGAAGATACTTGGTTGATACCTAGGATGCTGGCAGCAACCCGTATCAACCATCAGCGCCGGTCAATGATATTTGTGATTTTAAATGTTCAGTTGACTGAGTTTCATGTTTAATGAATAAAAAAAAAATGACAACAACAAACAAATAACAACAACAATAATAATACTGGTAATAATAGAAACTGAGGTTGAACTATGTGATGTTGAACTGTTAATGGGAGACAATGACATCTGAAACGAAACGTATTGGAGAGAACCAGAATATTTAAAAAATGAGGAATTTTTGTGCACGAGAGAAAGATAACATCCTAATCACCTCATCTTTGTGACTGTGTTAAGATCTTGATGGCTAGTTGGTGCCTGGTACTTAAGGAATGATGGGCAGAAAATGTTTTGATTTAGCCTTTCAATATTATGTACCTTTTATTACTTGACTTGTTAAATTGTTCAGTTTAGAGCAGTATTTTTGAACCTTGGGCACTTTAAGAGGCATGGATTTCAACTCCCAGAATTCCCCAGCCAGCAACGCTCACACAAAACATCGGTTTTGTGTGACAACAGTCACACAAAACCGATAAAAAAAAAACAAGTCTAAATAAAGAACTCTCTAAATATTATTTGTGGCCTAGGCGATTGCTACCTAAGATGGCAGCCAAATATATCTTTTAAATACATAAGTATTGGCCAAAATATAAATGTAGGTAAAAAGGCAAAAAAAGAGAATATTTTACAATCATTCATTTTTTAATTTTCATTGCATTTTTAACCAAAATTCAGGATCTCTCTTTATTGCTTTAATGTTTTCATTGTTGCCTTGATATCAATGTCTGGAAGCCGCTTAGAGTCAGCCGCCTTTGTCGAACTCTGAAAAAAATAGCTTAAAAGTATTAAAACGACAGAGTTTCAGTGAGCTGTAATATAGAATTATTTATTTATTATTTTAAACGTAGCTAACGAAAGGGAACCAATGAAAAGACAGCAAGGCAACTTTCAAAACAAAGCGTGAGAGCAAATAGTAATAAGGGGGGGAGCAATATTTTATGTCCTAATAAAGTAGAATAACCCCTGTAACATCATAACTCACCTTTATAAACGCCAGTATCTCCATCTAGAGAAAAATGGACAAGAAATATTTGTTTGGCATTAAATGTGCAGCATTTCTCAAAGTCGGGGACTTTAAGATGTGTAAACTTCAACTCCCAGAATTCCTTCTTCTGCTGGGGAATTCTGGGAGTTGAAGTCCACCCCCTATTATAATTGCCAAGGTTGAGAAACACTACTCTATTGCCTTTCCAACGGAGAACTTTAAAATATAAAAGATTGGACAGCCATTTATCCAGAATTGTATAGAGTCACCTGCTTGAGTAGCAGGTTAGTCTAGAAGACCTCCAAGGTCCCTTCCAACACTGTTATTCAGTCACTTTGGCCCCAAATCCTGCTTAAAAATCATAGCTTGGTAATATAGGCATATTAACCGATTGTTAAAAGCAGAAGAGGAAGGGCTGATAAACAAAAATAAGAACCGTGTTTTATACCGTTTCCCCTTTATCAATGGTGATAAACAGCCTCAACTTTCCCACCTCAGATAAAAAGCTAAATTCACAGGTGCCAGAGAGAGAGAGAGAAACCAGACTGGATTTTGAAAAAAAAGAAAAAAGGGAGTGTCAGCTTATCAAACTACCTTTGACACCCTTTGGGTCAGCATTAAGTAGTTAACCTGCTTCAGAATATGTCTGTTGCTGTAATTACTATATACAGTAGCAGAACTATATTTGCAAAACAAGAATGAAGTTAGCTGGGTTTGAATCAGGTCCTTTGGCCAAGTTATTGTTTATCCTTCTCCCAATCCTTGTCTGCCTTCCCACATCAGGCTAAGCCATGGTTTGTTAAAGGGGTGGCTGCAAGGCGCAAAGGATCTGAAAAACCAGGCCACACGGTTGCAGCTGCCATCTTGACTTATTTGACTTTCCCGCACCCGTCAACCTCACGGGCACTCCTGCTTTGCTTAATCCTAGATTTCTGACGAAGCCCTGAATCCATGCGTTGAGCTAAGCCATAAACGGCTTTACAAATCCGCAATGTTTGCTTTCCGCCAACAGTTTGAGCCGACCGTAAACAGGATTGGGAGGATGTCTCTGTGGTTTTATTATAAGGCTTATTTGGGCCTTGTGCGACCCGGTTCTTTGGCCTTTCAGCCTCAAATTGTGCCCCCCTCCCCATTAAATATAAATGCTCCCTCCAGTTTTTAGTGATTATAACGGTCGCAAGAAAAGGAGATTCGGGGTTGCACGATGCCCACTTCTGGATAAATCTGACAATGATGGTCAAGGAAGGCCCAATCTGTGATTCGTTTAACCCATTTGTAAAATGGATGCTTTTAAAGATGACATTTGGGGCCCCAAAGACGACGTTTGGGGATCCCAGGGGCCTTTAATGAGCCTCCTCAAACATATCCCTTACGTCAGTTCTACCCTTTATTGACGGTCTAACACCCATTCATGGGTGATGGAGGAAATTCGTTGGTCTTCGGTGCCTGTCTCTTCTGCAGCTGCTTTAAGCATCGTATTGCAAAGTTTCCAGGCTCCAAGCAGACAGACAGTCGAGTTAAATTTCACCTCTTTATTTCTGGCAGACAGGTGGGACCTGAACAAATTCACTTTTCTCCAGGCCAAACATATCAGCAAAGCTGTTCAATAAAGACTGTCTTTCTCTCTCTCTCTCTCTCTCTCTCTCTCTCTCTCTCTCTCTCTCTCTTTCTTTCTTTCTTTCTTTCTCTTTCTTTCTTTCTTTCTCTCTCTCTCTTTCTCTTTCTTTCTTTCTTTCTTTCTTCCTTCCTTCCTCCCTCTCTCCCTCCCTCCCTTTTTCTCCCTCTCCCTTTCTCTCTCTTCCTCTCTCTCTCTCTTTCTCGGCAGTGTTTGCAAAGCATTATAGATTTGCAGGTTTGCTAAAGCTGGTAGGTAACAGGATATTAGAGTTGGAAGGGACCTTGGAGGTCTTCGAGTCCAACCCCCTGCTTAGGCAGGAAACGCCATAGCATTTCACACAAATGGTTATCCAATCTCTTCTTAAAAACTTCCAGTGATGGAGCATTCACAACTTCTGAAGGAAAGCCGTTCCAACATCGATTAATTTTTCTCACTGTCAGGAAATTCCTCCTTAGTTCTAGATTGCTTCTCTCCATGATTAGTTTCCATCCATTGCTTCTTGTTCTACCCTCAAGTGTTTTGGAGAATAGCTTGACTCCCTCTTCTTTGGGGCAGCCTCTGAGATATTGGAAGACTGCTATTCATGTCTCCCCTGGTCCTTCTTTTCATTAAACTAGAGATACCCAAATCCTGCAACCGTTCTTCATATGTCTTCAGTCTTCTGATTCAGCTTTTCCTTCCCTTCTCGTTGCAGGAGGAATCTAACGAAGCTTTCCCTGATCTTCAGTCACATGTTGGCTGAACTACAAGCCGTGTTTCCCAACGGGGAGGACCAAGGCAGCACATATCAGCTGAGCAAGCAAGAGGCCCAGATCTTCTGGAGGGGCACCTGGAGGGAACGGTGAGCCCCTGAAAACCAGTTTTACAAGACCTTTACAACGTCTTTCCAGGCGGACGAGATCTGTTCCTCATCACACGTTTTGCTCTTCCTTTCTGCATGCATCCTGTCTCTGCTTCCATCAGTAGCACAGGAAGTCCTCGACTTAACGACCACAATTGAGCCTAAAGTTTCTGTTGCCAAGCAAGACATTTGTTAAGGGAGTTTTGTCCCATTTTACGACCCTTTTTTGGCCAGGGTTGTTAAGTGAATCGATGCCGTTGTTAAGTGAGTAACCCGGTTGGTAATTGAATCTGGCTTCCCCACTGATTTGGCTTGTCAGAAGGCCGTAAAAAGGGAATCACACGACCCCAGGACACTGCGACCGTCATAAATACGAGTCAGTTGCCACAGGTCTGAATTTTGATCACATGACCATGGGGAGCCCACAACGGTCGTAAGTGTGAAAAATAGTCCTGAGTCACTTTTGTGAGTGCCGTTGTAACTTTGAACAGTCACTAAACAAAGTGTTGTAAGTCGAGGACTAAACAAACTGAATGAGCGTAAGCCTCCCAGAGTTATCTTTTTTTAAAAAAAACAAATTTTATTGGGTTTTTTTCTTTTCTCCTCTCCCACCTTCACCCACATCTTTCTTTCTTTTTTGAACAGAGTGTTGATCGTTTCTTATCTTATACAATTAGTCAAATTCATATATATTTTACTCAATTACAATTTTTGTCAATATCGTCTTTCCCCCTTTTCCTTTTTTTTTTGAACATACCTCAGTATTTCTATACTCGCATACATAAACACCTTCTTCATTTATCCCTAAATTCTAACTTTACTATTTGTACATATTTATCCTCTTTTATTCTTAAGCAATTCATTCTTTTTCTTGATATATTTATATTTGTTTGTTCAGAGCTGCCTTCCTTCCACTTCATCTTGCCTCCCAGAGTTAGCTTGTGGTAAGATAGGTGGCCAGTAAATTTTATAAATGAATAAGCAAAGGTAAAGGTTCCCCTCGCACATCTGTGCTAGTCGTTCCCGACTCTAGGGGGCAGTGCTCATCTCCGTTTCAAAGCTGAAGAGCCAGCGTTGTCCGAAGACGTCTCCGTGGTCATGTGGCCGGCATGACTCAATGCCAAAGGCACACGGAACGCTGTTACCTTCCCACCAAAGGTGGTCCCTATTTTTTCTACTTGCATTTTTTTTTTATGTGCTTTCAAACTGCTAGGTTGGCAGAAGCTGGGACAAGTAACAGTAACAGAGCTGGAAGGGACCTTGGAGGTCATCTAGTCTAACCCCCTGCTCACGCAGGAGACCTATATTAGGGATTCGAACCGCCAACCTTTCTGATCGACGAGCTCAGCATCTGAGCCACTGAGCCACCGCGTCCCTTATAAATGAATTTATAAATGTTATTCTCCAAGTCTTTCAAACAATCCTGCGTCCTTTGTCTGGAAAAACTTTCAATTCTATCGGGATAGGGAAAAGCAATAGAAAATGATTGCAACCAGCTTTTAAAAGTCCAAACTGATTTGAATTTTCTCTTGATTAACGAACCTGATTGACTATTGTTGTTCTTTGGCTTTGATTGGACTCTTAAGTGCTTTTCCTGTCGATGTTTTATGACACTAGGGTCGGTTAAATTCACCACTTTAATCCTGTTTATCTATAATCGATAGAATTGAAAGCTTCTTAGAGTTGACGTTCGATGGAAGGGGCCTATCCGCCGAGAAAAATAAAAAAATTAAAAAGTTATTACCTTTTCATACATCCTTATGAGGCATTGTGTCTGGGCTGACCATAACATGAAAGAGCATCAACTTTTGAACTGAAATGGTTTAATGATATCTCAGATTCCCAGACCTTGGAAATGGTAGATCTATAAAGAAATCTACTTATTGCTGTCTTGGACAATTTTCAGAGTTCTCTCTACACGCTTCTTCACGGGATGCTGAAACATGCATGTTCACGCCCATAAGTACCACGATTCCCCTCAGTCCCACTCTTGGGTTCTCATATAAGCAGAATGACAGAGTTGGAAGGGGCCTTGGAGGTCTTCTAATCCAACCCCCTGCTCAAGCAGGAGACCTTCTACCATTTCAGACAAATAGTTGTCCAATCTCTTCTTCAAAACCTTCAGTGTTGGAGCGCCCACAACTTCTGAAGGCAAGTTGTTCCGCTGATGAATTCTTCTCCCTGTCAGAAAATTTCTCCTTAGTTCTAGGTTGCTTCTCTCCTTGATTAGTTTCCATCTGTTGCTTCTTGTCCTGCTTTTAAGTTATTTGGAAAATAGCTTGACCCCCCTCCTCTCTGTGGCAGCCCCTCAAATATTGGAAGACTGCTCTCCTGTCTCCCCTGGTCCTTCTCTTCCCTAGACCAGCCATGCCCAGTTCCTGCAACTGTTCATCGTATGTTTTAGCTTCCAGCCCCCTAATCATCCTGGTTGTTCTTCTCTACACTCTTTCTAGAGTCTCCACAACTTTTTTACACCATGGTGGCCAACACTAGATGCAATATTCCAAGCGTGATCTTACCACGGCATTATAAAGTGGTATTAACACTTCATGTGATCTTGATTCTAACCTTTTCCTTTTTCTTCTCTTTAGGAGCCTGGTTCCCTGGACCGAATTTCAGAAAGGCCTCCAGCAAGTCCATTCGGTAGATTCTGGTCCAATGGCTGTAGCCCTAAAGTCCACCATTGACCTGACCTGCAGTGGCCATATCTCCATATTTGAATTTGACATCTTCACTCGTCTCTTCCAGGTAAATCGTGGGAAGCTATTTATTTATTTACATTTATTTCACTTTTCTTTCATCCCACCTTGATCATTTTTATAAGAAATATACTTGATACTCCTTCTTCCTCTGGTTTTCCACACAACAACCTTGTAAGGGGAGGCTGGGATGAGAGAGAAGGACTGGCCCAAGGTCATTCAGCTGGCTTTCATTCCTATGGTGGTACTAGAACTCACGGTCTCCTGGTGATTAGCCCAAAGTCCCCCCAGCCAGCTTTCACTCCTATGGTGGTACTAGAACTCAC
>WNWU01000046.1:1445841-1457378 GCA_012654045.1 Ptyas mucosa | reverse complement strand
GAAAGGGAGAAGAAGGAAGGGAAAAGAAAGGGAGAAGAAGGAAAGGGAATAGAGAAGAAGGAAAGGAAAGGAAAAGAGATAGAAAGGAAGGACAGGATAGGATAGGACAGGAAAGGAAAGGAAAGGGAGAAGAAGGAAGGGAAAAGAAAAGGGAGAAGAAGGAAGGGAAAGGAAAAGAGATAGAGAAGAAGGACAGGACAGGACAGGACAGGACAGGACAGGAAAGGAAAGGAGAAAGGAAAGGAAAGGAAAGGAAAGGAAAGGAAAGGAAAGGAAAGGAAAGGAAAGGAAAGGAAAGGAAAGGAAAGGAAAGGAAAGGAAAGGAAAGGAAAAGAAAAGAAAAGAAAGGAAAGGAAAGGGAGAAGAAGGAAGGGAAAAGAAAGGGAGAAGAAGGAAAGGGAATAGAGAAGAAGGAAAGGAAAGGAAAAGAGATAGAAAAGAAGGACAGGATAGGACAGGACAGGAAAGGAAAGGAAAGGAAAGGGAGAAGAAGGAAAGGAAAAGAAAGGGAGAAGAAGGAAAGGAAAAGAGATAGAGAAGGAAAGGAAAGGAAAGGAGGTAAATGGATGAAGAAGAGAGTGAAGAGAGGCGGTGGAGGAGAAGGCAGAAGCTGAATAGACAAAGCTTCCTCCATCCCTCTCTTCTATTGAAGGCTGCACTCTTGGGATTTCTGCCTGCCAGATTGCATGCAGGGCTGCAATAATCCCCGGCAAGCCTCAGCCAAGACACACAGCCCTTGAGTTTATCTCATGATACATCTCGGTTCATTGCTGCCTAGCGAAAGAGGCAGTGTCCCGCAGACAAAATAAAGTTGGTTAGATTTTCTTCTTCTTTTTTTTAAAAAATAAAAATAAATGCCTCTAGGCAGGGGCTCTTGGGTTGCAGCCCGGGCAGACTGCCTGCTTAAGTGCTATAAAACCAAGATCATAAATGTTCGTGCGTGATTGATTAGGTTCTTGGCTGCCAGAGACGATCCTTAGCTCAAAGCAAAGTGAAAGGAAAGCCTCAGATATAAACTTGGTTCCGTTACAGCAGAAATTCTATCAAACCAGAGTTTTCTCACCTTTGCTCTCCCAAGCACCACCCTCTCCGCTGTATTCACGTATTTACAGAAAGTCCTCGACTTACAACCGTTTGCGACCTTCTGGTAAGCCAAGTCAATGGGGGAAGCCAGATTCCCTTAACAACCAGGTTACTCACTTAACAAGCAGCGACTCACGGAACAATTGTGGCAAGAAAAGTCGTAACATGGGGCAAAACTCACTTAACCAAATGTCCCACGTAGGAACAGAAATGTTGGGCTCAATTGTGGCCGTAAGCTCAAGACTACCTGTCTGCCACGGTTCCCTTAACTGACTGAATGAACAAAGGGCGAAGTGTACACATTGTGCCAGCCCTTCGAATTATACAATGCTAGGGCTGGAACCTGGAAGGGACCTTGGAGGTCTTCTAGTCCAACCCTGTGCCTAGGCAGGACTCTAGTCCATCCTGGGCAAATGGTTACCTGGTCTTTTCTTGGAGACTTCCAATGATGGACCTTAATCTAGGGTTAACTAATCACTCTTTGTTCCCTGCTGGAAAGCAAGGCAATATGGCAATTGGGACCCTCTGAAATATTAATCCCATACCCACCCACCCCAATTTCTGCAAATTCCCAACCTGTGTTTTCTCCTTTTAAGCTTCCTCTCTTTGCTCTTTCTAGGTCTACCAAGGCATCTCAAGTTTGGCAACTTTAAGATGTGTGGACTTCAACTCCCAGAATTCCCCAGCCACCAGAACAACAACTTTTAAGATCTGTGGACTTCAGCTCTCAGAATTCCCCAGCCACCAGAACAATAACTTTTTAAGATGTGTGGACTTCAGCTCCCAGAATTCCCCAGCCAGCAAAACAACTTTTAAGATGAGTGGACTTAATTGCCAGAGCTGGCTGGGCAATTCTGGGAGTTGTAGTCCACACATCTTAAAGTTGTGCTTGAGATACGCTGATCTAGACAATAGGCAGGGTCCAGACAGATTGCAGAATTAAATCTTGGGAGGGGGGGAGGGGGAGCGTGGGACATCTCCAAGACATGCTCCTGTCTTCTTTCATCGACTTCTCCAAAACATTCTTGGTCTCAGCTGGTCCCACCGTCCACAAGGAGCTAAAAAGCTGGAGGGGATTTATTCACCAGCTGGGGAAAGCACTGAGCCATTTCCCCTGACACCAACCAAACCTACATATTTAACAAGGCCACGGCTTACCGAATCCTTTGCTAGCGGGATCCTTGCCCAATTGGTAAATCAGAAAACAGTAGTGGGCCTGGGTTTGACAGATTTACGGCTTGGCGGCGGGAGATAATATTCTAATTTTCTCAGCCAGCTCTGGCGCTCTCTCTGGTCTCATTTCAGACCCAGCTGTGCTGAGCAAGAGGGAAAAGAATCCAAAATCTATTCTGAAACGATATGTGGAGAAGTGTTGCGCCTTTGCAAAAGATCTGCGCCGGAGTTGCCAAAATTGTGGGGGGTTAAAGGCATGCTTAAAATCTGGGCGTGAAAATACCGCAAACAAAGGTTCAGAAAACCGTTGGCTTGCTTTTGAAGGTCCGTGCATTGTCATTTCGGAGCAGGCAGTGAGCTGAGCTCAGAGGTCACTTGAGGCCACCTCAAAGGCGGTAGCACCATGATGGCAAACGTATGGCACGCGTGCCACAGGTGGGGCACACCAGCCGTCGCACCAGCCCAGCACCATCGTGCATGCATCCACGCCTCTTGCCGGCCAGTGGGTCTTTGGGTCTCTTGCCATGCATGCACGGGACGCATGCACGAGACTCATGCGGGGGGCGCATGCATTGCATTTTGGGGTTTTGCGTGTGCACCCCCCCCCCGCACCCCGGTTTGGTTCTGGAAAGCCTCCTGGACCAACCTGGAAGTCAAAACGGGGTGTGGGGGGCCCTGGGCATATGTGCGGCAGGGCAGGGCACAAGCGCAAGGATGCGTGTGCATGCACGAGGCAGGGCATATGCGTGGAGGGGCACTCGTATTGCATTTTGGGGGTTTGGGCACGCTTTGGGCACTCGGCACCAAAAAGGTTAGCCATCAGTTAGTAGCAGTTGCTTGAAAAAAATGCAAGGAAATTATACAGACAGTCCTCAACTTACAATAGTGACCGTTCGAAGTTACAACGGCACTGAAAAAAAGGGACTTAGGACAGGGGTGAAATGTAACATGTGTTACTACCAGTTCTGTGGGCGTGGGTTGGGGGGGGGGGGGGTTGGTAATGTGACTGGGTGGGCGTGGCCAACTTTTTTTTTTTTTAAACTTTTCAAAGCATTTTTTTTCTAATGCTTTGAAAAGCCTCTCTGCCGATCAGGCAACTCAACTGGGATCGTCAGAGACTTTTCAAAGCATTTTTTTAAACCACCTCTTCGGCCAAGAAGTTGCAGAAAAAAAATGCTTTGAAAAGCCTCCGACGATCCCAGCTGAGCCGCGCGATCATCGGAGGCTTTTTAAATTTATTTTTAAAAGCATTTTTTCGTCGGAAGAGGTTGTAGAAAAAATGCTTTTAAAAGTAAAATTAAAAAAAAAAGCCTCTGATGATTACGCGGCTCAGCTGGGCAATGGGGGAGGGCAGGGATTTTGCCTACCGGTTCTCCGAACCACCCGCCGCCATCGTTACCGGATCAGGTGATCCAGTCCGAACCGGGAGCATTTCACCCGACTTAGGACCATTTCTCACCATTGTAGCATCTCTCAAAATCCAGAAGCTTGGTAACGGGTTCATACTTACGACCGTTGCTGTGATCCAAGGTCGTATGATCCCCTTTTGCGACCTTCTGACAACCAAAGCCAATGGGGAAGTCAGATTCACTTAACAACCCCGTTAAGAACTGCATTGGTTCACTTAACAGAAGTGGCGAGAAAAGTCGCAAAATGGAGCAAAACTCACTTCACGCATTTTTCACTTAGCCACATAAATTTGAGGCTCAGTTTGGGTCGTAAGTTGAGAACTAGCTGTAATCAAGGAAGGGAAGCAACTATAGACCATCCTGGCACTTTTCCGTGCAACGCAACCCGCGTTCCAAAAGTGCTTTTAAAATTTTTATTTTCAAAAGGAAAGAACTGGATTTTCTTGCTTTTGGTTCGCTAACCGAGAACGTCCAATTTGTCTTTGGAAGGAAAAAATAAATAAAAGCACCTTTGGGACAACCAGGACTTGGATGATTAAGAACCTCCACCGACAACTCAACCTGCATTTTTCCACAATGATTTGCACAGTTGCAATCTGCCAAAGGAAAGACCCCTCTCTCTGCTTGGAGCAATAGGTCACAAGTCAGCCGAGATCCCAGGAGCCGAGCCCAAAAAGCTGGCATTCCTCTTTAAGAAAGTCAATCCCGGAGGGGAAATTTGTAGTATTCCTTGGCCAGGAATTTGGGGGCTTTGGAAGCAAATTCAAAGGGGAAGCGAAAAGGGTTGCAATGACAAAGAGGGCAGGAAGGAACTTCTCTAATTAGCCGCGTACGCGACGAAGTCGAATCCCTGCGGAGCGCACGTGAAATCCGTTGGAAAATTAAAAACACTCCCCAGGAAACTGCAGAGCAGAGATGATCAGCCTCCTCTTTGAGCAAATCTGCCTTTTGAACCTGGGCCCGTCAGGGTGAGAAGTTCAGCATGGATTTGCACCCCCAAATCCAAACTCCGATCCCGCCACGCTTGACTCGCCGTCGCCAAAGGAAGCCGGGAGCATCGAAAAATGTCTCTGCAAGACACAAAGCCGACCCTCTTCCTTACAGGCAGTCCTCGACTTACGAGCAAAATCCTGCCCAAAATTTCTGCTAAGCGAGACGGTTGTTAAAAGCGAGTTTTGGCTCGTTTTACAGCCTTTCTTTGCCACACTGGCAAAGCGAATGGCTGCAGTTCATAAATTAGGGACGTGGCTGTTAAGTGAATCTGGCTTCTCCCTTGACTTCACTGGTCAGAAGGTCGCAAAAGGAGATCGCACACGACCCCGGGGGGGGGGGGGCGGGGAGGACACACTGTGACCGTCATAAATACAAGACCGCCCGAATTTTGATCACATGACCGTGAGGATGCTGTGACGGTCATAAGTGTGAAAAACAGCCCTAAGTCACTTTTTTTCAGTGCCGTCGTAACCAGGGTTGGGCTGCTGGGGGTTCGCGAGAACCTCTAGCTAAGATTTTGTGCAGTTCGAGAACCCTCAAATCCCACTCCTGGCTGGCCCTGCCCTCCCCTCCCCTCCCCTCCCGAGTCCCCACACGGCCCGTTTTGGATGCAGGTAAGTGCAGGGCGCGCGGAGAGGCTCGGGGAGGGCAAAAAACGGGCCTACCGGAATTCTGGAAGGCTGGAAATGGGCCTATTTCCAGCCTCCAAAGAGTCTCCGGAGTCTGGGGAGGCCATTTTCGCCCTCCCGGAGCCTCGAGGAAGGCCTCCAGAGCCCCGGGGAGGGCAAAAACACCCCCCACACACACCATGGTGCAGGAGACTGACTAGGCCACGCCCACCATGGCCACGCCCCCCAGCAACCAGGCAGAGAACCCCTTCCCAAAATTTTGGAAGCCCACCTGTACAATTTTGTTGGGGGGGGGGGAAGTAAAAATAATGAGAAAATGAAAATAAACGACTTTTCTTGCTCGCCGTTGAAGTTTCCTTCCGAGATTGGCAGGAAGGGCAGCCGCGAAATAATTTTTTCTTTTGTGGGTTCTGACAGGGGTTGGACCAGGTCATTCAGCAGCTCCCAGTCGCATCCGACGCAGGAGATGAGTCCGGCGGAGACACACCAAGATTCAGGAGTCAAACGGAGGTTATAATCTTTGTTTCTTTTTTTTTTAATGGCTAACGTACAGCATAACCTGGCAAAAGGCTGTCGAAAGTAGAAACGTCCAAACAGAGAACCCAGGAGCCATGGCACAGACAGGGTGGTAGGAACAGGCGGTCCAGAGGACGGAAGGGGCTGCTAGGTTGCCCAACTGTTTTGCTCCTCCAGGTTGCCAACTCATTCAGGTGCTATTTTTCAAAAGGACTTTTGTGGTTTTTTTTTCCTTGAAGACATTTCGCTTCTCACCCAAGAAGCTTCTTCCGTTCTGACGGAAGGACTGAAGAAGTTTCTTGGACTGAAGTCAGAACCGAGGAAGCTTCTTGGACAAGAAGCGAAACGTCTTCAAGGAAAAATAAAGCCCAGTTGCACCTTTGGGATGGCCATGACCTGGATTGACCTATGAACCTCCATAGACATGTTCTTGGTCTGCAGGGCAATCCTTACCATGGCACTGCGTGCATACATGCACACCAAATGTGCGCCGTATGCACACTGCGCATTTAAAAAGCTGCCAGTTTGGGCGAACCAGTACGTGCCAAAAGCAGACTTGGGAAAGTAAGTAGAACAGCAAAGGGAGGATCAGCTGTGCCGCGCGGTTTAGCTTTGCTAGAAAGCAGGAAATTCTGTTTTCTAGCAAAGCTAAACCACGCTGAACAGCTGATCGTTGGATCGTAGCTTTTTATCACTACCGGTTTGCCAGAACCGGAGCAAACCGGTAGCATTTCACCCCTGCTACAAAAATTCTTTGAAAGGCCACTTAACCCCCATCTCTCCCCCAATGGATGCCAAAATCCCAAAAGCAGTGGCCAAATAACCAAATTTCCCAAAGGGACATCAAGGAGAAGGATGGGGAAAGTTGCTATTTTATATTTTAAAGCGAAACAACCCAGGAAATTGCCGTCGGGACAAAGAGAAAGAAGCCAAAACTGCAACGAAGCCTTTTTAAACATGGGGGAGCAATCGATAGCCATCCTTCGGTCCTTTTTAACTGGGTGTTGATGAACTACATTTCCCAGCAGCTCCGGGGGTTGCTGGGAACGGAAGTCTAATCACATCTGGAAGGCCAGAGAAGTGGGGGGAGGGGGAAATAAAGAAATATTCCAGCTGCCATTCAAGGCAAAACTCTTTTAAAATTCCCAGCTTTTTTTGCTTTTTATTTTTAAAAATGCTTTTAAAAAAAACCAAACCACCAGGCTCAGAGGAGCCCCCATCTCCTAGCCTACTCTTTTTATCCACCGTGATGTGCCATAGCTCCCGGCGTCAGTCTGTTCTAGGCCCCGACACCATTAAAGTTCTCTAATTATAAAAAAAGAAAGGCCCAAATATTCCCCCACCCTCTCCCACAACGCCAGTGTCTCGACCAGACAGTGCAACCGAGGAAGAAAGTGACATATTGCAGGGATGAAGGCAATGTTTCCCAATCTGGGGAAATTTCAGTCGAGTGGACTTCAACTCCCAGAATTCCCCAGCCAGCTGGCTGGGGAATTCTGGGAATTGAAGTCCACTCTTTTTTCAAAGTTCCCCAGATTGGGAAACACAGGATTAGAGAACCACTGACAGATCACAATCCTGACAAAAGATATTTATTCCGAAGAGATTTTGCCATGCACGCAAAAACGGTATCCTGTAAAAAAAAAAAACAAAAAAAAAACCCCACAATATATATAGAAGAAGATCACAGATTGGGCGGATTCAAATGCCAGCCCTATCGATTCGGGATCAAACCTCAAGAGCAGAGAGACGTGGAGGAAACGGGACATAGGCACAAAAAAAAAATACAATTCATTGTCTGTCGTTGCTGTTTTTTTAAAGCCCCCCCCCACCTTCTGCCTGAAAAGACCCCCTTCCCCAAACCCCCTGAAGCCAAAGCTATATAAAATAGAAACAAGCAGGAATATTTTGTCCCCCCCACGCAATTGCTAATGATCAGATGCGCAGACAAAAATCGCTTTTCTTGGCAAAGCAGATCGGAATAATACGCTCGGCTGATGGTGAGTCAGGATAAATTCGTAACACCTTATTGCCACCGGGGGGGGGGGGCAAAGAGGGCGTGAGGAATATAAAATCACAGGGGTTGCGACCGATAACAATGGACTCAGGGGGGGAAAAAATAATCCATACGTTCGAAGCCACTGGCTGAATTCAAAGCCGTTTAGACAAGAGGATCGGGGATTGACGGAATCAGCGCTCGGCTAAACCGGTAGTCCTCGATTTAGCGACCACAACGGAGCCCCCAATTTACGTTGCTCAGCGAGACATTCATTAAAAGTGAGTTTTGGCCCCCGCTCTACGACGTTTCTGGCCCACGTCAGTGAAGTCAACCAGTGCAGTGGTTCACTTAGTAACACGGTTGTTAAGTGAATCGGGCTCCCTCCCGTAGACTTTGCTTGTTAGAAGGTCACAGAAGGGAGCTACAACCGTCGTAAATATGAGTCGGCTGCCAAACCTGAATTTTGATCACATGATCGTGGGGAAATGCTGCAATCGTCCTAAATGGTCTTCGGATACTTTTTTTCAGCGCCGTTGTCCCTTCGAACGGTCACTAAAAGGAACTGTCGTAAGTCGAGGACTACCGGTCTTTGTGGCTTGGTAGGAACGTTATCGCTTGCGCCTTTAATAGATCGCTCCTTTCACGGATCGAATTGCTGTTAAAGCAGAATTCCAAGGCTCAAATGCAGAGGGACATACGAGTATGAGGAAGGGTTAACTATGTCCCTTTTACAGCCTGTGGACTTCAACTCCCAGAATTCCTGAGCTCAGGAATTCTGGGAGTTGAAGTCCCCAGGTCCCCAGGTCCCCAGGTCCTAAAGGGGACATAGTACCCTCCTCCCCTGCACTAATGTGACAGATGAAAACAGAAGAGTTGGAAGGGACTTTGGAGGTCTTCTAGTCCAACCCCCTGCTCAAGCAGGAAACCCTATACCAGTGTTTCTCAACCTTGGAAGCTTGAAGATGGGTGGACTTCAACTCCCAGAATCCCCCAGCCAGCGCTGCTGGCTGGGGGATCCTGGGAGTTGAAGTCCACCCATCTTCAAGCTACCAACGTAAAAACTCCAGCGATGAAGCACCCCACAACTTCTGGAGGCAAGCGGTTCCACCAGTTAATTGCACCAGGAGGAGTGGGAGAAGAATGCTTGCTAGAGAGATCTACAGGTGAGCGACGGGCCCTCCGAGAACGGCAGGTGAAGGAAGCTATGAGAGGGTCAAACTGATGAGGACATCTCTCGGAGGTTCGCTTTTGGCGCATGCATGAACACTGAAGAGACCCAGGGCAGACAGGTGTGCCCAGGAAAACGGGTAAATGTACATAAGAGGATTGTGGCAAAGGTTTGTCTGACTCACTCCGGAGTGAGCCGGAAGTTAACCAAACACAGTTCGTTTTAGATCGTAGGTAACCGGCAGAGACGGACTTGCTGAAAGTTGGTTTAAAAAAAAAAAAAGAACATCAAAAACCGATGCTTTAGCAACGTCTGGAAAGTTGGTTTTCCTCCCTGACATCCATGTGTCTGTGGGCGACTTTATTTAGGAAATGCCGCGGGTTAAACACGGAGCGTCTGTCCAGATAATTGTCAGTTCCTTTTAAAAAAAAAAACAAAGCCAAAAAAAAAACCCAACCAAACATCACCCCCCAAATGTGGTATTTTTAAAGGCGGAAGAAGCAGTTGGCAGAATAGCTCTCCCCCCTGTGGCATTTCAACCCCTCCGGACACAAAGTCTAGGTGAGAAGGAAGCCCCCTTGCCTCCACGGAGAGGGAAGGGGGGGGGGGGGGGAGGGGGGGGGGGGGGGGGGGGGGGGGGGGGGGGCTGTCATGCCCTGGCAGGATCCTCTCCAGAATCTTCTCCATCCATTGTGGGTGGTACAGAATGGGAAGGGGCCTCCCCTGGAAGAAGACAGGTCCAGCTTTCCCTCTGCTCAGCACTGCGAAGGAGGGAAGGGAAGGGGATTAGGAGGGAGGGAGGGAGTGGGGAAGGAGGGAAGGAAGGAAGGAAGGAAGGGGGAAGAGGGGAAGGAAGGAAGAGATGGAAGAGAGAAACGGAGGGAGGGAGGGAGGAAGGAAGATATGGAAGAGGGAAAGGGAGGGAGGGAGGGAGAGGAGAATATGGAAGAGGGAGGGAGGAAGGAAGGAAGGAAGATGTGGAAGAGGGGAAGGAAGGAGGATTTTAAGAGGGAGGGAAGGAAGGGAGGGAGGGAGGAAAATTTGGAAGAGAGAAGGAAGGAAGGAAGGAAGGAAGGAGGAGGATTTGGAAGAGGGAGGGAGGAAGCAAGGAGCATTTGGAAGAGGGAGGGAGGGATGAAAAGAAGAGGGGTTGGAGGAACGAGGGAAGGGAGAGAAGGGAAGAAGGAAGAAAAGAAGAGGGATTGGAGGAACGAGGGAAGGGAGAGAAGGGAAGAAGGAAGAAAAGACGGCATTAATTCACACTCCATTGTCTTCCTTTGCCTTGCCCCAATCTCTTCTTTCCCCTCATAATCCTGCAAGCACACCAGATAGATGGACTTCAGTTCCCAGGATTCTTAACTGGCAGCTTGGCCATTGCTGAGAATTCTGGGAGCATAAGGCCCCTCCCCTTAAGGGAGGGTCTGGAGGATGGCTGGGAGTTGAATTCTGGGAGTTGAAGTCCACAAGTCTTAAAAAGGGCCAAGGTTTCCCACCCCTTCCTGCTGCAAAGGCTGTCACTCTGAAGCTCAAAGGGCGGGGGGGGGGGGGTCTTATCCTTGGCCCACCCGGCCCCCTCCTCACCTCATTCGTCCCCCCTCCTCCTCCTCCACCGCCACCGCCGCCTCCAGGACTCAGCAGCCCTGTCTGTTCGTTCCGCCTGTCAGCCTTCATCTCCACCACGGTGTTATCCGGAGTCCCTTCCTTGGGGGTCCTGAAGGCAGAAGAAAACAACCATCTAATTCAACACATGTTCTTCAAAGTAGAATCAAACACCCCGTGACGGACAAGCACATATAAACAGCCAGAAACGTTCATTCGCACCCCCAACCCCCCTGCACTTGATGATGTTATGGAGGCCGGTAATATAACGTCGGCGTGGGGAAAGCTCAGAGCACATCCAAGAGCCAGAATAAAATATTATTACTGGAACCAAAGAGATAAAAGCGATTTAAGTCTTGTTTCTTCTCTTCTACCATTCCTCTCCTCCCTCTCTCCTCTTTCCTTGCCTTTTCCCTCGCTTCTCCTCCTTCTCTCCCCTCCCCTTCTCCTCCCTTTCTCCCTTCCCTTCCCTTCACATTCGCTCTCTTTCCCTTCCCCTCTTCTCCTGCCCTTCTCTCCCCTCCCTTTCCCTCTCCTCTCCTCCCTCTCTCCCTTTCCTTCCCCTTTGCTCTCTCCCTTTCCCCTCTCATCTCCACCCTTTCTTCCTTTTCTTCCCTTCCCCTTTCCTCTCTCTTTCCCTTCCACTTCCCTTTCTCTTCTCCTCCAGCTCTCCCCTCCTCTTCAGGTCTCCTCCCTTCCCTTCCCTTCCCCTCTCCTCTCTCTCCCCTCCCCTTTGTTCTTTCCCTTCCCTCTCTCCCCTCCTTTTCCCTCTCCTCTCCTCCCTCTCTCCCTTTCCCTTCCCTGCCTCTCCTCTCTCTCCCCTCCCTTTTCCCTCTCCCCCTTCTCTCCCCTTCCCCTCTCTCCCTTCCATCCCCCCCTCCCTACCTCTCTCCCTCCTTCCTCTCTCCCCATGCCTTAGAGCAGTGTTTCTCAACCTTGGAAGCTTGAAGATGGGTGGACTTCAACTC
>WNWU01000046.1:1430280-1442574 GCA_012654045.1 Ptyas mucosa | reverse complement strand
GACGGAATGTGAGAGAGAGACAGAGAGAGAGAAAGGGAGGGAGGGAGTGTGAGAGAGAGAAAGAGACAGAGAGAGGGAGGGAGAGAGAGACAGAGAGGGAGGAAGGGAGAGAGAGAGGCAGAGAGAGTAGAGAGAGGGAGGGAGGGAGAGACAGAGAGAGAGAGAGAGAAAGGGAGGGAGGGAGAGAAAGGGAGGAAGGGAGTGTGAGAGAGAGACAGAGAGAGGGAGGGAGAGAGAGAGGGAGGGAGGAAGGGAGAGACAGAGAGAGAGAGGGAGGGAGGAAGAGAGAGAGATGGAGATGGACGGACAATTGGCCCCTATCTAACAAAATGAAATTCAGTGATGAAAGAAGTCAGGTTCTACATTGAGGCTAGAAAAACCAAATGCACAGGTATAGTAAAGGTGGCACCTGGCTCAACAGTAGTAACTGTGAGAGGGATTTTGGAGTCTTAGTGGACAATCACTTAAACATGAGCCAGCCGTGTGCAGCAGCTGCCAAAAAGCCAAACCAATCCTAGACTGCATTAACAGAGGGATAGACTCAAGATCACATAAAGTGTTAATACCACTTTATAAGGCCTTAGTAAGGCCGCACTTGGAATAATGCATCCAGTTTTGGTCGCCACGATGTAAAAAAGATGTGGAGACTCTGGAAAGAGTGCAGAGAAGCGCAACCAGGATGATGAGGGGACTGGAGGCTAAAACATATGAAGAACAGTTGCAGGAACTGGATAGGTCTAGTTGAATGAAAAGAAGGACTAGGGGAGACATGATAGCAGTCTTCCAATATCTCAGGGGCTGCCACAAAGAAGAGGGAGTCAAGCTATTCTCCAAAGCACCTGAGAGCAGGACAAGAAGGAACGGGGTGGAAATTAATCGAGGAGAGAAGCAACCTGGAATTAAGGAGAAATTTCCTGACAGTGAGAACACCGAATCATTGGAACAACTTCCCTCCAGAATTTGTGGGTGTGTTCCAACAGTGGAGGTTTTTAAGAAGAGATTCAACAACAATTTGTCTGAAATGGCAGAGGGTTTCCTGCCTTGAGCAGGGGGTTGGACTGGAAGGCCTCCAAAGTCCCTTCCAAGTCTGTTATTCTGGCATCCCAGTGCTCAAAGCTTTAAGGCTGGGCTCCAAAAAATGTGAATAGTAGATTAAATAAGTTGGTTGGAATGCGTGTGTGTGTGTGCATGTGAGTCAGAGGGAGGGGAAAGGATCTGACTTCTAACCCCGTCCTCGCCCCCTGAGCTATGTTGTCTGACAGCTCCTACTAATCTTCACAGCTTTGCCAGGACTGTCTCGTCTCATCTTTCTAGGAAAAGCTGTGTAAAGAATAACCTCTGAATGAAGAGCGTCACACCTCGACTAATGTGTGGGCCAAATTGTTTACGAAAGGAAAGTTATCCAGGCCAGCGGTCACCCACTGGTGGTCCGTGGATCGTTGGTGGTCCGCGGGAAAATGTTGCTGCACCGCAGAAACCTACTTACCTTCTACAATCACTTGGATGGACTCGTTCCGTTTCAGCCCGGAGATGCTGGGCACGGAAGCCTCACAGACATACGTGCCCGCCATGGAGTATGTCAGATCTGTCAGCGACAGAGTCTCGCCGGTCCCCATCTGCTGCCTTCCCTGCAGGAGAAATTAAAAAAAGAAAGAAAGAAAGAAAGATTGCTGCTGTTACCCCAGATGTGATTCCCTGCCTCGGGTCCTCCAGAGGAGAGAACAGTCTCAATTCAATCAAGTCCAAAAGGCAGAACGGAGTCCTTTCTTTTGCACCCGGGGGTCCATATCTCGAAACGATGGCTGGAAAATTGAATCCAATGGAGTCTTATCGCTCCTACTAGGAAAGTTCAAAGGGGTGTGTTTGTGTGTGTGTGTTTCTATTATTTGCCCAAAGGGTCTGTATTTGTGTGTGTAAGAGTTTCTACTACAGTGATGGCTAACCTTTTTGCCATCGCGTGCCAAAAGTGGCATGCCCACACCCATAATTCAGTGTGCCCCATCCCCCTGAACTCCCCCCGCTTTTGGCACGGTGGGCCCAGTAGGCCCATTTTTCACCCTTCCCAGGCTCCAGAGCCTTTCTAGGAGCCTGGGGAGGGCAAAAACAGCCTTCCCCACCCCGTGGAGGCCCTCTGGAGATCAGAAACAGCCTGTTTCCTGACTTCTGGTGGGTCCAGAAGGCCTGAAAATCAGCTGGCCAGGGTGCGCATGTGCGCTGGACCTGAGCTAGGGCAAAGCTCGCGTGCCTACCGATATGGCTCTGCGTGCCACCTGTGGCACACATGCCATAGTTCACCATCACGGTTCTACTAATTGCCCAAAAGATGTGTTTATGTGTCTGTGTGTTGAGAGAGAGAGAGAGAGAGGAAAAGAGAGAGTTTCTACTATTTGCCTTATAAAAGGGTTGTGTGTTTGTGCAGAGGTGTGTGTGTGTGGGTCTGTGTGTGTAGAATACACTTCCGAAGCGATTCAAGGAAATAGAAAGAAACCTCCAGCCCTTTTCTGTTGTTCCTACTAGGAAAGTTCATGGAAAACGTATCGGCTTCTCTGAGAGCGTGCCTTTCCATAAAATTTGTCAGTGGGAAAAGGGGCGCTATCGATTCTTCCGGATTCCTTGATTTTAGAGATTTAACGTAGCTTTTCGTTTACGCGACCAGCACTAAAACCGGTATCCAAAGCAGGGAGGATCCATTCCAAACCATTTCCCATCTCGCCAGAGTGTAATCTCTTTAGACGTCTCTCGTCTTGTCTGATCCGCCTGGCAGAGTGGAGGGATTGTAGAGGAAGGGATCAGAAGAGAGTAGCCATGTGTATTCCCCATTGTCTGCCTGTTTATTCTCGTTTAATCCCTTCCTCTCCAATGAATGTCAATACAAACATTAATTTCTTTCTTGGTAATTATCCCGGCACTAAGGTAAGCAATCTAACGGGCAGGGGAGCAGGGAAAATAAAAGCTGAAGTAAAATTGTAAGCAGTCACACGATTTCCCTCATTTAGTGACCAGGTCGCAGCTGTGCTCACTAAGTAAGGACTTGTGGGAGATGACCAGTCTGAGGAAGAGGTCAACTGCATCATCGGTCATGAATCCCTTCATGCCAACAAGAGAGCTAAGTCCAGTCTGTCGTGAATTCCTTATTTACCGCCAATTTGCTTGGACCGTTAGTAGTTCAGATTCTTGTAGAGAACATTAGCTTACAATAAACATTTGAACTACCTGGATCTTCTGTTTTCCTTGGCACATGACAGGACTATTTGTATAAAAATTTCCTGGAACAGCCAGTTTTGTGAACTCTTCAGGATTTCAAATAAGTCCAGACCATGGATGCCATCTTTGATCCATGCAATGTTCCGGCAGATGTGTTAACTTATGAAGGAAGCCCTTGCAGATGTTACTTACCTTCTTCCATGACAACGTGGGTGTCATGGAGCCATTGCCAGAACAGGTCAACTGAAGGTTTTCGCTTCGTTTGACTTTCACCATCTTGGTTGGATTTAGGACCACGGGGTCCAGATCTGAAACCCAGAAGACAAGGCTTAATTTTAATACTTACCGTATTTTTCAGAGTATAAGACGCACCGGAATATAAGACGCACCTTAGTTTTCGGGGAGGAAAATAAGAAAAAAGCTGATTGGCAGGTGGATTGGCCTCCCGGAATATCCCCAATCAGCTGTTCCAAAAGGTGAATTTAGGAATAGGTTCATTGGTTGTGAGCTCTGTGCCTTGCTTCTTTTGGCTTTTTTTCTGCCTCTGAAACTTCTGAAACTCTGTTTCAGAAAAAACTGTTTTTTCTGCCTCTGAAAGCCTCCAAAACAGAGCTTCAGAAAAAGAAAGGCTTTTTTTCTGAAGCTCTGTTTTGGAGGCTTTTTTTCTGAAGGACTATCTGTACTCTGTTCAACCTCCTTTCTTTGGTATTGGTATATAGATTAACTTCTTCCGATCTGTTGGTTATTGTGTCATTCTCAGATTTGTTAGCATAGTTTGTTTGTTTGTTTGTTCGTTCGATTTATATGCCGCCCTTCTCCGGAGACTCAGGGCGGCTTACAATGCGTTAAGCAATAGCCTTCACACTTTTGTATATACCTGCTTAGTAGGGCTTTCGGGGGCCCCAAGCAGTGTTCTTTTTTATACAAAGTCATCTTATTGCCCCCACAATCCGGGTAGTCATTTTATCTACCTCAAAAGGATAGAAGGCTGAGTCAACCTTGAGCCTGGTGAGATTCGAACTTGCAGTAATTGCAGGCAGCTGGTGTTACTTAACAGCACTTTAGTCTGCTGCGCCACCAAGGCTCTTATAGTTTGGTTAGAACCTTGACTGATTCTTCTTTTGTTGCTTGCCTTTATTATTTTAGATAAAAGCCTTTCTGAGGCTTTTTTCCTGAAGCTTCTTTCAGAGGTTTCTTTCAGCCTCTGAAATCTCTGTCTGCGAGGCTGGGCGGGGCTACATTCAGAGTATAAGACGCACCCAGATTTTCACCCTCTTTTTGGGGGGGGGAAAGGTGCGTCTTACACTCCGAAAAATACGGTAGCTAATTAGTCTGTAGAGATTCTCAGTCATCCAGATCATGGTTGTCCCAAAGGTATTTTTTCAGGAGGCAACTGGACTTCCTTGTTTTATCTTTGAAGACGTTTCATTTCTCAACTTGTCAGAGCTGAACAAGCTTCTTGGATGAGAAGCGAAATATCTTCAGAAACTTCAGAACTGAAGAAGCTTCTTGGATGAGAAGCGAAATATCTTCAGAAACTTCAGAACTGAAGAAGCTTCTTGGATGAGAAGCGAAACCTCTTCAAAGAAAAAAAAAACAAAGGAAGTCCAGTTGCCTCCTGAAAAAGCACCTTTGGGACAACTTTGGGATACAGAGCCTGTAGTACAGTGGTTTAAAGCACCCTGTTATTAACGTCTATTAACATCTGCTGCCTGCAATTACTGCAAGTTCGAATCCCACCGGGCTCAAGGTTGACTCAGCCTTCCATCTTTTCTAAGGTGGGTAAAATGAGGACCCAGTTTGTGGGGGCAATAAGCTGGCTTTGTATAAATATACAAAAGTAGGAAGGCTATTGCTTAACGCACTGTAAGCCGCCCTGAGTCTCCGGAGAAGGGCGGCATATAAATCAAATAAAAATAAAAATACATAAAAACTTAGCAACTGGATGATGACAAGGAAGGTTTGGTCTGTCTGTCTGTCTGTCTCTCTCTCTCCCAGCATTGCATGGGGCACTCACAATGGATGAAGATGCTGACGTCCTTCTCCAGTTCCACCTCGGAAGGACTATAGAAATCCAATACGTGACAGCGGTAGATCCCGCTGTCATCCTTGGTCACTTGTGGAAGCAGAAGGATACCATCAGTGGTGGTGGGCAGATCCAGCTGCTTATCAGAACTCTGGGGAGGAAGAGCAGAAGGAGGTAAGGCTGGAGAGATGACATCAGATACAGGTATAGTAGTCCTCAACATCGGGGTGGGTTCTAAATTTTTTTACTACCGGTTCTGTGGGCGTGGCTTATTTTGTGGGCGTGGCTTAATGGTCATATGACAATTCTTTAGGATTTACAGAGGTACTGGTCTACCAGGCTTTTAACTGCTTGCAGAGCTGTACCTGTCTACCCATTTATTTTTGCAGGCACCGGTCTACTCCTGTATTTTTGCAGGCACTGGTCTACCCATTTGTTTTTTGAGGCACCGGTCTACCACCAAACTGCCTTTTCCCACTGATCAGCTGTAGGGCGGCCCTTTGAAGCCCCACGGCAAGAGTTTAAACAGCTTTTCCTTATAGCCCCTCAGCTGGGACTCAGGAGGCAGCAATAGATGGGGGTGGGGTCAAATAAAAGGTAAGAATAATGCGGGGGGCGGGGGGCAGAACCGGTTCGGTGATGTCATATCGTCGGCCGAACCGGGAGGAACCCACCACTGCTCAACATACAACCATTCATTTAGTGAAGTCCATTCTGAAGAGTCCATTCTAAACTGCCTAAACAGATCATCCCAACGGCACTGAAAATCGGCTTATGATCGTTTCTCACACTTCTGACCCCCAGCATCCCCTGGTCACGTCGTCAAAATTTGGGTGCTTGGCAATTGGTTCATATTTATGACAGTTGCAATGTCCCGGGGGCATGTGATTTTCTTTTATGATCTTCTGACAAGCAAAGTCCATCATCATCTTCATTTAATGACCCCATAATCTCTCGCGGGGTGGAATCTGGGCAACTGAATGGAGTTTTAATGGCCAGATGCCCTTCCTGTCACCAATGCTGAGTTTTGTTCAGGAGATATATTCTCAAGTGTGCCCAGAGAGAGAGAAATATCTGCCTCTACCTAGGATCGAACTCACGGCCTCCTGATTGTGAGGCGAGAGCTCCACTTCTAGGCCACCGCACCACTCCTTGACAAGCAAAGTCCATGGGGACGCCAAATTCACTTAACAACCGTGTTACTAATTTAACAACTGCAGGGATCCACTCAACAACTCGGCCAAGAAAGGTCGTAAAACGAGGCCAAACTCACTTAACAACGGTCTCGCTTTAGCCACAGAAATTTTGGGCTCAACTGTGGTCGTAAGTCGAGGGCTATCTGTAGTAAGAAGCTCCTGTTGAATCTGAGCCACCAGAATTTCGCTCCAAGATAGACCCCAAAAACTCAAGATGACTTTAAGCCAACATTAAGCCAACGAAATGACTGGGGACACACAACCTGCCCAGGAAACCAGGTTCCTCCGTTTCTTCCTTTTGTCTTTCTCTGAACGGATGGTGCTAAAATAGGTTTATCAAACTAATTCTCCTTCCTGGGAGGGTGGGGGGGAGGAAGGGAAGGGAGAGAGGAGAGGAACCAGATTGGACCAAGCAGTACCTGAATTTTGGAGAATGAATATTCGGGTTGAGGGAACCCATCGCCCTGGCATCGCAACTGCACATCATCTCCTTCTTTGATGACTTTTGGCGAATCCAAGACAAACTGCACGTTCTCGGTATAATCTACGGTGGGTGAAAGTAGGAAACAGGAATTATAATGCAAAAGGTTATTATTGATAGGCCCGTCTGGATGCAGGTAGTAACTCAGTTAGCAACTGACTTGTTTAGCGACTGTTTGCCCTAACGTCAGTGATGAAAAAGTAACTAAAAAAAAAAGGTCATAAAACGGGGCAAAGTTCACTTCACAAATGTCTCGCTTAGCAACAGAAATGTCGGGCTGAGTGGTGGTCATAAGTCGAGGACTACCTGTATAACACTTTTTTAAAAAAAAAATCCTTCACAACGAGTTAGCAATCCGCTGAAATTTAAAAAAACAATAGCTTGCAAGACAGCTGAACCAACGGCAGCCCAATAACAGATCGGGTTCATCAACAAGACCTCAGGAAATAAAATAAGCTTGCTGACGCGTCTGGTTTTATCAAACGTTTCTACTTTCATCCCCACGAAAACAAACATTAAAAACTCCACATAGAATCCGGTCCTTGAAAAGTAAACAGAAAAGAAAAAAAGGGGGAAAAACAATAACAAGATAGTAACAGCAAAATCGAAAAGTCAGCTATGTTATCATTCTGCTTTTGCCAACTTGGGCATTCTCTTGGGGGGGGGGACTTCAACTCCCAGAATTCCTAGCAGCAAATCCATGGCTAAGAATTCTGGGAGTTGAAGTCTACATCTCTGGTGGGCTTTACCCAAGCTGAACTTGCCTCCTATGAGAGAAAAGTAGGAAATTGCCGGACAAAAAGATCCAGCAAGAAGAACATTTCAAAGTTTTGACCTCCAAACTTGGCAACTTTAAAGCCTTGTGAATTTCAACACCCAGAATTCCTCAGCCAGCCATGGGAATTCTGGGAATTGAAGTCCGCAAGTCTTAAAAGTTGCCACGTTTGGAGACGCCCCTGGTCCAAAATCCACTGTCGCTAAATGGACTGCGGTCAGTAAACGGACTGAGGTCATCTCAGGGGTTGCCACAAAGAAGAGGAGGTCAAGCTATTCTCCAAAAGCACCTGAAATCAGAACAAGAAGCAACGGGTGGAAACTAATCGACGAGAGAACCGACCTAGAAGTAAGGAGGAATTTCCTGGCAGTGAGGACAATTAATCAGTGGAACCACTTGCCACCAGAAGTTGTGAGTCTTCCATCACTGGAGGCTTTTAAGAAGAGACTGGACAACCATTTGTCTGAAATGGGAAAGGGTTTCCTGCTTAAGCAGGGGGTCAGTCTAGAAGACCTCCAAGGTCCTTTCCAGCTCTGCTATTCTATTCTATTTTCATTCTTTAGGCCAAGAGTCGGCAACCTTAAACACTCAAAAAGCCACAAAGGTCCTAACTGGAAGCCCCCCGTTCAATTCTGGAGCTGACCGGAACTCCCTTTTCCCCCACCATAGTCTCCTCCTAGTGCGGTGTCCTTTTTCCTGTGCCGACTGGAGGTCCGGTTCCCCCACCATAGAGTCTCCTCCTAGCATGGCATCCTTTTTCCCCTACCTGTCCCAACTGAAAGCCCTATCAATTGTGGAGCTGACCAGTGACAAGGAGCCGCAGCAGAGGGATGGAAGAGCCACATGCGGCTCCAGAGCCACAGGTTGCTGACCCCTGCTTTAGGCCCACCTGTTGAATCTTTAAACAAAACCATCTCAGAAGCTGGGTCAAAATCTTGGGCAGATACTACCGAAAGCCGCATCCCTTAGCCACTGACTCGTATTTATGACGGTTGCAGTGTCCACGCGATCCCCTTTTGCGACCGCCACCCCTCCCCCCACCCGTGACAAGCAAAATCACTGGGGAAGCCGGATTCACTTAAGAACCAGCTTACTCACTTAAGAACTGCAGAGATTCACGTAACCACTGTGGCAAGAAAGGTCGTAAAACGGGGCAAAACCCGCTAGACCACTGTCTCGCTTAGCCACAGCAATCATGGGGTCCGTTGTGGCCGTAAGTCGAGGACTATCTTATGTTCTGAAAAACCATGGTCGGTTAGTAGCCAGGGACGGGGGGTTATTTTCAATTCTGGGATTAGTGTTCACTGCCCTCCTCCTGGAAAGCTTTTTTTTTGGGGGGGGGGGTAGAGAACAAAAGCAAGAGCCCCCGCCAGCCCCCCGCTTACAATGCAAGGTGAGATTGAAAAGTTGAGATTCCTCCATGCCGACTTTCCCGTCCGGCATCTTGTAGCTGACTTTGCATTGGAAAACGGAGTTTTTGTCTGCTTTTTTCGGGCGCATATAAAGCACGCTGGATCTGGAATATAGTCCCGAGGCTTCTTTTACCGTCCTCACCACTTCGTAGAGTTCTGGGGAGGAAAGACAACACAACAAAGATGAAACAGATTAACAGAGTTGGAAAGGACCTTATAGGTCATCTAGTCCAACCCCCCGCTCAAGCAGGAGATCCTATACCATTTCTGACAAATGGCAGTCCAATCTTTTCTTGAAAGTCTCAAGTGACGAAGCTCCCACAACTTCCGAAGGCAACTTCTGTTCCACTGGTTTGATTGTTTCTCACTGTCCTCCTCATTTCTAGGTTGAATCTCTCCTTGTTCAGTTTCCATCCATTATTCCTTGTTTGGCCTTCGGGTGCTTTGGAAAATAGCTTGACCCCCTCCTCTCTGTGGCAGCCCCTCAAATATTGGAAGATGCTATCATGTCTCCCCTGGTCCTTCTCTTCCCTAGAGTAGCCATGTCCAGTTCCTGCAACCGTTCATCATGTTTTAGTCTCCAGTCCCCTCATCATCCTGGATGAATTTCGCAACAGAGAACGTCCACGTTTTCAAACATGTGCAAGCCGAAGGTAGGTTTTTGGGGTTTTTTCCCCCCTCCCTCTGTGGGCTCTAGGCGGTATTTGTGTCAGGAAAACAAAAATCAAGCTATGCTGGCTGGAGAATTCTGGGAGTTGAAGTCCACAAATCTTAAAGCTGCCAAGTTTGAAGACCTCTGGCGTAGTGTTTCTCAACCTGGGGAATTCTGGGAGTTGAAGTCCACACAACCTCAAGTTGTTGAGGTTGAGAGTATTAGAACACGGGGCAATTTCTTTAGATGCATAGATGTTCCTCTTTACAAAAATTTCTTGCGATTATTTTCTCTGCAGCCCGAGCCTGATCTGGCTATTCCTGAAAATCTCTGTACGTCTAATTTATCTATCTATCTATCTATCTATCTATCTATCTATCTATCTATCTATCTATCTATCTATTTATCTATCTATCTATCATCTATCTTATTTACCTAATCTATTATATCTATACCTATGTATCTATCTATTTATCTACATTTCTAATTTAGCTATCTAATCAATCTAATTTAGTTTGATCTAATCTAATATTTCTTATCGCTTATCAATCTTATTATTTAATATTTTAATCTATCTTTAGCTGTTTATCTTTATCTAGCCACTCTATCATCTATCTGTGATCCATCCATCCATCTTCTATCATCTATCTATCATCTCTCCTGCCTGTCTGTCTGTCTTGTCTGTCTGTCTGTCTGTCTATCTATCTATCTATCTATCTATCTATCTATCTATCTATCTATCCAACCCTCCATTCATTTATATCTGTCTATCTTGTCCCTCCATCTCTCTCTCTCTCTCTCTGCCAATTTTTCTATTGCACAAAATTGTCCGAACGTCCAAGTTTGAAGAGTGTCTCTTTATGGGTCTGTCAATCTGAGTCCCCTCTGGGAGGAATACCTGGCTGTCCCTCCTTGCATTCGATAAGCAAAGAAAGAAACGGCTTCTTTACCTTTGTTGTGTTCGGTGGTAATATTCAGAAACTGCCCATCTTTGTACCAGCTAATGGTTGGCGCAGGGTAGCCATTTTTGCCCGTGCACATGGCAATCTGAGGAAGAGAAAAAGACGGCTGTTAGGAAGGCCTTAACAAGCCCTGGGATTCCCACAGTGGGTGTGTATGTGTGAAAAATCAAGATGGCACCTGCTATATTCCATAACCAAAATTATGCCTTTTTATCACGAATCTCACACTTATAAAAAACAAGTGCACGTCGGCGTGAGCTTCAACGGACTCCAGAGGATGGTAGAGGACAGGAAGGCCTGGAGGAACAATGTCCATGGGGTCGCGATGGGTCGGACACGACTTCGCAACTAACAACAACAACAACAACAACAACAAGGTCTACTGTAAACAACCTCCTTGCATTTAAAAAGAGACAAACTCACCTCCAAAGCAATATCAGCAGTCACAGAGAGGGTCCCGGAGTTCCGCGTAAGCTCAGGGGGCTCTGGTGGATCTATAAAGAGAGAGACAATCGGTCGGGGAGAGAGCCAGAGAGTGGGCAAAAAAAGGCAAGGGGCCTGTTAGTTAAGCTACAGCATCCAGAAGTGGCACAATGCCGTTCTCCGTTAAAATACAGCTATTCCCTCCATTTATGACCAAAACCTCAAGCAGAACCTCCGTTGCAAAAGCAAGATTGTTTAGTCTTAAGGGTCCCCCATGACTTGGCTTCACTCTTAGTTGATTAATCATCACTGCTGAGGTTTGTGGTAGTTATTTATTTTGTGGAGGGATTCTTTTATTGTTTTATTTTTTTTTTAAAAAATGGCTTTCGTTGTTTTACAACTTTACAATTGTTAAGATACTTGGCTGGGTTCAGTGGAGAAAGAAAGGAAGGAAGGAAGAAAGGAAGGGAGGAAGGAAATGGAAGAATGGAGAGAGGGAGGGAGGGAAGGAAGGAGGCAAGGAGAAAAGGAAGGAAGGAAGAAATAAAAAGAATGGAGGGAGGGAGGAAAGGAAGGAGGGAAGGAGGGAGGGAGGGAAAAAAGAAAGAGAAAGAAAGAAAGAAAGAAAGGAGGGAGGGAGGAAGGAAGGAAAGAAGGAATTGTAAAGTGAGTCATGGCCAATTTTACGATGTTTTTGCCACCACTGTTAAGCCAATCATTGCAGTTCTTAAGCGAATCATCTGAATCTACTTAATCCAGCTTCCTCTATTCGCGTTGCATGTTGGAAGCCATCTGGGAAGGATGTAAATGATCATCACGTGACCTCAGGACGCTGTAACCATCATAAATGCACTCCGGTTGCCTAGCGCCCAAATTTTAATCTTGTGGCTGTGGGGGATGCTACGATGGTCATTAAGTGTGTGGACCGGTCGTTAAGTCCCCTTTTTCGAAGTTGCCGTTGTAACTTCAAATGGTCACTAAATGAAATGGTTGTAAGTTGAGGACTACCTGTAGAGGATATGACAAGGAAATCGGAGTCGGAGGTAAGGAACCGTCCTTCGAAGAAATCTCAGGAAAATGCAGTGTTTTATTCTCATTTGACAAAGACGTTCAGTCTCTAAAACAAACCTGGGCCACTTTAAGATGGGTGGACTTCAACTCCC
>WNWU01000046.1:1398690-1421281 GCA_012654045.1 Ptyas mucosa | reverse complement strand
AGATAGATAGATAGATAGATAGATAGATAGATAGATAGATAGATAGAGGGATGGAGGGATGGACGGACCCAGAAAGAACAAATCGTGAGCACAAACACAAAAAACGAAAAATTCTTTTGCAAACTAACTCAAAACGGCCCAGGCCCCAAGGCTTTCTGGCTTAACCGAGGCTTCTTTAAGCCACTGAAGGGAAGGTCTTATTCCACAACAAACCCCCCGCCCCCCCCCAAATGGAAAATGCACAAAGGCAGTTGTGGAAATGTTGCAATTATGCGATGCAATATGTCTGGGGGGGGGCACCAGCTTCACACCCCAGCCCCCCCTCCACGGAGTTCATCTAAATTGTATGCAGATGAGGTTAATTATGCATAAACAGCTGCAGGTTAGCCAGCTTCCAGGCTTTTTGCTAATGTGGCAGCCTAAGCGGATCCCAGGCTGCTGGAGTGGACGGCTATCATAAATTTAATGACACCAAAAACCACCACATGAGCCATCTGAAACCGTCAAGGCCAGATCCAGAGCCAAGATTCGTAATTTGAAGGGTTTTTTTCCCCCCCCATTACTGCTTACTGGTTATAGTCCGTCCCCCCAAAATAGTAATGATCTCCAATAGAACTACTTTAAAAAAAAGTTACATGTAGAAATTAACACCAAAAAATGATTTTGCAGATTATAATCCAATAACAAGGGTCTCCAATCTTGGCAACTTTAACCCTGGAGGACTTCAACAGAGTATGACGTATGTTTGCCATCTTGAGTTATTTATAAAGTAATCAAGGCGGCATTAAAAAAAAATCTTTTTTTTAAAAAAAATGGTAACTCCAAAGAACCTAAGTCTAAAGCAGGATTTGAAACTCAGCCAGGGATTTGCTCTCCTTTCATTTCCTCCTCCAAAAGGAGAAGACACATCAACAGCTCAACCTACAACAACCGTAGCTTCAAAAGAGATCTTGAGTACGGAAACAAAACTCCACCCGGATCCTTGAAAAACTGGGCTAAAGATAGATTTTCATTTGCGTGAATATTTGGAGAGCCCTCTGAATCCAAGGTTCTGCACTGTGAATATTCAGAACCAAGGCCAAACATCTTTAAGAAGTGGGTTTCTTTTAAAAAAAAATAGGATTCTTCCTATCTTGCTTTGCAGGGTTGTGCCCTAAATTAAGGTTTTTCCAGCTTGGCAATTTTAAGATGTGTGGACATCAAACTCCCAGAATTCCTGGGAGTTGAAGTCCACCTATCTTAAAGTTAACAGAGTTATGCCCTAATGTTTTCACTCAGGAAATTCTCCTCAATTGATGCACTTGGAAGCCGGGATCCTAAGTCTTAAAACCACATTCTTATTTTCACTTTTTTAAAGCTTATCCTCACTTCTTTGAGGGAGGATCCATCCGTGTTGCCATCCCGCTTGATTTTCCTGGGAGCACCTGGCATTCCCTTTTCTTTAAAAAGTTCTCATTTTCCTCTGGCGATCTGGGTTTTCTCATCCTAGACCAGGGATAGCAAACCTTTTTGGCACCGAGTGTTGATAAGGGAGCGCGCGCTGGTGCTCGTCTGGGCCGCAACCTGGAAGAGGAGCTGCCCAGGATGCATACACGTGCCCGAAAATGAACTTTCGGTTTCCAGCGCGCACATGCACGCTGGCCAGCTCCTCTTATGGGTTTCTGACATGCGTGTGCAACGATCAGCTGGCCGGTGAGCACATGCTCACGCAGGAAAATGGAAGACCAGCTCTTCCAGTTTCCAGCAGTGCCGCGCACAAAAAGGCCAGCTGATCGTCGCCAGAAACCCGCGCCAGACACCCGGAAGAGATACAGGCGACGCCGTGTGTGCCAAGCGACATGGCTCTGTGTGCGCCAGCCATGCGTGCCGTAGGTTCACAATCATGGTCCTAGACCAGTAATGGCTAACCTTTTTGCCATCGCGTGCCAAATGCAGGGGGAGCGTGGTGAGGTTGCACGCACGTGTGCCCACACCCATAATTATATGCCCCCCTGCGCCATGCCCCCCCCACACATGCATGCGTGACCCCTCCATGTTCCCCCCATTTTTGACACTTGATAGCATGGTGGGCCCGGTAGGCCATTTTTGCTCTCCCCATGCTCCAGAACCTCTTTAGGAGCCTGGGGAGGGCAAAAATGGCTTTCCCCATCCCTCCGGAGGCCCTCCAGAGGCCGGAAATGGCCCATTTGCTGACTTCCGGTGGGACCGGAAGGCCTGTTTTTTGCTCTCCCCAGGCTCCAGAGCCACCCTAGGATCCTGGGGAGGGCGAAAATGGCTTTCCCCACCGCCCCGGAGGCCCTATGGAGGCCGGAAATGGCCCATTTGCCGACTTCCGGTTCCACCAGACAGGCTCTGGAGCTTGGGGAGAGCAAAAAACAGGCCTTCCTCACCCCCCCCAGGCCCTCCAGACTGTTTCCCTACTTCTGGTGGGCCCAGAAGGCCTGAAAATCAGCTGGCCAGCACGTGCATGCATGCCGGAGCTGAGCTCGCGTGCCCACCAATATGGCTCCACGTGCCACCTGTGGCACGTGTGCCACAGGTTCGCCATCATGGTCCTAGACTATCCTAAGGAAAAATGGCACTTTTGATGAAGGGCACCATCGACTACATGAAATCTGGACACGAAAACGCGGCCATCGGAACGGTAAACGCGCTCTTCGGACGATCCAAGCGTGCCGTGTGGAAACTTTGATTTGGAAAGAATGAGCTGGCAGTCTCTCTCTCACCAAGGGAAATCTATTTGGGGTGGGAAAACGGCTGCACAAATCCCAACTGGCAAAGTGACACTGAGGTTTTTCCGGCCTCTGTGCCAACCAGCTTTGCACCTGGGTTGTAAAAGCAACCCGACTTGCAAGGTTCAACGAAAGGCCTTTGCCAAGATGAAAGCCTTCCGCCCAGTTTCCTCCAGTTTGCGCGACATCAATTTAAGCCGCCCTGCTGATAAAAGCCGGCTGAGCCGAATTTGCGTGTCCGTGACCGGGATGGTCTTTGTCCCTTTTTGCCCCAGGCTGGCCCACAAACAAACAAAAGCTGGCATTTGAGTTGGCCAAGGCTGGGCGGTTACCTCCTTCCCAGCCGCCTGGGTGGCCGAGCAAAAAAATGCATTTTGCACCCATGTCTGTGAAGCAAACTCAGATGCCCCAGAAGGTTTTTGCCAAGATGCTATGTCCGGTTACATATGGTGGATGAGGGGCGGTTGGCGGTGCTCGAAGAACGGCAGGCAGTCCTCGACTTACGATCGCACTTGAGCCCAAATTTTCTGTTGCTAAGTGAGACATTTAAGTGAGTTTTTGCCCCTTTCATGGCACGGTTGTTAAGTGAAACACCGCAGTTGTTAAAGTTACTAACAACGGTTACTAGACAAAGCTATTTTGATGTTGTTTTAAAAATACCCAGCTTTCAGAACAACATTTAATATTTCCTTTTACTTCCCATGGTTGTTAAGTGAACCACTGCAATTGGTGTTAAGGTAGTAACACAGATGTGAAGCGAATCTGGTTCCCTCACGGACTTTGCTTGTCAGAAGGGTGGCAAAAGCGGGATCACGTGACCCCGGCACACTGCGACCGTCATAAATACGAGTCAGTTGACAAGCGCCTGAATTTTGATCACGTAACCGTGTGGATGCTGCCACGGTCGTTAAGTGTGAAAAATGGACACCAGTCACTTTTTTCCCATGCCGTTGCAACTTTGAATGGTCACTAAATGAACCGTTGTAAGTCGAGAACTACCCAGAAGTGAAATCCAGCAGGTTCTGACAGGTTTCTGGAGAACTGGTAGCGGAAATTTTGAGCAGTTCGGCCTCAAAGTGGGGTGGGAATGGAGATTTTGCAACATCCTTCCTCCAGGAGTGGGGAGGGAATGTGGATTTTTGCCATATCCTTTCCCTGGAGTGGGGAGGGAATGGGGATTTTGCAGTATCCTTCCCCTGGAGTGGGGAGGGAATGGGGATTTTGCAATATCCTTTCCCTGCCACGCCCACCAAGCTATATCCACAGAACCGGTAGTAAAAAAAATTGGATTTCACCACTGGGACTACCTGTATTTTAAAAGCTCAAAAAAATATTTCCTTCTGGCCTCCTGCAGGTGTGGTACAGGCCTCCTCTACCTCTAGTACAGGTAATCCTCGATTTTCAAACATTCGTTTAACAGCCATTCGAAGTTATAGTGGCACTGAAAAAAAGGGACTTAAAACCGTTTGTTGCAGCATCTCCAAAATCGTTTAATCCAAATTTGGGCACTTAGCAACCGGCACATATTTTACCAAGTTTAAAGCATCCCGGAATTTACGTGATTACCATTTGCAACTTTCCCCGCCGGTTTCCGACAAGCTGAGTCGATAAGGGAGGCCGGATTTGCTTAATGACCACCGGATTCACTGAACAACTGCAAAGATTCGCTTACCAACCACGGCGAAGAAGGCCATAAAATTGGACGCGACACGCTTAAAAACCACTTCGCGTAGCAATGGATATTCTGGTTCCAACTGCAGCCAACCTGTACAGCCCTGGTTCCACAGATCACAATAAACTGGGATAATTTTAATAGCAGGGTTAACTGTAAATAAGTCATCGTAGCCTGGTTCCTGCATAAAGTGGAGCCACGGACATTCAGTCATCGTAGCGGGTCAAAAGTAGATAAACAAAGTGGTATCTTAAGAGTTCTTTTTATATCAGACCACTATTATTAGTAACTCCCAACCCTGAGAACAGTCTGTGAGATCCGCCTAATTTGGGGTTTATTATAGAGTGCTTGATATGTTACCATTCCAAGAATTCTTGAAATGACAGTTCAACTACTGTACAAAACAGTCTTCGACTTATAACCATTTATTGAGTGATTGTTCGAAGTTACAAGACTGAAAAAAAGTGACTTACAAGTCCACACTTAGGATTCTCCCAGCATCCCAAGGGTCAAAATTTGGAATTTGGGGGCCGGCAGGTATTTAATATTTAACAGTAACAGAGTTGGAAGGGACCCTGGAGGTCATCTAGTCCAACCCCCACTCCCTGTACTAGGGATTCGAACCGCCAAACTGCCGACCTTTCTAATCAACAAGCTCAGTGTCTTAGCCACTGAGCCACCTAGTCAGGTACCCCTGGGGTCATGTGATCCCCATTTGCAACCTTCCCAGCCAGCATCCAAGTCAACGGAGGAAGCCTGATTCACTTAATGACCACCTGATTCCTTTAACAACTTCCACGATTCACTTAACCACCATGGCGAAAGATTGCAAAATAAGACATCCCACTGCACAACCCCCCCTTACTTAGCAGTGGACCTTCGGTGTCCCAACTGTGGTCATAAATCGAGGACTACCTCCACATTTAATGCATACCAAGGAGCAAAAGCGGTCTGTCTTTCCTTCCTCGCAAGGCTGTTGTGCAAGTAAAATAGAAAACCTGATGCGGTTCGGTAGCGTGGTAGCTCAGCCCCATTTCCCTTGTAGCCCAGCTTGCTTCTTTTTTAAAAAAAATAATAATAATTACAGCACTTTAAAAGCAAAAGCCGATGGAGTTGGCTGAAATGGTTGCAGCAGCTGATGGAGTTGGCTGAATTGGCAAAATGGACTATTTCGATTAAAGAAAAAGAATATAAGTACTTTTGTTTCCACGTGAAGACCCTTCTAAACTTCGTGCTTGGAGTGGAAAAGAATGAAACTCTGATTTGGGGTTTTACCGATTAGATGGATAGCTCCAGAGGTGGGATTCAGCCGGTTCGGATCGATTCGAGCAAACCGGATGTTAATTTTAATCTGGTTCGCCGAACCGGTTGTTGCAAGGACTGGCTGACCCCGTCCACCCCACCCCTCCTCTCCCAGGAGTCTCCACGCAGCCCATTTTGGATGTCAGATAAGTGCAGGGCCCACGCGGAGGCTCTGGGAGGGTGAAAAATGGGCCTATCAGAAGTACCGGAAGTCTGAAAATGGGCCCATTTACGGCTTCCAGAGCCCGGGGGAGGCCATTTTCACCCTCCCAGAGGCTTGAGGAAAGACTCCGGAGCCTAGGGAGGGTGAAAGTACCAGGCCTAGCAGAAGTACCAGAAGTCCGAACACGGACCCATTTCGCCCTCCCGGACACTCAAGGAAAGCCTCCGGAGTCTGGGGAGGGCGAAAACATCCCCCACCCCCACCCGTGGTGCAGGAGGCTGAGTAGGCCACACCCACCATGGCCACGCCCACCCAGCAACCAGGCAGAGAACTGGTTGCTAAACTTTCTAAATCCCACCCCTGGATAGCTCTTTATAGGAATGGCTTGTTTATATTATTCTGAAAAAACAAAAAAAGTTGTGATTTGGGATTAATGCCTTCTTTTACTGCAACTGAGGGAGTCGGGAGTCCGTGTTTCTTTTTCTATTTTTTCCCTCTTTTTCCTACCCTTCCTCACTTCTCTTCCCCCCCCCCCCTCTTCCTCCCCACCCTTTTCCTATTTACTTTTGCCTTTTGTATCTTAGTTTATCTATTATATAACTCAATAAAAATGTTAAACCCGGGGGGGACAAAAAGCCAAAAGCTCTTCTTCCTCACTTATCGTATCCCACCAGCGAGCTTAATTCTAATCAGCAAAGACGGTTTGCATTTTTCAGACAATGAAACGATTCTGCGATTTTTATCTGGGTTGCCTGGGCCTGGGGGCCCTTCCTGATTTTTTTCCCCTTTTGTCTTGACCAGGAGGTTTATTTTTTTTCCTTGCATGCCAAATAGAAAAGACAGGTAGCTGAATAGCCTTCGGCACGGAAGGTCTGATATGAAATAAAATACTAAATAGGAGCTTCTCTGTTCTGGCCGAGGACTCTATTGTGTATTTCTGTCTTTCGGAGGGTGGAGATTCTTTGGGAAGTCATAAAGGAGATATTGTTATCTAGCTACTATTCAGATACACCGGGGGGGGGGGGGGGCAGCAACGCTGAACATCTGAGGCCTTGCCCGGCAAGGTAATCCGGCCAATAATTATGCAACTGGAAGAATAAATCTACACCTCATTTGCAGCCGCAGAGTGTTAGTATACTACACTGTTTGTCAATATTGCAGCTAATAATTTCAAAATAAGGAGGAGGATTTTCAAGCAATTGGGCTGCAATGTTTAGGAGTCTGTTTGATTCACACTTTTTTCCCCCTAGCTTGCTTTTATTTTAATTGGCCATCCCATACGGGTAGTCCTTGACTTAGGACCATAATTGAGCCCCCACAAATTTATGTTGGTATGTGAGAAATGTGTGAAGTGAGTTTTGCCTCATTTTGCGACTTTTCTGCTCATAAGTCCCTTTTTTCCAATACCGTTTTAATTTCAAAACGGTCACTAAACGGAAGGTTGCAATTCGAGGACTACCCATATAGATGGTTTACACTCCTTGCTGAGAACCGATGATTCTAACCCTGATGCCATCTGGCTTCAAGCAGTCCTCGAATTGCAATCTTTCGTTTAGTGACCGTTTGAAATTAAAACGGTATTGAAAAAAAGGGATTTATGAGCAGTCCTCGCACTTATGACCGTGGCAGCATTTTTCCCCAGTCACATGATCAAAATTCAGGCACTTGGTAATAGGCAAGGATTTATGATGACTGGAGACAACTGATCGCGATTTGTGATCATCCTGGCCAGTTTCTGACAAGCAAAGTCCATGGATTGACTTACTACTGGATTGAGTTTGTTTAGTGACCATTTAAACATATAACGGCACTGAAAAAAGGGACTTATGACCATTTTTCACAGTTACGACCATTCCAGCAACCCGCACAGTCACGTGATGAAAATTCAGACAGTTGGCAACTGCTTCACATTTATGACCGTTCCATTGTCCCTGGGATCACGTGATTGCCTTTTTCGACCTTCGGAACAAAGCCAAGTCAGCGGGGAAGCCAGATTCACTTAACAACCGGCTACCTAACTTAACGACGGTGGCAAGAAAGGTCGCAAAACGGGACAAAATTCACCTCACACATGTCTCGCTTAACAACATAAATTCTGGTTCCAACCGTGGTCGTAAGCGGAGGACTCTCTGTGTTTGGTATCTGCATTTGTCTTCTGCACCCGGCATTGTTAGTTTAGCAAAGCAGGCGGAGATGGGCACACCTGAGCCCAGCCATCACTGTCATTCCCCCAAGCGGCCTGGGTCCAGGCTGCTGATTGTCCTCCAGGCCACCCCTGATGGGGAAGATGAAGGGGAGTGACAGGCCAGCCTTATTAGCAGAGGTCCTGCTGAACAGGGGGCCAGACTGGTGACAGCTGGGGTGGAGGACGATCCCATCCCGTAGAAACGTCAACCCTTCCCTGCTCACAGCTTCGACAGACTGGCCATCATGGCATAGAGGCTTTTTGGCCTACATCATGTTGGCTGGGGAATTCTGGGAGTTGAAGTTCTATTCACTTCAGGTTTGGATACCAGAGCCAGTTTGGTTTAAAGGTAAAGGTTCCCCTCGCACATAGATGCTAGTCGTTCCTGACTCTAGGGCAGTGATGGCTAACCTTTTTGCTGTCGCGTGCCAAAAGCAGGGGGACCGCGGAGGGATTGCGTGCCCGCGTGCCCGCACTCAATGCCCCCCGCACCCCACCCCCCACGCATCCGTGTGTGACCCCCTGTGCTCCACCCACTTTTGGCAGGCGATGAGACAGTAGGCCCGTTTTCGCCCTCCCCAGGCTCCAGAGTCTTTCTTGGAGCTTGGGGAGGATGAAAACAGCCTTCCTCACCATCCCGGAGGCCCTCTGGAGGTCGGAAATGGCTCGCTTCCCAACTTCCGGTGGGAAATCAGCTGGCTGGTGGGCGCATGCATGCTGGAGCTGAGCTAGGGCAATGCTCACATGCCCACAGATATGGCTCCGCATGCCACCTGTGCCATAGGTTCGCCATCACGGCTCTAGGGGGTGGTGCTCATCTCTGTTTCAAAGCCGAAGAGCCAGCGCTGTCCGAAGACGTCTCCGTGGTCATGTGGCCGGCATGACTCAACACCAAAGGCGCACGGAACGCTTTTACCTTCCCACCAAAGGTAGTCCCTATTTTTCTACTTGCTTTTTTTAACCTGCTTTCGAACTGCTAGGTTGGCAGAAGCTGGGACAAGTCACGGGAGCTCACCCCGTTACGCAGCGGCACTAGGGATTCGAACCGCTGAACTGCCGACCTTTCGATCGACAAGCTCAGCGTCTTAGCCACTGAGCGTCCTTTTGGTCTAGAAAGGTTAAAAAACCAGGCTAAAAAACCAGGAGACTGTGAGTTCTAGTACTGCCTTAGGCATAAAAGCTGGGTGGGTGATTTTGGGCCGATCGTCGGGAGACAGTGAGTTGTAGTCTTGCCTTAAGCCATCAAAGCCGGGTGGGTGACTTTGAGCCAATCACCAGGAGATGGGGAATTCTAGTTCAAGTTCAGTTCCACAACTAAGAAAGCTTCTTGGATGAGAAGTGAAACGTTTTGAAAAGGGGGGGAGGCAAGAAAATCCACCTTGGAAAAGCACCTATGGGACTTTCACCACAAACACACATACACACACACACACAGAGGATAATGAGACCACTGGTTGATAACAACCAAAACGCCCCGCAGTTGAGGAAAACTAGAATTTGCAAAAGGCCCACAAAATAGACCCGGCCAGGCAGACAGTCCCAACTTAGAAAGAAGAAGTGCTAAACATTTCTTCACCGTGCGATGGAACAAAACAATTTTGTCACACCTAGAAAACAATGAAGAAACCGCTGTTGGGAAAGGGACGGAAAAATCCCGAGATGACGAGTTCTCAAGCTTTCGCGGTGATGCTGACACCCTATTAAAAACGAGAAATAAATTGGTGGGACCGATCCCTGCCCGGTGAACAAAACTCACAGGGGTTTAAGCTTAAGGGGCAAGAAATAAAGACCACAGTTTTCTCTGCCTGTTTGCGTTCTAATCCCCATATCATGGGATTCGCCAAGGTTGTGTTATTGCAACGGCCTGCCGGCGCTTGTGCAGGCAACACAAAAGCGCTGAGCCCGTTCTCTAGCGTTGACAGCAGTTCTGACTTTGCCTGCGTCAGGCTGATTTAACTTTAAGAAAACATTGGTGACCTTCCGCTAAGTGGTTTGCAACTCCGAGGAGGTCCCATCACACCAGCTGAGAGCTTGTGTTGTAAATCACACAACCTCCAAAGTTTTGCTGCTCCGCCTTAACTCATCCACATTTTAAGAACCTAACGCTGTGCACTTGGGATGGTTTCGAAAGGCTTCGTGTACAACAGCCATCTGAAAGTTCCTGACAGCAAACGTGTCTTTCGCACGGGAATCGCCGCAGCCGGAGAAAGACATAGCTGCTTTAAAAGGTTCAGCATTTTAGCAACGTGAACGATCCCACGTGCACTGAAGTATGCTCTTCCCCCTTCCAATGTATTTATTTATTTCAAACATTTACCTAGCCATCAGTTTTTATATCGAAGTTTGGGAAGCTCCCAAATCTGAAGCACGCTACTCTATAAAGAAACCCTTAAAATAATGCTCCCTGCTTTTTTTTCTTTTCAACTATGTCCGATTCTTTTTCATGCCTAAAGTGGGACTAGAACTCACGGTCTCCTGTTGATTGGTCCAAAGTCACCCAGTTGCTTTCATGCCTAAGGTAGGGCTAGAACTCACCGTCTCCTGGTGATTGGCCCAAAGTCATCCAATTGTTTTCATGGCTAAGGCTGGACTAGAACTTACCGTCTCCTGGTGATTGGCCCAGTCACCTAATTGCTTTCATGCCTAAAGTGGGACTAGAACTCACCGTCTCCTGGTGATTAGCCCAAAGTCACCCAGTTGCTTTCAAGCCTACGGCTGGACTAGAATTCACCGTCTCCTGGTGACTGGCCCAAAGTCACCCAGTTGCTTTCATGCCTAAGGCGGGACTAGAACTCACCGTCTCCTGGTGATTGGCCCAAAAGTTGGCTTTTGCGCCTAAGGCAGAACTGGAACTCAGAACCTCCCGATTTGTAGCCTGATGCCTTTTACCCACTACACCAAACTGTCTCTTGCTCCCTACTTAGGGGCCTTCCAACTACATTCTACTCCAATTCCTATAATCCCCGCCAGCTTCATAGCTGTTGGAAGTCCATCTTCCCTAGAAAGCCCAAGTCTGCCCTATGTAATATACAGAATGCTCATCTCAGGCAGGCAAGTTTGAGCCCGTTTTAATCCATGCAATAACCAGCCAATTTACTTTTGTTTTTGTTTTTTTTAAAGCGAAGGGGAGTAAAATGGAGAAACACTGGCTGGTTTTGTGGTTTTCAAAGCTATTCCGGACAGCGGTGGTTTAATGCATTAAGGGAATGAAAGAGAAAGCTATTAAAGATAGTTTTTCCTTCTCGAAAGGCAAGAGGCACGCAGCGGATTTCTTTTCCTTTAGGAAAAAAAAAAATGAAGTCATTGCTGTAAATAACCTCAGACGCTTGCTTGTTTCTCTGAAAGTTTCCATCGTGGTCAGCACTAGCCAACCCACCCTGTAGACGGAACGAGGAAAATACTCCAATCGTCTCTCTAAGGCAGTACAGGAATTCCTTGTCTTACGACCACAGTTGAGAGAAGAATTTCTGTTGCAAAACAAGGCAGCTCTTAAATGAGTTGCGTCCCATGCAGAAGTGGTATTCAGCCGGTTTAGACCGGTTCAAGTGAACCGGTAGCAGAAATTTTAATTGGTTCGCCGAACTGGCAAACACCATCTCTGGCTGGCCCCGCCCCCGCCTGCCTGCTCGCCCCCGCCTGCCCGCTCACCCCCCCCACCCGCCCGCTCGGCCAACCCCATTCACCCCCGCCCTATATATGTTGCCTTCGCAACACGGCCCAGCTAATCGCCTTGCCTCCGCGGCGAGCGTGAGTGATGTCGAATTGGCCACGCCAACTCAGTCACATGACCCTACCACCACCAAGCCACGCCCACAGAACCGGGAGTACAAAAATTTGAATCCCACCACTGGTCCCATTGTACAACCATGTTTGTTTGTTTGTTTTTGAGGGAATCGCTGCAGAAGTTGAATCACTTGCAGTTGTTAAATGAAACATGCAGTCGTTAAGAGGATCCAGCTTCCCCCGTTGGACATCGCTTGTCGGAAGCCATTTGGGAAAGTCGCAAGTGGCAAACACCTGATTCCTGGGTTGGTGCAACCTTTATAAATATGTGCTACAACAGTTGTAAGTGTGAGGTCATAACTCCTTTTTTTTTTTAGTGCTGTCGTAACTTTGAACGGTCACTAAAAAAATTGTCGTAAGTCGAGGCCTACCTGCATGATAGGAGTAGATCCCCATTAGGTTATGAGAGCTTCAAATCCGAAGAAATTTAATTTAATTTAATTTAATTAATCATATTTCTATGCCGCCCAACTCCCAAGGGACTCTGGGGCGGCTTACAATGGAAATAATACAAACAGTGAACATAATTTTTTTTTAAAAAAAACAACATTATAAAAGCATTTTAAAAACATCTCATAGCGCTTTTCAAACGTACACATTTTAACAGTTGGAAGGGACTTTAGAGGTCTTCTAGTCCAGCCCCCTGCCTCAAAGCAAAAAAGCCTATGCCATTTCAGTCAAATGGGTCGTCCAATTTTATTTTATTTTTTTAAATTCAGGGAGCTGCAACTCCATCAGATAAATGGCAGTGTCCAAACTGATGTGAAGTTGACTTGAGGTTTCGGGTGGTTTACAATGGAAGCTAAAATCCACAATGCAAACCCTCAATTAAAGCATAATGATAGGTGATTAACCTCAGCAATTAGAGCCAGCAGTTAAAATCTGCAATTAAAAGGCTGCTGTGGGGTTTTAAGGCTCTTTTAAAAGCCAGCAAAATAGGCTCCAAATACCAGGACAGGTAATTGAAGGATCTGAACCCCAAATCTGGCTGCAATAGCAGATTTTTGGCAAACCAGCACAGGTGATCTTCCACGTTGCCTTACAGAGGTCAAACCTAGAATTTACCAATCCATACGCCCCAGTTTAATTTCTGGTTTCCCCCCCCCCTGGGGAATTCTGGGAGTTGGAAGTCCACACGTCTTCACGGGTTGCCAAGGTTGAGAAACACCGAGTTGAGAAATTGAGCCCCTGCTGTGTTGCGAAAGTTAAGATTTAGGACTTAAGGTTTATTAACGGGAGAGGAATGCATGCAATTTTATCACTGGCGTCCAAGCTACCTTGTCATTTTGCCCCCCATCAATCCAAATATTTAGTCTTTCAGAAGGACAAAATAAACACACACACACACACGAAACAAAATAAATAAGCCATCAATAAAATCCTTGCCCTCTGCCGTTCAAAAACGTCCGGCTGAAGGCGAAGATGTTGCGTAACTTCAACAGCCTCCAGAGCTGTTGGACTACAACTCCCATCCAGGGGTGAAATGTAAAATGTGTTACTCCCGGTTCTGTGGGTGTGGCTTGGTGGTGGTGGGGTAATGCGACTGGGTGGGCGTAGCCAACTTTTTATTTTTTTTTTAACTTTTCAAAGCATTTTTTCTAATGCTTTGAAAAGCCTCTCTGCCGATCAGGCAACTCAGCTGGGATCGTCAGAGGCTTTTCAAAGCATTTTTTTTAACCACCTCTTCGGCCAAGAGGTTGCAGAAAAAAATGCTTTTAAAAGCCTCTGATGATCCCAGCTGAGCCGTCGCGCTCATCAGAGGCTTTTTTTTTTAACTTTTAAAAGCATTTTTTCGTCGGAAGAGGTTGTAGAAAAAATGCTTTTAAAAGTAAAAAAAAAAAAACACTCTCTGATGATCGCGCCGCTCGGCCGGGGGTGGGGGGGGGGGGACAGGGATTTTTGCTACCGGTTCTCCGAACCACCCCCCCGCCATCGCTACCGGATCGGGCAATCCGGTCCGAACCGGGAGCATTTCACCCTGGCTCCCATCCCTGCCCATCCCAAACCAAAGCCAGGGATCCTGGATGTTTCATTGAAAACTCCAGAAGCTGCTAATTCCCCGTCGCCCCTAACCAAGCGAGAAATTAGGTAGTCTCCCATTCAAGGGTAGGATTCAGCGAACCGGTTGTTACGATTTTGCACAGTTCGGAGAACCGGTAAATCGCACCACCAGCTGGCCCCACCCCTTCCCGCCCAGTCACTCCTCAACTCGCCTGCCTGCCCGCCGCGCCATTGCTAACCTGACTTTGTCTCACTTATGATTACGATTAGAATTTCTGTTGACAAGCAAAGTGGTGATGTGAATTGCATCTGCTTTTATAAGCCTCTCTCTTTTTTTTAATATGGTTGTTAAGCGAATTACTGCAGTTGTTAAGTGAATTGCATGGTCATGAAGCAAATTCAGCTTTTCCTCCCTCGACCTTGACTTTGCTTGTTGAAAGCCTGTTCTTTCTTTTAACATGTTTTTTTTTATTAAAGTTTTGCTTTATTATATAAAATACAAAGAAGAGAAGAAAAGATAGGAAATTAAGGGAAGGAAAGGGAGCTGGGGGGGGGAAGGGGGGGAGATACAAGGGGAAAGAGAGAGAGAAAAAAAGGCATTGACTTCCAACTCTTCTTAGCACAGTTCAAGATAAAAACACTCCAACCTCAACTTTTGGCTTTTACACATTAATCAAAGACGGGCGCAGGGGTGAAATGTTCCCGGTTCAGACCGGATCGCCCGATCCGGTAGCAATGGCGGCAGGTGGTTCAGAGAACCAGTAGCAAAAATCCCTGCCCGTCCCCCAAATGCCCAGCTGAGCTGCGCAATCCTCAGAGACTTTTTTTTTTAACTTTTAAAAGCATTTTTCCTTCGGCTGAAAAAATGCTTTTAAAAGTAAAAAAAAAGCCTCTGATGATCGCACGGCTCAGCTGGGATTGTCAGAGGTTATTAAAAGCATTTTTTTCTACAACCTCGTAGAAAAATGCTTTTAAAAGATTCTGATGATCCCAGCTGAGTTGCCTGATCGTCAGAGGCTTTTTTTTTTACTTTCAAAAGCAAAAATGCTATGCTGGCTGGAGAATTCTGGGAGTTGAAGTCCACAAGTCTTAAAGCTGCCAAGTTTGGGAACCCCTGCCTTAAATGTTTCTCCCATCCGAAGAATAAAAACTGAAGATGTAGCTGCGCAATTTGTCTTCCCAGCTTGGAACTATATCGGGGAGACCAATCTCATCACCACCAAGAGGCTGCATTACAAAGAACACAGCGGTGGATGTCCAGAGTCTTTTAAAATGCACTTGCTTTTCAAGAATATCGACAGGGTCAGGCAAAAGACCCCCCCTGCCGTGAAGCCATCACAGCTACACAAAGACAACCAGGACAGAGGCAGATTTGCAAATAAGAAAAAAAAAAAAGAGAGAGCAATTTTCTGCCATCGACACCCTCTGGGATTCCCAGTCCATACAGGCGACCCCAACCCTACCAGGAGACCTACACCTCATTACAGATGGGAGTCAAGATCTCTTGGGAGAGGAGATCAGACGTAGCGAAGCTCGACTAAATAACAGATGAGACGGTAAACCTCCGAGTGAATAAATCAAGACAAGGAAGCACAGGGCTGAGAGCTTTTTAGGCACCCACAACAGCGATCTTCCTTGTAGGGCGTTAGCAGGCCGAGCTAACGTACCAAAAAAGATGTTTTGAGGCTTTGGAAAAAGCGCAGAGAGGAGCAAACTAAAGACGATGAAAGGCCTGGAGAATAAAACATACGAAGGACGTTTGGGTAACATTTGGGTACGGCCAGTCTAAGAGAAAAGAAGGACTAGGGCCGTGACGGCGAGCCGTATCGGTGGGCACGCGAGCTCAGCTCCGGGGCGCATGTGCTGATTTTCAGGCCTACTAGGCCCAAAATGGGGTGCAGGGGGAGTGCAGGGGTGTTGCATGCACATACATGGGGGGGGCAGGGGGCAGGGGGAGTCGCGTGTACATTGCATTATGGCTGCGGGCGTGTGCTTTCGCCCTACAACAACAAAAAGGTTAGCCATCATTAGCCTAGACCAGTGATGGCTAACCTTTTTGCCGTCACGTGCCAAAAGCGGAGGGGAGCATGGGGCGGGGGGGGGGGGTTACACACACGTGCCCACACCCATAATTCAATGACACCCCCCCTGAGCCCGCGCATGCATGCGTAACCCTCCGCGCTCCCCCCACTTTAGGCAAGCGACGGCAAAAAGGTTACCGGTGGGCCCCGTAGGCCCGTTTTTCACCCTCCTCAGGCTCCCGAGGCGTTCTTGGAGCCTGGGGAGGGCGAAAAAAGCTTCCCCCCACCCCCGGATGCCACAAACGGCCAGAAGGCCCGAAAATCAGCTGGCCGGCACGCGTGTGCGCACTGGAGCTGAGCTAGGGCAACACTCACATGCCCACAGATATGGCTCCGTAGGTTCGCCATCACAGGCCGAGACCCTGCTATTTGAACATAGATCTTTTTAGCTTTTATATTTTACTGTGTTTTATTAATCTACGTGAAATACATAGCTAGTCTGCGTACGATATGTCGTACGCTAAATAAATAATACTTCTTTTTTTAAAAAATTTGATTTATATGCCGCCCTTCTCCGGAGACTCAGGGCGGCTTACAATGCGCTAAGCAATCGCCTTCATACTTTTGTATATTTTATACAAAGTCAGCTTATTGCCCCCACAAACTGGGTCCTCAATTTACCTACCTTAGAAAGGATGGAAGGCTGAGTCAACCTTGAGCCTGGTGAGATTCGAACCTGCAGTAATTGCAGGCAGCTGGTGTTAATAACAGTGTGCTTTAGTCCACCGTACTACCAAGGTCTCTTTAAAGAAACATGGCCTCTGAGCCCGAGTTTTCCTATTTCTCAGCGTTCATTTCTTCGATGGAAGATGTGCCAAGAAATTGTCCAAACAAAACTCAAGATGGCATGTTCCCTTTGAGAGGACACACACCCTGGTAACGTTAGTGCAGTACTTGAAGTGCTCATGGAATTCAGAAAAGTCTTAAAAAAGGCTTAAATCTGGACCAAAGTTTATGAAACAGAGACGTTTCGTTACTCATCCAAGTAACTTCTTCTTTGGTCAAAATGAAAAATTTAAGTTAGGCAAAGAGTCATTGGAATGGACTAATTCTTGCCATGCCAAAGGTTTCTCCCCAAAATGTATTGCAAAATGTAATATATATGGCCAAAAGCATCTTTAAAAGGTTAAATCAGAGGTGTTCAAACATAGCTGGCTGGAGAATTCTGGGAGTTGAAGTCCACAAGTCTTAAAGCTGCCAAGTTTGAACACCTCTGGGTTAAATCATGGCAACTGGATCAGTTTCAGAAAGCTTCCCTCCTCTCTAATTAAAGTGGCAAAGTTACTCCAAACACAATATACAACAGGTAGCCCTCGACTTACAACAGTTCGCTTAGTGACAATTCAAAGTTAGGATGTCACTGAAAAAAAAGTGACTTATGACCGTTTTTCACAGTTTTTCAACCTTTGCAAGCATCCCCCTGCTCAGGTGATCAAAATTCCGAGCCTTGGCAACCGACTCACATTTATGACGACGGCAGTGTCCAGGAGACACGTGATCCCCTTTGGCGAACTTTCTGACCAGCCAAGTCAAAATGGGCAGAATCCAGATTCACTTAATGATTTCAGAACCGCAGCGATTCACTTAACAACTGCGGCAAGGTAGGTCGCAAAACGGGACGAAACTCACTTAGAAACAGGAATTTGGGGGCTCAATGGAGGTCGTAGGTCGAGAACTACCTGTATTAGCCTCAGCGTCCAATACGATTTTCCAATGAAATTGCCAGGAAATTATCCCTACAAAACTCATTTCCATATTTACTCAGGGATGTTCATTTCTGGATCGGGACTCGTTACACACGGTCACTCACGCCCTCGTCACCTCTCGCCTGGACTATTGTAACGCTCTCTACATGGGGCTCCCCTTGAGGAGCACCCGGAGGCTCCAACTGGCGCAGAGTGCGGCCGCGCGGGTGGTGATGGGAGCGACATGGCGCTCCCATGTTACTCCTCTCCTGCGCGAGCTGCACTGGCTCCCGGTGGTCTTCCGGGTGCGCTTCAAGGTGTTGGTTACCACCTTTAAAGCGCTCCATGGCTTAGGACCCGGGTACTTACGGGACCGCCTACTACCACCAATAGCCTCCCACCGACCGGTACGTTCCCATAGAGAGGGGCTCCTCCGGGTGCCGTCGGCCAAACAATGTCGGCTGGCGGCCCCCAGGGGGAGAGCCTTCTCTGTGGGGGCACCCACTATCTGGAACGAGCTCCCCCCAGAGTTACGGAGGATCCCGGATCTTCGTGCCTTCCGCCGTGAGTTAAAAACTTTCCGGTTCCACCAGGCGGGCCTGGCCTAATTCTTCCCTTTTCCCCTTCTGTTGTAAAATAATTTAGAAATTTTAAATTGTAATATTTTAATTTGGGGGTTTTAATATGGTAAATTGGGATTTTAAATATTGGGGCCAACGTTTAATTCGGTTTTATTTGGTTTTTAAATTTTGTATATATGTTTTTTATTTATGGCTGTTCACCGCCCTGAGTCCCCTCGGGGAGAAGGGCGGTATATAAATTTAATAAAATAAATAAATAAATAAATAAATTTAGAGATGAATTATCCCTCCAAGGATTCCAGATTAAGGGACTGAAGTCCAATCTGCCTGATCAGATTGCGACCTTCTTGAAGACTTTTGATCTGCAAGTCATGAGCTTTCCTAATCCTGGGAGTGATGAGTGATGGCTATGGAGGGGATCTATCAGGAACAGCCTCTCCTGTTTAAAGCAGCAGCCAAAACTGTGGCTACATCAATTGTGGTGTATTTTCTAAAACTAGCTAATAACACCACTTTTATCTGGAGTGGTACCGTAAAAGTATATATCAATGGAAAGATAATTTAATCGAGAATGTAATGCAATCACTTTTATGAAAGGATTTGCTATTAGAATAGCAGTGACCGTATAAAGAAGAAGTACAGGGAGGGCAAAAACACCCAGACCCCCACGCCGTGGTGCAGGAAGCGGACTAGGCCACGCCCACCATCGCCACGCTCATCCAGCAACCGGGCAGAGAACCCCTTGCTAAAATTTTTGAAGCCCACCCCTGTCCTTCCCACGCCCACGACCCCCCCCCCCAAGGTCAAATACAACTGTGATGCGACCCTCAATGAAATCAAGTTTGACACCCCTGGACTAGGCAGTCGGTGGGGAGAGGGGTGCTGCTCACTCCCGGCTGGCCGGCCCACGGTCAGGAGGGACGGTGGAGAGGGACGGTGGAGAGGAAGGGGTTACCCAGCCAGGGAGAAGAGGCTGATTAAACAGTAACAGGTGTTGCTAACCCATGGAACAGCTGTGTCCCTGCCATGAAATTTTAAAAAAAAAAAATCTCAGGGACAATCAGAGGATCAAAACAGGGGAAGAAAGGAGGACGGGAAGGCAAAGGGTGTGAGACCCAGAAAGAAATGAGAAGCACCAAACAGGAACCGGTGGCAGTGAAATAAAGGGAGAATAAAGCAGAAATGAACCAGAGCAGCCGGTTTTCGCAAAGCTGACTGGGGAATTCTGGGAATTGCAGTCCACAGGTCTTAAAATTGTGGGAAACTCTGAAATACAAAGATGATTCAGATTATCCAGGTGGAGCATCAACGCCTATTTAGACGCGGCCTTCACACCCAACCTGCTTAAACGGTCAGATGATGGGCATACAGCTAGTCCTCGAGTGACGACCACACTCAAGCCTCAAATTTACGTTGCCAAGTGAGACATTTGTTAAGGGAGTTTTGCTCCGTTTATTTATTTATTTTTTTACGGCTTTTCTTGCCCCCGTCGTTAAGCGAATCACCACCCTTCTTAAAGTTAGTCACCGGGTTGTGAAGTGAATCCGGCTTCCCCCTTGACTTTTGCTCGTCTCAGAAGGCCTCAAAAGGGGATTTGCGGGACATTGCCGTCGTCGTAAATACGAACCCCTTGCCAAGCGTCTGAATTTTGATCACTTGTACGTAGGGATCGGAGATGAGATTCACATAAATTTACCTTCGGGTGGTTCGTCCAGGACCGAAAATGTAAGCGTATATATGTGCGCTTTGCTCTCGCGCACGCCTCCCACACATGCGCTTTGCTCTCGCACACGCTTTCCACGCATCCGCTTTCCGCGAACGCACCCGGACTCAAAAATGTGCCTAAATAGGACAGCATAGAGCCGGGACGGGCCCACCTGTGATTCCCAAAACGGATTCGCCCGAACCGGCTGAATACCAACTCTGGTAGGGATGTTACAAGGGTTGTAAGTGTGAAAAATGGGCCTCTTTTTTTTCTGTGCCTTTAAACTGTCACTAAATGAACTTGAGGACTACCTTGTGTAGATTCTCTGGGGATTGTTTTTTTGTTTGTTTGTTTGTTTGCTAAATAACCAATCCTTCCACGTTGGAAAGATAAAATGTATGGCCTCCATGACAGAGCGGATTGAAGACCTGGATGTCATTTGGGATTTGCAAAAGAATTGCTTAGCGCTGTAGGTTATGTTGCTGCAAACAATGCTCATATTTTATTGAAAGTTTCGTGTAAAACATACGCGGAAAGCACCTCTGTGCCTCTGTGTGTGTTTGTTCTGTCTTTTTTTTTTTCCCCCAACTTGGGTCTGATTTATTAAACACAGGTTTTAAAAAAACCCGATAACACTGGACAATAACTGTCCATGCGAGGGCAATTCATCTACCACGCTAAGCCGCTAAAAGCAAAGACAAAGAGAGATTCTAACTGAGTCTAACATCCGTCGACATTCTCACCTGCTGCCAAAATGCATTTATTGGGTTTTTAACCTGACGTGGTTAAAGGGAGGCATCCGCTTAAAACCACAAATGAGTTTTTGTTGCTAAGCGAGGCAGTTGTTAAGCCGTGGTGGTGCAGTGCTCCGAGTGCAGTGTTACAGGCTAAATTCTGCTGACTGCCGGCTTGCCTGCAATCCGGCAGTTCGAATCTCACCAGTTGGATTCAGCCTTCCGTCCTTCCGAGGTCGGTAAAATGAGGACCCAGATTGTGTGTGGGGGGGGGGGGGGGGGGCAAGAGGCTGACTCTTGTAAACCGCTTAGAGAGAGGACTGCAAAGCGGTATATAAGTCTAAGTGCTGTTGCTGTAAGTGAGTTGTGCCCTATTTTACAACATTCTTTGCCGACGTTGTTCAGCGAATCAGTGTTGTTAAGCGGTCGTTAAGCGAAACTGGATCCCCCCCCATTGGGATTGCTCGCCAGAAGCGGGTTGAGAAGGTCGCAAAAGGGGATCTCATGACACCTGCAACCGTCATAACTTAAAGGCGGTTGTCAGACCCCTGAATTTTGACCACGTGACTATGGGGATGCTACAGCGGTCGTAAGCGCGAGACGATAAGTCACTTTTTTCACTGCCATTGTAGCCACTAAATGAATGGTTGTAAGTCGAGGGCTAACTGTACCTCAGTCAGTTTTATGTTCACGTCCCTGAATTCTGGCACAGCAGACTAAAGTGCTGTTAAGTAGCATTTAGCTGCCTGCAATTCCTGCGAGTTCGAATCTCACCAGGCTCAAGGTTGACTCAGCCTTCCATCGTTCCAAGGTAGGTAAAATGAGGACCCGGATTGTGGGGGCAATAAGCTGACTTTGTATAAAAAAAGACCACCGTTTGTGGGGGCCGAAAGCCTTACTAAGCAGGTATATACAAAAGTATGAAGGCGATTGCTTAACGCATTGTAAGCCGCCCTGAGTCTCCGTAGAAGGGCGGCGTATAAATCGAACCAATAAATAAATAAATAACCAATGCCTCGCTTAGCAACAGGAATGTTGGGCTCAAGGGCGGTCGTAAGTCGAGGACTGCCTGTTAAAAGACAAAGAGAAACCAGGATCTTGCGAGAAAGGGCAGCTGGTTTGTTGCTGGTTTTTTTTTGTTGTTTTTTTCTGTCGTTGTTGTTCTTGCCTCAGGTGTTCCAGCCAAGGAAGGCTGTGTCCTTTTCTGGCCAGGTTGTTTGTCTTTAAAAGTACCTGGAACAGAAGCCAAATTCTCCGTTTTTTTTGCTTTGCCCCAGTTGTTTTTGCAAAAAGCCTGGTGGTGGAAATCAGTTAAGTAAACATCAAAAGACCTGTAGGAGATTTTCAGAAATGCACAGGAATAAAAAGAAAATATGTGCAGAATTCAAAGGGGGGGGGGAGAGAAGGGGGATGAGAAGGGGAGGAGGATTTCAGCCTGTCAAGGTTTTTATTGACTTGTTTAAAGAGACTGAAAACTACAGTAGTGGCTCAGATTGTGGAAACCTTTTGGGAAGAGTGTATTTTTGAGGTCTGATGGCTAATAACACCACTTTTTTTTGGAGTTTCAAGAGAATCCTATTCCACTGCTGGAATGGCCTGGGAAGAGCCCAGACCTTCTTCACCGAAATGAAAATCTATGCAGCCGACTAAAGAATCTGGTTAGTCAGAAGCCACCCAGCAATAAAATCCAGTTAATAGAAGCCATCATTCAATCTTGGTTTCACACGATAACAGCTGCAGAACTAAAAGACTTGGTTCCCTCCATGGGAAGACATTGTAAGGCCATAATTCACGCTAAAGGTTACCCAACTAAGTATTAACTGACAGGGTGATAATTGTTTTTTCTATGTATTTCACTTTTCTTCTTTATACGGTCGCTGCTGTTCTAATAGCAAATCCTTCATAAAAGTTATTGCATTCCATTCTTGTTTAAATCATCTTTCCATTGATAGATAGATAGATAGATA
>WNWU01000046.1:1324514-1335409 GCA_012654045.1 Ptyas mucosa | reverse complement strand
TCTCTCCCTCTCTTTTTCACTCTTTCCTCCTAATCGCTCCATCTCTACCTCTTTCTCTCATCTCTCTCTCTTACTGTTCTCTCTCCCCTTCTCTCTATCTAGCTAAGTCTCTTTCCCTCTATGTACCTCTCTCTTCCTCTCTTTCTTTCCCCTCTCTTTCTATCTCTCCTATCTAGCTACATATCTCTCCCTCTATGTACCCCCCTCTCTCCCACCCTCTTTTTCTCTCTCCTCTCTTAGTTATGTCTCTCCATCTATCTCTGTTTTCTCTCTCCTCTCCCACTCACTCTCTCCTCCCTCCCTCTCCCCTTCTCTCTATCTAGCTACGTCTCTCTCCCTCTATATACCTCTCTTTTTCTCTCTTTCTTTCCCCCCTCTTATGTATCTCTCCTTCTATGTACCTCTTCTCTTTCTCTTTCTCTCTCACTTTTTCTCCTTCCTTTTTTGTTACTTAGGTCTCTCTCTATCTACCTCTAGGTTTTCACTCTCCTCTCCCACTCCCTCTACTCTCTCTTTCTCTCCCTCCTTCCCTCCCTCCCTCCATCTCTCTCCCAGGCAACAACAGTGCCCAGCCTCGTCCATATTTTTGTCATCTTGGGGAAAATTTTGCCTTTTAAACTTCTGCCCCCAAAGGCTACTGAGTTGTCAGTAAAAACTTTGATATCAATATTCCTCTGTTTAGAGCTGCCTAAAATTAGATCAGCCTCAGTGTTTCATGCCTGACTTCTCTGCCCTTTTAGACTACTTCATTTTCATTTTTTGCCTCCGGGGCCAGGTGGGAGTATATATTCTTGGTGTGGTGAACTCGTTGGCTCGCACCCCCCCCCTTTTTTTTTTTTGAGGTTTTCATGGCATATTTTCCCTTAACATGGGAGCAGATGCCAGGATACTGGGTACTCTACTCTGCTATGGCTGGGAATGGGAGCTGGTGGCTTTATCAGGTGCTGTTGTTACTGGTTCATTAAGCCTTTTTTTTAAAAAATTAAAAAATATACTTTTTATCAAAGTACTTAGACACATACCGTGTTTCCCTGAAAATAAGACCGGGTCTTATATTAATTTTTGCTCCAAAATACACACTAGGTCTTATTTTGGGGGAAATAACGGTACTAAAAAAAGTTAGTACATAGAAAATACTTAGAAGCAGAATATAGGAAAAACTATCTTTTCCAAGCTGATGGCCTCCTGAAGTGTTTGGGTTACCACGAGGAGACCCTTTGCAAGGTTGTAATCTTCACACATAACCTAGCTAGGTGGCTCAGTGGCTAAAACACTGAGCTTGTCGATCATAAAGGTCGGCAGTTCGAATCCCTAGTATAGGTCTCCTGCGTGAGTAGGGGGTTGGACTAGATGACCTCCAAGGTCCCTTCCAACTCCGTTACTGTTACATCTGAGAGGAGACATCAGGTGGAGGAAATCCTGCTCTTATCTAATGCTGCTCCAGTTTGCGTCGGTGTCTTTATCCAATACCGTGTTTCCCCTGAAAATAAGACCGGGTCTTATATTATTTTTTGCTCCAAAAGACGCATTAGGGGTTATTTTCTGGTTAGGGCTTATTTTGGGGGAAATATGATACTAAATGCATCCATCTGGCTGACCACCTTAACTGGGGCTTATTTTGGGTGTAGGGCTTAAATTACGAGCATCCTGAAAAATCACGCTAGGATTTATTTTCTGGTTGGGTCTTATTTTGGGGGAAACGGGGGGGTACTAAGAAATACATTCAAAGGAAAAAAAAGTGTAATCAAGTACAGGTAGTCCTCAACTTACAACCATTCATTCAGTGACCGTTGAAAGTCACGACGGCACCGGAAAAAGTTATTGAGTTTTGCCTCATTTTAGGATCTTCCTTTCCACCTGTGGTTTAAGTGAATCACTGCAGTTCTTAAGAGAGTCACTGGGTTGTTAAGTGAACCTGGCTTCCCCGTTGACTTGGCTTCTGAGAAGGTTGTAAAAAGGGGATCACGTGACGCACCCACCCACCTCAGGGACAGTGCAACAGTCGTAAGTATGAACCCGTTGCCGAGCATCTGAATTTTGATTCTGGGGATGCCGCAGAAAAGGTCATCACTGTGAAAAATGGTCATAAGTCATATTTTTCAGTGCTGTTGCCACTTCGAACGGTCACTAAGGGAACCGTTGTAGATCGAGGACTTTCTGTAGTTGAAAAAATGTGGGCTGGTTGTTTCTTCATTGCTCTTGGATTTTGAGGTGGATTCTGGGATTGCAGCAGTCTTGCGTCATATGATTTTAAAAAGCAAGGAGTGGAACAGATGAAGGACGCGATTATAATGCTTACTCATCCTCTGGACCTGGTTAAACCTTGAATCAGAGTTTACCCGGAAAGTCAAGGTTGTAATCTAGGCAGGGAAGCTAAATTCCCAGACGGAGTGGATAGCTAAATGCTTTGGTATGTTTGTCAAAGGCAATTATCCACCATAAATATTTTCTGCAAATATTAACAGAAGTGTACCTTGACCTCTTTCTCAATCCTTCTTTTAATTTGGTACATCTGGACTCTACAGCCTGAGGACATCTAGCCTCATCCTCGGCCTCTTGAAGCCGAGGACTACAGCTCCCAGAATTCCCCAGCCACTAAGTTGAGTTGAAGTCCACGCATCTTAAAATGTCTGATCTTGGGAAACCCCACTCGAATAGAATACAACGGGGGTGCTCAATCCCTGGTCTGTGGCATGCAGTTCAATTCAATTCTGATCAAATGGTGGGAAATTGAAGGATTTAGATTTACAAATTTATATTTATGGGATTTATATTTACCGTGTTTCCCCCAAAATAAGACCCTGTCTTATATTTTTTTGCATCCCGAAATAAGTGCTTGGCCTTATTTTCAGGGAGGTCTTATTATTTTGGGGCGCATGGTGCAAGACGAGGCTCCTCTTGCCGTCTTACCTGATTTCCAGCTCTGTCTCCCTAACCCTAACCAGAGGAAATGGCGGGGACCGGCTGCGCATGCGTTTAAATATTTTCAGCGAGGGTTTATTTTTGGGAGGGGCTTATTTTAGCGCAAGCGCTCAAAAGCCCGATTGGGCTTATTATCAGGGGATGTCTTATTTCCGGGGAAACACTGTATATAATAATAGAAAGGATTTGTATTTATATGATATCAGTCAGAACTGAAGGAGCTTCTTGGAGGAGAAGCGAAACGTCTTCAAGGAAAATCAAAGTCCAGTTGCCTTTGGAAAAAAGCACTTTTGGGACAACCTGAATGACTGAGAATCTCTGTAGACAGTTAGTTCCTGTTGTCTAATTGTCAAGCTCAGCCACTTTAAGACGAGCGGACTTCAAATCCCAGAATTCCCAGGTTGGCTCCAGGAATTCTGGGAGTTGAAGTCCATACTTCTTAAAATGGCCAAGATTGAGAAACGCTACTCCAGAAGAATAACATCCTCCAATGTTGTTCGAGTTAGGAGTGGAAAAGGAGTGAGAGAAAGAATACCTTGTTTAATCTTCCATATTAGGACTCTCCGGTTTTGGCAAGCCTTTGATTCAAATATTTCTTCCACTTCCAAGGCCACATCCCTTATTTCTGGTTTGGCTCCTCCGAGAAACCATAAAAAAAAACCCGTGGTGAGTGGTGTGAGTTGAAGCTCACTCAGGCTCGGGTAGGCAAAAGACAGAGGCAGGTGTTGCCTATCTTGACAGATCTTGAGGGCTAGAAACTTGCCAAGTCCCTTTTAATTAAAGTTGCGCTCTCCTTGCCCTTCTGCAAAACTGCAGCGTGCACGCCAAGCCGCTCTCTGATCCACATTAACATAATCGTGCCTTCAAATACGGATTTTTTTTCGATACGAGGAAACGAGCCCTTCTTGGAAACAGCAGATCCAGGAAAAACGTTCCCACATCTGCCCTCGGTTTAACTTGTTCCTTTAAAAGAGGTGGTGGGGGGCACGCGAAAGAGGCCCTTTCCATAGACAACATGCGTAAGCTGAATTCTTAATGCTTCCACTTCACACTCGATCTGTTTCCTTATCAAATTAAGCGGCCTTCATTCGGTCTGTTCAAATTGCCGTGACTGAAACACAGGACTTGGGATGGGAATGTCACTTCCCATTAGGAACACTTCTGGCGTTCGGCTCTCTGGGATAAAATTGTCCTGAGTGAGCCAGGATGGGCCCATCTTAAAATAAAAACAACCCGTTCCAGATTGCAGAAACTGAAAAGAGAAAGGCTGGGACAGAAGGGGAGGTGGAGGGGAAGCGGTGGGTGGACTCGGTGACTATTTTTATATTTTATAAAAAACACAACCAGAGTGCCACTCGTCTGCTTCCTTAGCAAAATCTTCCCTTCAGAGCAAAATCGTCTAGCGGAACCTGCCCGAAGCTTTTCTTCTCTGTTTTGTTTTTTTTTTCCCCCTCCTGGAATGCAGAATAACATAATTACGGTCTATTTTTAAAACGATCCTTGCAGAAACCAGACGCAGCCAGGACTGCTGGGGCAAAGCAAAAGGAGACCATCTTCTGCTGCCAATTATGGTCTATCAGCGTTAGAGGAGGCTAAGGGAAGGCTGGCAGCTTGCGAATCGCGGTTTCCGAGTTCTATCGTTGGCACAGGTTGGGAGCGAAGGGGCTCTTCCTCCAGTGTTGATTAGCTGCTTGATTTGCCTTTCAGAAATAATTTAAGACCATGCCGTTCCTTAACAAGGGGGCGGGGATTCTTGGTGGGGCAATCTTAACCGGATGGGATGCGGGTCCCAGGGGTGGGATTCAGCCGGTTCGGGAGAAGCAGATGTTAATTTTAATCTGGTTTGCCGAACCGGTAGTTTCACGTATTGGCTGACCCCACCCATCCCCTCACAGGAGTCTCAACGTGGCCCATTTTGGATGCCAGGTAAGTGCAGGATCCACTCGGAGGCTTTGAGAGGGCGAAAAAGGGGGCTGCTGGAAGTCGAGGGCCTCCAGAGCCTGGGGGAGGCGGTTTTCGCTCTCCCGGAAGCTTGAGAAAAGCCTCCGGAGCCTAGGGAGGGCGAAAACGTCATCTCCCCAAGTGCAGGAAGCCAACTAGGCCACGCCCCCATGGCCACGCCCATCCAGCAACCAGGCAGAGAACCGGTTGCTAAAATTTTTCAATTCCACCCCTGGATGCGGCTGCTTTTTCAGGAGCAACAGGCCATGTTAAACCTTAAAAAGCTCCCTTCAGGGAGAAATTTGTCCCTGTGCACTTCAAAACTATCCCTTCTTCCCATTAAATCCCAGGTATAAAATATTCACAACTTTTAGAACGAATGAGAAACAGCAGCAGCATGCAGCATGTCTGATTGTCCCGGGGCGATGTGGATGACTTTTCGGCCTCTTTTCCTTTTCTTTTCTCTTTCAGTTTCCTTCCTTTCTGCTTAGCATGCTTGGCTGGCCCAGCCGGTGTGGATGGATGAGAGACCAAAACCCAGCAGCCACCACCCGGGAGAGTTAACTCAACTTCAAATCCCTGAGTTTAAAGTGGCATGGCTCCAAAAAAAAAGCAAAACCCCACCCTGAACCTCCAGCTGGCTCATCACTAGGGCCGATCACTAGGAGACTGGGAGTTCTATTCCCGCCTTAGCCATGAAAGACGGTGGGGTGATTTAGAGCCAGTCTCTCCCTCCCTCCCTCCCTCCCTCCCTCCCTCTCTCTCTTTCAGCCCAACCCACCTCACAGGGTGGTTGTTATGGGTAAAATAGGAGGAGGAAGGTGTGTTGGCTATCTTTAGCACTTTTGAGCTATTTGTAAAAATAAAAGTGGGATAGAAACCAACCAACCAACCAATAAATAAATAAACAGCGTCCCCTCCTTAGGGTGCCTTTCCTGAACTCGGCTGATGTGTGAACATGTTCAGTTCTTGGCTCTGGTAAGGACGTTTTTTAAAAAAAAAATGATTTATATGCCGCCCTTCTCCGGAGACTCAGGGCAGCTTACAGTGCGTTAAGCAATAGCCTCCATACTTTTGTATATTTATACAAAGTCAGCTTATTGCCCCCACAATCTGGGTCCTCATTTCACCTACCTTAGAAAGGATGGAAGGCTGAGTCAACCTTGAGCCTGGTGGGATTTGAACTTGCAGTAATTGCAGGCAGCTGATCTTAATAACAGTGAATTAGTCCACTGCGCCACCAGGACATTTCTGTATGTTGGGGGTGGGTGGGAACTGGAGCTGTGCTTTTTCGCAGAACCCAACCCCGATGGGGGTCCCAAAACTTGATCTGAGATGATAATGCAGTAGCAACTCAGCATTCTTCATCCTGTGGGTTCATTTGTCGCTGTTCTCCACCCATCCGAAAATACGGGAGATGGTTATACCCCGCCAGATGTTCTGTCCTTGATGTGTCTTTCTCGTTCTCTCCCTCAAAAATATCAAAAAAAAAAGCAAACCCCAAAACAAAACCCCAACCTCGGGCCTCTCTTTATTTCTTCCTCTTTCCTGCTCTCGCCATTGTTCTAAGCTTTCTGGTTTTCTTTTGTTTTGAAAAGCATCTTCCGAATCAAACAGGAAACCATCTGTTTGGGAGGGAGGGGGAGGAACAATAGAAGATTAATAATATATTTTTTAAAAACTGCCGAATGGGACAGACTTTCTTAAAGGCTCTGCACCATCCGCCAGGTAACCTTTGAGCTTCGCTATCCTGGAACGCACAGGTGTTCTCGGACCCCAAATTCACTTTTATTTCTTTGGTGCAGATTGATGGCTTTCCTCCCTATTTTGCAATGCAGGGAAAACCACATTCACAACCGGACTTCGTATGCGCCGACTTGCACATCTCCTGCAATTCCCCCCCCCCTCCTTTCCTCAAATTGGCTTGAACTTTTTTTTGCAAATAGCTCGTGGCAGAGCTGTAAATTAGGGTAAACAAGTCGTGAATTAAACTACGCATTTCTTGCTCGCTGCCTCCCCAATTCTGCTTGCATCGAGTGTCGAAATCCTTTGGCTAAGGAGAGAGAACGCTGAATAAAGGGCAAATCTGAGAAGGTTTTGACTGTAGCAAAGAGATCCATTCTAAAAAAGCGTTCAGTGCTGAAATGTTAAGCTTGGCCATCTTTGTCTTCAGTAACATAATAACAGAGTTGGAAGGGACCTTGGAGGTCTTCTAGTCCAACCCCCCCCCTTGGTCAGGCAAGAAACCCTATACCGTTTCAAATGGCTTTCCAGTCTCTTCTTGAAAACCTCCAATGTTGGAGCCCCCACAACTTCTGGAGACAAGACCTTCCACTGGTTAATTTTTTCTCACTATCGGGAAATTTCTCCTTAGTTCTAGGTTGGGTCTCTCTTTGATAATCTCCCATCCGTTGCTTCTTGTTCTGCCTTCAATTGCTTAGGAGAATAGGTTGTCTCCTTTGTGGTAAAGGTAAACGTTCCCCTCGCACATACGTGCTAGTCGTTCCCGATTCTAGAGGGCGGTGCTCATCTCCGTTTCAAAGCTGAAGAGCCAGCGCTGTCCGAAGAAGACGTCTCCGTGGTCATGTGGCCGGCGTGACTCAACGCCAAAGGCGCATGGAACGCTGTTACCTTCCCACCAAAGGTGGTCCCTCTTTTTCTACTTGCATTTTTTTATACGTGCTTTCGAACTGCTAGGTTGGCAGAAGCTGGGACAAGTCACGGGAGCTCACCCCGTTTTACACGGCACTGGGGATTCGAACCGCTGAACTGCCGACCTTTCGATCGACAAGCTCAGCGTCTTAGCCACTGAGCCACCACGTCCTTTGTGACAGTCCCTCAAATATTGGAAGTCTGCTATCATGTCTCTCCTAGCCCTTCTCTTCATTAGACTAGACATATCCAGTTCCTGCGACTGTCCATCATCGATCTGAGCCTCCAGCTCCCTGATCATCCCCCCCCTTGGCATTATCCTATTTCTTCGGCCCGTTTCATTTTGGGGGGGGGTCCCTGCCACTTAGGGACTTTGGGATGGCATCAACTCAGAACATCTCTGCCAATTTTATCTAGTGACCGCTGCTGTGGAAGAATTCCTTAACGCAGGGGTGGGCAAATGTGGCCCTTTTACAACCTGTGGGCTTCAACTCCCAGAATTTCTGAGACAGCTTCGCTTGCCCACCCCTGCCTTAACGCATGGAATAGGCCAGGGGTCTCCACAAACGTGACAACTTGTGGACTTCAGCTCCCAGAATTCCTCAGCCGGCCATGCCGGTTGAGAAAATTCTGGGCGTTGAAATCCACAATTCATAAAGGGGGCATAGTTCCTCACCTTTGCTTTAAAAAGAGCCTTGGTAGTACAGTGGTCTAAAGCACCCTGTTATTAACACCAGCTGCCTGCAATTATCGCAGGTTCGAATCTCACCAAGGCTCAAGGTTGACTCAGCCTTCCATCCTTTCTAAGGTAGGTCAAATGAGGACCCAGTTTGTGGGGGCAATAAGCTGACTTTGTATAAATATACAAAAGTATGAAGGCTATTGCTTAGCGTATTGTAAGCTGCCCTGAGTCTCCGGAGAAGGACGGCATATAAATCAAATTTTTAAAAAAAGGGGGGGGGACATAACCATTTCTGTGTAACTCTCGCAAGTTTCCTTGAACTGGAGATGCTCAATTGGTACATGAGTTAAAGCAACCGCTCCCCCCCCCCCCTCCCCCCCCGGTTCCTTGTTGAATCTGTCCCTCCAGATTAAAACCTGGATATGTGGGCATTAATTTTAATGAACGACCCAAATTGGTTTCGCTGGTGCCGAGTAGGCTTACGCGCAGATTGCTTTTGACAAGGATGGAGGGCAGAAGCAGGCTCCCACCACCTTGAGAGAAGAGAAAGAAGGGACTTAAATATTTCTTACAATCTTATTTTCTACCTCTCTCTCTCTCTCTCTCCCTCTCTCTCTCTCTCTCTCTCTCTCTCTCTCTCTCTCTCTCTCTCTTTTTAATGGCGGCTTCAGGCTTTCTGGGACAAACATCCATTTTCACTATACAACTCAAGCCAGTGGTGCTAAACGAAATGGGCAATGTGTGTGTGTTTGTGTGTGTGTGTGTGTGTGTTAAATGGAGCACGGCCTGATCCGTTACTGTAATAATGGGACCCAAATAGTAGTGTTAAGAGATCCTTCGCCCTGTGAATCCTTCTTGCTCCGTCTTTGCCACGGTCACCCTCCTGGGGACACAGCATGCTAAATACTTTGCAAAGAGCCCTAAATATCTCCTTGGGCTCGTTCGGATGCCAGACGGGCAGCTGTGCTCCACTTCCCTGCAAAGTGGAGAAGGTTTCATGTGGCAGGTCACTGCTCTGGCCCAAACTCCCTGGCCCACCAAGATTTTCGGAAAAGGTTCTTTCGATGGATTGAGAAGCCAGCTTCTAGCATCGATGCAAGCCAGTTTGATGTACGGTAGTGGTTTTAAGGTACTAGGGTTAGAAAGCTGGAAGGCCGTGAGTTCAAGTGCCGCTCCGGGAGATTTTGGGATTAATAACCAGGAATAACAGTGAATGTTAGTGCTGCCTTAGCTACGAAAGCCAGTTGGGTGTCTTTGGGCCAATCACTAGGACCGTGATGGCGAACCTATGGCATGGGTGCCACAGGTGGCACACAGAGCCATATCAGTGGGCACGCGAGGGTTGCTGTAGCTCAGCTCCAGTGTGCATGCGTGTGCTGGCCAGCTGGTTTTTGGGCCTTTCGGTCCTACCAGAAGTTGGGAAATGGGCTGTTTCCAGCCTATGGGGGGGCGGGGAAGGCCATTTTCACCCTCCCCAGGCTCTTAGAAAACCTCTGGAGCCTGGGGAGGGTGAAAAATGGGCCTACCGGACCCACCGTGCCATCATGTGCTAAAAGCAGGGGGGCACGCATGCACATTGGATTATGGGTGTGGGCACACATGTGGGTGACCTCCCCGCACTCTGCCCACTTTTGGCACGCGACGGCAAAAAGCCATCCCTGCACTAGGAGATGGTGAATTGTAGTCCTGCCTTAGGCATGAAAACCAGCTGGGAGATTTTGGGCCAATAATGAGGGAGACTGTGAATTCTAGTCCTGCCTTAGGCAGGTCCCGCCAAGTCAATTTGGGTGTCTTTGGGCCAGTCACCAGGAGAGGTGAATTCTAGTCCCATTTTAGGCATGAAAGCCAGCTGGGAGATTTTTGGATCAATACAACAGGAGACGGTGAGTTCTAGCCTCACCTTAGGCATGAAAGCCAGGTGGGTATCTTTGGGTTTGTCCCTCTCAGGCCAACCCACCTCACAGGGTTGTTGTTCTGGAGAAAATAGGAGAAGGAAAAAGTGTGTGGGATATATTCACTGCCAGAGGTTGGACTAGATGACTTTCAAGGGTCCCTGCACTCTGTGATTCTAAGTCTGGCAGAAACTAGATGTCTGACTTGATGGGGTTTAGCCATGTTCTCTCCCTAGAGAGAAAGACCAACGTCCTTCTTCCCTACGTCCATTTTCATAAAATTTCAAATTTGATATTGGAGGGGCCTCTGTATAAATATTTGAAATAAATAAATATTTACCGCTAATCAGGGTTGGGAGAGCAAGTTGCTTTTCCACCCATAGAAAAAAGAAAAAGAAAAAAACGTCCTGCCAGATGTTTACTTCCATAACCTGACAAACAATCCAAGGCTTTGTTTTGACTCTCTGGAGGTGACATCCTGCTTTCCTTGAACCCGTGGCTCCATGCCGAGCCTGGACAATGCGGGGTTTCGTTTGAAGCTGCTGTGCCACGCCGCCACGCCTTTCTTGAGAATTGGGCAGGTCTACTCAGCTGGTTGAGCTGCCTGCCTTTCGCGCGGTGATGTCACTCTTAAGTGACAATCTTACCGGTTTTAATTCAGGAAGTGCCAAAATTAAAAGTTTCTTTGTAATCCAGGCTGCAGTGGGGAAGTGGGTGTGAAACCTCTTTTCTCTTGGGATTCTCAACCTTGGCCACTTTAAGATGGGTGGACTTCAACTCCCAGAATTCCCCAGCCAGCATTGTTT
>WNWU01000046.1:1306654-1324504 GCA_012654045.1 Ptyas mucosa | reverse complement strand
ATTGTTTATGAACCTTGGCCTAGTTAAGATGTGTGGACTTCAACTCCCAGAGAGAGAGTTGAATTCTGGGAGTTGAAGTCCACTCACCTTAAAGTGTCCACGTTTGAAAAACATTGATTTAACCAATGAATAAATATACCGATAAGCAGCAACCTACTAGGCCCGTGATGGCGAACCTATGGCACGGGTGCGACAGGTGGCACGCGGAGCCATATTGATGGGCACGCGAGTGCTGCCGTAGCTCAGCTCCAGCGCGCATGCACGCACTGGCCAACTGATTTTCAGGCCTAGTGGTCCCACCGGAAGTTGGGAAACTGGCTATTTTTGGCCTCCGGGGGGATGGGGAAGGCTGTTTTTGCCCTCCCCAGGCTCCTAGAAAGCCTCTGGAGCTTGGGGAGGTGGAAAAACGGACCTACTGGGCCCACAGTGCCATCATGTGCCAAAAGCATGGGGAAGTGTGTGGGGGGTCATGTGTGCATGCGCAGGAGGGCAGGGCGCATTGAATTATGGATATGGGCACCCGCACCCACAACCTCCCCCCCGCTCCCCCTACTTTTGGCACACGACGGCAAAAAGGTTAGCCATTACTGTACTAGGCTGTCCTATTGCAATGTATTAAAAAGCCTAGCGTTCATCAAACACCTTTGCTGAAAGCATGGTATAGCATCAGTGGCTTGATTTGTCCCTGTAGCTGGGGAAACTCCCATTATTTCAATTTAGGTGACAGTGCCGAAAGGAGGAGAGGAAAGTTCACTGAAAGAACATAGTCATAATTAAAGACTCGGCTTATATGAGATTCATATTCAAGTCCATTCTCATGGAGGGAATGGCTTTGGGTCAGCCCAAACTCTCTCTCAGGGTGGTGATTGTTGAAAAGCAGGTTAGTTGATTGACTCAGGTGTACTAGCCCATGTACATATTAACCTGAAAGTTTTTTTTTTAATTAATATTTGCAATTAACAGTGGAGTCCTTGAGAGGCAGGAGGCATAACATTATTAACAACTCCGGCCTTATTAGGGAAAAATTACAGCATAAAACCATCTGCCAATGTATTTTAACAAATCAGGTGATAAAAAAAAATGAGATGGTCATTGCTTCCTTAAAATTTATATTGACTGTTTCCCTATGACTATCATTAAGTGTTGTACCTTATGATTCTTGACGAATGTATCTTTTATGTATACTGAGAGTGTATGCACCAAGACAAATTCCTTGTGTGTCCAATCACACTTGGCCAATAAAGAATTCTATTCTATTCCTCCTTAATTTTGGCATCAAAAGCCTGTTTAATATGGAAAATTGGAGCCATTTTCTAAAATTCAGAAGAAAGGGGTCCAAAGATGCACATTTCACAGCATTGGGGGCCACCGCAGAGAAGGCCCTGATATGCATGGTCAGTTTAACGTTGCTTTTATATATATTTCCATGAATAGCGTTCTTATTTCCATTGGTATACATAAAATATTTCTATCAATAAGAGAAAGGGGGGGGGGGAGAAGCCCGACAAAACAATATAGAAAGAAGCAGATGAACAAAAATAGAAATTGTCAATTGTCGTAAATTGAGGGCTACTTCATAAATCTTTTATGACAATAACAAAGTTGGTTTGAAGGGAGGGACTGATCCTGTACCTTCAGATCGAGAGCTTAGATCCCGTCTTTGCAGTATAAAATGAAGCACTCTTTTTAATTGCTCTCTATGCTTAGGGCAGTCAGTGTTCTTCCCAATTTACTAGGGTTTCAGTATGTTAATTCAGCGTCACATCCATATGTCTTAAAGCTTCTTTCTGTGCCACAAAAAAAGCTATTAACCATGAAGGGAATTGTAGGACGAGCCCAAATCACGTATGTGTCTAACTAGGATAGTTTTAAGGTATAAAGTAGTGATTTTCAAACCGGGCGATTTTAAGACAGGTGTGGACTTCAATTCCCAGAATTCCCCAACCAGCCATGCTGAATATTAGAAAGGGTAGTTCCGGAAAGAAGAAAATTAAGATGAAATTTTAAAGAGAAAAGGTAAAAATATAAATGTGTGATCACTCAAAAAGATTGTAAGCTGGTTCTGTATCATTTTTTTTCTTTATTTCTGTTTCTACTTCCTTTCTTATGCATTCCTTCTTCTTATTATTTTTTGTTGCTTTTTAAAATATTTGCATTGTTTTTATCTTGTTAAAAATTAACGAGATAATTAAATTAATTTTTTTTAAAGGTGAATTTTGCTGCCACCTCGGTACCAGTGGGGTGCTTTTACACCCCACATTCCAAATGTACAGGATGTGCTTTGAACATTGAGCATAGGGTGCTTACACTTCAACCTATTTTATTTTAAATATTTTCCTTTCTGATAGGATGCCATTCCCCTTTTCAATTTTTCACTGGCTGGGTTCACACAACATTCTAGACTAGGCTGAAAAACCAGCTTTTTTGGGGTGGACGGTTTCTACGTTGTAGGAAAGTAGCCACTGTTTTAGTCTGTGGTGAGAACTGGACGATCACTTTAAACTGTCGTGAATTTTATTTCTTTGGGCATCCCTGGTGAGATCATCATCTTTTAATGACCCTATAATCCCTTGTGGGGTGGAGTCTGGGCAACTGAATGTAGCTGAGTATTTATTGCCCGGATGCCCTTCCTGTCGCCAATGCGGAGTTTTCCCCCAGCAGATATATTCTCATCTTGCCCAGAGAGAGAAAAATATCTGCCTCTACCTAGGATCGAACTCATAGCCTCCTGATTGTGAGGAGACAGCTCCGCCTCTAGGCCACCACACCACTCAATCCCCTGGTGACATGAACTTATCAATTGTTTGCTCGGTCCGCTTTGCGGTTTTAGCGTGTTGTATGAAGCCCATCGGTGTCAAGATTTGGCAAGCGCAGCCAAATCGTTGCTCATTTAAAAGATAAAATAAAATTCTGCGGTAAAAAATGTCCTAAAGGTAAAGGTTCCCCTGGCTAGTCGTTCCCGGCTCTAGGGGGCGGTGCTCATCTCCATTTCAGCGCTGTCTGAAGAAGTCTCCGTGGTCATGTGGCCGGCATGACTCAACGCCAAAGGTGCACGGAATGCTGTTCCGTTCCCACCAAAGGGGGTCCCTATTTTCCTACTTGCATTTTTTACCTGCTTTCGAACTGCTAGGTTGGCAGAAGCTGGGACAAAGAACGGGAGCTCACCCCATTACGCGGCACTAGGATTCGAACCGCTGAACTGCCGACCTTTCGATCGACAAGCTCAGCCTCTTAGCCACCGAACCACCGCATCCCCTAAAAAAAAAAAAAGATGTCCTAGGTTGCCTTTAAAAATGCATCTCAGTTACCAGAAAGTGACAACCTTCAGAAACTGACCCGTCACTCAGCATTCTTGTATTTTCCTTCTCTAGTTGTACTTGCCCAGCAAGTAACGGTCAAGCATGAGGTCACCGGGTACCTGGGGAAGAGAGTGGTTCTGCCCTGCAGTATTGCGGTAACTGGACCTGAGATGAAGGTCAGCCAAGTGACCTGGGTGAAGGAGGTCGGAGGCCGGAGGCAGAATGTGGCCGTCCACCATCCAACGCATGGACAGAGCTACCCGATGGAGAAGAACAGCAGGAGGATTCGTTTCGCCGTAAATTCCTTGACGGACGCCACGCTGGTCATCGAACACCTCTTCATGTTGGACGAGGGCACCTACTCTTGTGAGTTTGCCACCTATCCCAACGGCAATGAATTGAACACCACCAATCTGATCGTCTTAGGTAAGAACCGAGCACTTGCTTTCCATCTAGCACAGTGTTTCTCAACCTTCATTCATTCATTCATTCATTTATTTGCTGAACTACCCCAATCTTGCCCGAGTCCTCTGGCATTGTGGGCCCTTCAGCCCCCTGAATACTCAACGAGCGAAGCCAAACCCCATCTGTTTCTATGCCCCCTACATCTGGTACTCAAGTGTTCCTGACGGTTTTGAATGACTTCCCAGAGGCTGTTGTGCGCTTAAGCAGATTTGCTAGGTCATGCATTCTCGGATTGCGAGATAGCGGCCGTGTCCCCATTCTTTCAATTAATTACGGGCCACTCATTTATTGCACGATGAACTAGGCTAATGACACTTAGCAAAAGGCTCTTTTGCGGAGCAAAATACCAGCCAGCTCCCCACCACCCACCCCACAGAGTCAAGGATTGACTCTGCTCAGATCTAACACTACTTCGGTTTCACTCTCCAATATCTGCAGAAAAAATTGATTTGATAAAGGTGTTGTACTTTCAAGTTCCCGGGTTTGAAAACTCTGAACACTGACGGACTTTATTGTGTGTGTGGGGGGGGGGGGGGGTGATTGCCTTTTTTTTTATTTATTTATTTATTTATTTAATTTATTTATTTAATTTATTTATTTAATTTATTTATTTAATTTATTTATTGGTTCGATTTATATGCCGCCCTTCTCCGAAGACTCAGGGCGGCTTACAATGCGTTAAGCAATAGCCTTCATACTTTTGTATATACCTGTTTAGTAGGGCTGTCGACCCCCCCTAAGCGGTGTTCTTTTTTATCCAAAGTCAGCTTATTGCCCCCACAATCTTGGTCCTCATTTCACCTACCTTAGAAAGGATGGAAGGCTGAGTCAACCTTGAGCCTGGTGAAATTCGAACTCGCAGTAATTGCAGGCAGCTGGTGCTACTTAACAGCACTTTAGTCTGCTGCGCCACCAAGGCTCTTAGTTGTGGGTCTTATTAGACACGGAGTTTATCAGCTTGACCTCAGGGCAGTGATGGCGAAGTCGCATGGAAACGTCACATGCGTGCTTGTCAAGGCCGCGCTATGGAAAAGCCAAACATCCGAGTTGTAGCATGCATGTGTACTAGATGATCAGCTGGCCGGCAGGCATGTGCAGGCCGCTTTCTGGCACTGCCGTACGCACAAAGGGATCGCGCTGCAGAAAAGCCGAACTTCTGGGTTCTGGCGCGCATGCGAACACTAGTTTTTGGCACTGATTGTCACGTGTGCATGCATGCCAGAAACCCGGAAGACAAACAGAGAAGGTTGCGTGTGCTGGGCAACATGGCTTCGCGTGCCACTTTGGGCACATGTGCCATGGGTTCGCCATCACGGCCTCAGGGGCTGCCCCAAAGAAGAGGGAGTCAAGCTATTCTTCAAAGCCCCTGAAGGCAGGAGAAGAAGCAACGGGTGGAAAGTAATCAAGGAGAGAAGCAACCTAGCACTAAGGAGAAATTTCCTGACAGAACAATTAACCAGTGGAACAACTTGCCACCAGAAGTTGTGAATTCTACTGGATGTTTTTAAGAAAAGATTGGACAGCCACTATTCTGAAATGGTAGAGGGTTTCCTGTCTGAGCAGCGGGGTTGGACTAGAAGATCTCCAAGATCCCTTCCAACTCTGCTATTCTGTTCTTGCCCACTCCATAAGAAAGCTGCTGATTTCAAATGCGAGGTTTTTTGCATTTTGCAATTCTGCAGGAGCGTAGAATATGGGACCGGGCGAAGCCTTGTTCCGGAAGTGAACCTTGGTTTTCTTATTTTAAAAAAAAGGAAATGATATAATCCTCAATTTACGACCAACAGTTGGCACCAGAATTTCTGATGCTGAGCAAGGCGGTTGCCGAGTGAGTTGTGCCCAAGTTTAATACCTATTTTGCCACTGTTGTTAAGTGAATCAGGAAGTCATAAAGCAAATCTGGCTTCTCCCTGTTGACATTGCTTGTCAGATGGGAAGGTCGCAGATGGGGTGATCCCCAGGATGCTGCAACTGTCATAAGTACATGCCAGTTGCCAAGCTTTTTGACCCCACGACCACGAAATTTTGACCACGTGACCGCGGGGATGCTGCAACAGTTGTAAGTACAAGGATTGATCATAAATCAATTTTTTTTAGTGCCAATGTAACTCAGGACGATGGCTAAATGAACGGTCGTAAGTGGAGAACTACCTGTGATGTAGAATCACAAATAAATAAATCAGAGGTGTGGGGGGGGGGTTTGGTTTTTTTTTTTGAGCAATGCCTGCTTGAAAATTATGAGACCCAATGAAAGGCTGTGCAAAATTTTCAGCAGTTTGGGGTAGAATTCAGGGGTGCTATTCAGCAAGGTCTGGAGAACCTGTAGCGGAAATTTTGAGTAGTTCGGAGAACCGGCAAATACCACCTCTGGCTGGCCCCAGAGTGGGGAGGGAATGGAGATTTTGCAGTATCCTTCCTCTGGAATGGGGTGGGAATGGAGATTTTGTAATATCCTTCCCCCAGGAGTGGGGAGGGAATGGGGATTTTGCAGTATCCTTCCCCCTAGGAGAAGAGAAGAGAAGAGAAGAGAAGAGAAGAGAATAGAATAGAATAGAATAGAATAGAATAGAATAGAATAGAATAGAATAGATTAGAATAGAATAGAATAGATTAGATTTTTTTATTGGCCAAGTGTGATTGGACACACAAGGAATTTGTCTTGGTGCATACGCTCTCTGTGTACATAGAAGAAAAGATAACGTTCATCAAGAATCATAAGGTACAACATTTAATGATAGCCATAGGAGTGGGGAGGGAATGGAGATTTTGCAGTATCCTTCCCCTGCCACGCCCACCAAGCCACACCACGCCCACTAAGCCACGCCCATAGGTCGTAAAAAAAAATTGAGTTCCGCCACTGATAGAATCCCAACCTCCATCTTATTTCTCCCTTTCTTTCTTTCTTTTTTTTTATGACTGGCAAAACTAAGGTATCTCCTGAGACTGATTTTGCATACGTTGCAATTACAAAAATTATAGGGATTTTGTGTGTGTGTGTGTGCTGTGCGTTCTACACAGAATTTCTTCTGGCTCTCATGATTACAGGGGAATCGGTAAACGCCTCCCTTCCTCTTTTATCTGGAAATCCCATTCATTTTACTTCCAAGAATGGCAACCTCTCCAGGGCTTTATGATTACAGATTTTTTTCTCCGAAATAGAAGGCACCTCTGGGTGGGGAAACCTGGCAAAGGATGTCAAAATTCAGACTCCTGTCTATTGTAGTCTCTTTTCCTCCCACTCACCTTAGCAACCTTAGCAACCTTAAGACTTGGGGATTTCAGTTCCCAGAATTCACCAGTTAGTATGCTTGGATTTCAACTCTCAGAACTCCCCATGCTTAGACTTCAATTCCCAGAATTCCCCAGCCACCATGCATGGACTTCAGTTCCCAGAATTCCTCAGTCAGCATGCTTCGACTTCAACTCCCAGAAGCAGTCGAAGCAACCTTCCCACCTTCACCTCTGTTTCTCTTCCAGCCAAGCCCGCAAGCAGCGCTGAGGCCCTGGAAGTCAAGTCCAGCAACGTGGAGCAGCCCGTGGCCGTGTGCACCTCCTCAAACGGGAAGCCGCCGGCTCGCGTCACCTGGCAGTCGAAGCTGAACGGCAACTCCAGCGTCAAGCAGATGAACAACTCCGATGGCACCGTCACCGTCATAAGCCGCTACAACCTGATCCCCACCAAGGAAGCCAACGAGCAGCAGATCACCTGCCTCGTGGAACATGTGGCCCTGCCACAAACCGAGTCCTTCCCTGTCCAGCTTTCCATATTGTGTGAGTTGGGTGGGGGTGTCGCGGCTTTGGGGGACTGAGGGAGGTTGTCCCTGGGTGTTTATTTCTGGGTTAGATCTTTAGGGGCGCAAGCCAACACGTGATACGCTCCTGACTTGTATTTCTGCCCCTCAATGACCGACGAGAGAGAGAGAAAGAGAGAAAAAGAGAGAGAGAGAGAGAGAAAGAGAGAGGGAGAGAGAGAGAGAGAGAGAGAAAGAGAGAGAGGGAGGGAGAGAGAAAAAGAGAGAGTGAGAAAGAGAGAGAGAGAGAAAGAGGGAGAGAGAAAGAGAGAGAGAGAGACAGAGAGAGAGAAAGAAAGAGAGAGAGAAAGAGAGAGAGAGAGAGAAAGAAACAGAGAGAGAAAGAGAGAGAGAGAGAGAGAGAGAGACTATCTGCCGTAGCTCATATTTCGGTTGAGACAGACAGAAAAGGAAGGCTGCGTGGGTGGGTGCATCTGTGCGTGGGCATACCTTCAGCCAAGTGTGAGCTTTTTTCGATGGCTTTCTCTGCAGATGCTCCTGAGGTTGCCATAGAAGGCTACGACGACAACTGGTATTTGACCCGCAATGATGCCGCACTCATTTGCAGCGCGAGGGGGAATCCCACCCCGACAGACTTCTCCTGGACCACGTAAGTCCTACCCAATCTTTTCCTGTTTTCCCTCGTCACACACAGTGGTGGGTTGCTACCAGTTCGCCCCAGATCGGGCGAACTGGTAGCGGCTGCGGCGGCGGGAGGCTCCGCTACCCGCCCGCATGCGCAGAAGCATCGCACATGCATGCAAGTAAACCGGTAGCGACTGAAATTGACATCCACTACTGCGTCAATACCATCCCAATACAACACAGCTGTCAGCCAGAGCAGGGACGGAGGCCACTCTGGCTCCTTTACCATCTGTAGACTTTGTTATGTATTGAATGTGTATAGTTGTGTTAAGCCCGGTTAAAGTGAAACTAACTTTTAGATGACCCTAACTGTTAACTTCAACTGTTTTAGAGGGAAACTTAGAACATTCATATGTCGGCGGGCTTTTTCAAGTATTATGATTGGTTGAGGCCTTGTGGGCCCAGAGTATAAATTACAGGAATTTGCCTGTTTTTAGAGAGTTCCAGTTGAGTCAATAAATGCTGTTGTAGCTATGCTGTCTGTTCTTGCCTGCTGCAGCTCACTACATACCGTGTTTCCCCGAAAATAAGCCCTCCCTGAAAATATTTAAACACATGCACAGCCATTTCCTCTGGTTAGAGTTAGGGAGACAGAGCTGGAAATCAGGTAAGACGGCAAGAGGAGCCCTATCTTGCTCTACGCTGCCCAAAATAATAAGACCTCCCCGAAAATAAGGCCAAGCACTTATTTCAGGGTTCAAAAAAATATAAGACAGGGTCTTATTTTCAGGAAAACAGGGTAATAGACTTCAACTCCCAGAATTCCTGAGCCAGCATGGAACTTGGTCCTGGGAGTTGGCTGAGGAATTCTGGGAGTTGAAGTCCACAGGTGGTAAAGGAGCCAGAGTTGCCCACTGCTGGGCCAGAGCAAATGTTTTTCCTACCATTTTTAATTCGGCATCCCATGTTTTGGGACGATCCTGGGCACCTCCAAACCGATCCCAACATGCCAATTGCTTATGTCTTTATTTCTGGTTTCTGGTTTTTGCATTGAAAATACAGGTAGTTCGAATGTATTTTTCGAATGAAAATACATTCGTCCGAAGTTATAATGTCGCTGAAAAAAGTGGTTTCACAACCAGTCCTCACACTTACAACTGACACAGCCTCCCCCACCCCCAGGGCACATGGTCAGAATTCGGGTACTTGGCAATTGGCGTGTATTTACGACAGTTGCAAACAACTCGAGGTCATGGGATCCCCAATTTCTACCTTCCGAGCTGGCTTCTGACAAGCGAAATCAGTGGGGGAAGCGGGATTCGCTTAATGAACCGTGGGATTCACGAAACGACTGCCAATGTTTCGCTTAACAACCATGATAAAATAGGTCGTAAAATCAGGTGTGACTCATCTGCAATGGAAACTTTGGTCTCTGGTATGATTGTAAGTTGAGAATTACCTGTACAGAAGCCCCCCCCCCCCTTGAGAGTTTACTTTGAACCAGAAGAAAATGTCCCTCCTTATCCATGCATCCACCCACCCACCCATCCATCCATCTATCTATCTGTCTGTCTTATTATATCTTATCTATCTCTGTTCATCCATCCATCCATCCAACATCCATCCATTCCTGTATATCAGGGGTGTCCCGGGGGGGGGGGGGGGGGCATGGCCAGCTTGACATCACTCATGTCAGGGGCGCCTGTGGCCCAAGTTCTCTGCCAGCAAAAATGGGCTCCCGAGCTCCCGTTTTCGGCTGCGACAGGCTCCTGCAGCCCTCTGCCAGCAAAAACAGAGCTCCCCGAAGCTCTGTTTTTGCTGGAAGAGGGCTGCAGGAGCCCGACGTAGCCAAAAAAAGAGCCTTGGATAGTACAGTGGTCTAAAGCACCCTGTTATTAACACCAGCTGCCTGCAATTATTGCAGGTTCGAATCTCACCAGGCTCAAGGTTGACTCAGCCTTCCATCCTTTCTAAGGTGGGTAAAATGAGGACCCAGTTTGTGGGGGCAATAAGCTGACTTTGTATAAATATACAAAAAGTATGAAGGCTATTGCTTAGCGCATTGTAAGCCGCCCTGAGTCTCCGGAGAAGGGCGGCATATAAATCAAATTTAAAAAAAAAAAAACGGAGCTCAGGAGGGCCACAGAGTGCTCCCGAGCTCCATTTTCACAAGCAGCACCATGGGCCAGACCGTCACTATTTCCAAGGCAGCCCCGTGGGCCAGATCTAAGCACCTTGTGAGCCAGTTCTGACCCATGGGTCTTGAGTTTGACAAACCTGCTCTAGAGTATACTATACCTGTTTGTTTGTCTGTCTATCTGCTGGCCTGCCTATCATCCATCCATCATCCATCCATCATCTATCTATCTATCTATCTATCTATCTATCTATCTATCATCTGTCTATGTGTCTGTCTGTCTACCTACCTACCTACCTTATCTGTCTGATTCCCTGATTTTCTTTATGGCTTAACCAGCCTTGCTTGATTTCCCAGGTCCAATGGCCCACTTCCGAAGTCAGTAGAGGTTCAAGGTCAGCGCCTCTTCGTCAAAAAAGTGGATTACTCTGTGAATACCACCTTCATCTGCCAAGCCACCAATCGCGTGGGGCAGGTTTCGACGCAGCAAATCATCCTCGTCCGGGGTAAGAGCTGTGGGCTTTTGCAACCTTCTCAATGTGTTGTGGGGCTAATGGTGTATGTGTGGGACGAAGATGAATTAAGGTTTTCGGTGCCGCTTTGCTGCTCGGGGTGGGCGGGCAGACATGTTAAGCCGATCCAGTTTGGTGCGCGAGTCCAGAGTCTCATTATATGCACGGTGGAATAATCGGTGTTTCTTTTTTTTTTTTAACCTAATCTGGGGGGACCGAATATTTGAATTCTTCCTCTTCTGTCACAAATTCAGCGCGTGGTGCTTTGCGAAAAAGGACGGCGGGAAGCACTGTGAGGTTTAACTAGTCCAAGGCATGGCGGTTAAAAAGCCCTGAGCTCAGATAGGCCCGGAGCCAGAGATGCATTGTGGGGGCAGAACAGCTTATGGGGAGAAGGATATCTGGGGCGCCTCACATATGGGACAAATGGTGTTTTTCTGGACCCTCTGATACCCTAGTTTCTCTTTGGATGTTCGGGGCCTCTTGGCCCCCTGCAAGAGATGGTGATAATTGATGATGATGGTGGTGGATGGCAGGGTCCCAGAGGACCCCCCCGGTCTTCTCTTTCCTGGATCCGGTTGAGGCTCTGCCCCTTCCCCAGTGCTGGTATTACTAACAACTGGCATTTCTCGGAGTGACTTCCCCGTCTTCCTTTCTTTACTCAGACCAGCCGGTGAAGAGTCAGAGCCGCAACGTTGGAGCCCTGGCCGGGGGTATCGTGGGGGGGATCCTGGCCCTGGCAGTTCTGGGAATCATAGTCTTCTTCATCCTGCACCGCCGGCACCCCCGAGCTTCCAAAGGCTCCTTTGACCCCAAGACTCGAGCCTTTGGCAACGGCACCGCTCAGCCCCCGACTCACGACTTCACCGAACTCGACCGGCCGCTGAAACCCGCCACGGGGCGAAAACCGGAGGAGGATGAGGATGAGGACGATTACAGAGAGGAGGAACGCGAAGAACGGCGGCACCCTCCCTACGGCTACGCCCCACGGCACCGGGAAGACGAGGAGGAACGATTCGATCAACTGGGCCCGATCCTACGGTTCAGCTCCGACCCGCGTAGCTATGACTATGACGACATGGAATCTCAGCACGACGGCTCCATCATCTCCAAAACAGCAGTCTACGTGTGAGCTCGGTCTGGACAGCCGTTCTGGGGACAGCGAGAGAACGGTGCTCCCTCCCAAAGACTCTCTGAAGGATTTTTAATGTCTTTTTTTTTAAACTTACGGACTCTGCCGACAGTAGCCCTGCTTAAGGAACGAGAGGCAGCTGTCAGGGCAGGTGGGCATCGGAGGAAGAACCAATGGGGTTTTTCCCTGGGAAAAGGGAAAAACTAAGGAGAAAACTATCAAGGCCTTTGAAACTGTCCCGTCTGGAGAGATCTTTTCGATACCACTGCCTTAGAAGGATTTTAAAATCTTTTGTTTTTTTAATGTTGGAGGAGACGCAAACCGGATGGTAATACCTGGTACTGCGAGCAGTGCAGGAAAGGAATGAAACGGGACTCCCGGTGAGGGATGGAGACTTTGATACCGTCTCTGACGGGACTCCACTGAGATTGGGGCTCTCGACTTTGATTTGCAAGAGACTCAGTTGCTTTCAAAGGCCGGGCTTCCTTTGCTCCAGGAAACTGGGACTTCAAATGTCCTGTTGTTGTGGTGTCTTCTAGCATCCTTGGGGGGTTGGGAGAAATGACGGGGCCCAGTGGTGAGCCCCCCCCCCCGAGGTCTCTTTTAAAAAAAGACTTGGGTTAAGGAATTATCCGGGAATTTGCTTGAGGTTGTCCGTCTTGTGGATTCCGTGGTTTGGCTGTGTACCACGTCCTCTTTCCGTCTCTTGGACCGGTCTCGCGTGGAAGGCTGAAAGGAATGGCTCTCCCATAATGGGGACCGAGCCATTTCTTGGGTCATCCGTGTTCACACGCTACCTTTGTGCTCCACTTCATATGTCCTCTCTCCGTTGTCTGTAAATACCCAAGCTTTAAAACAAAAAGAAAAAGAAATCCACAACAGCAAAAGCACAAAGAGATATTTTCATACTAGGTTTGGCTGTGCCTTCCCTTGTCCTCCCCACACACACACACACACACCCCCCCACCATCTCAACATCAATTCTGCCTTTGCTTGTGTGTAATTAAATGCTGTCTCAAAAACCTACCTCTTATCTTTCTCGCTCTCTCCTTCGATTTGGCCAGCAAGCCTTGGATGGGTGCCTGGAATGGTGTAAAAATAAATATCAGCATTGCTGGAGGTGAAATTGAAATGGTTCTTAATAGAGTGACAAGGAGGCTCTTGTCTTGACCTTATTATGTTTGGTGGATGAACTTGGATTTCGAAAGCGGCGGTGCAGGATTGTTTGCAAACAAGATGTCCTGGGAGGTCAGCTGGAGAAATGGCAATTGTCTGTGTAAGACAGGGGTGGGGAACTGTGGCCCTGTTAGGACTTGTGGACTTCGACTCCCAGAATTCCTGAGCCAGCCGTGGCTGGCTGGCTCAGGAATTCTGGGAGTCGAAGTCCACAAGCCCTGAAGGGACCACAGTTCCCATCTCTGGTGTAAGAGAACATGACATTTTGGTGACAGGAAAACATCTAATCGGGGGTGGGCTTCAAAAATTTTAGCCGGGGGGTTCTCTGCCTGGTTGCTGGCTGGGTGTGGCTATGGTGGGTGTGGCCTAGTCGGCCTCCTCCACCACAGTGTGTGTGGGGGGGGTGTTTTTGCTTTCCCCGGGCTTCAGAGGTTTTTTCCAAGCCTCCGGGAGGGTGAAAATGCCCTCCCCAGGCTCCAGAGGCCCTTCCCGTTTCCAGCCTTCCCAAACTTCCGGTAGGCCCATTTTCACCCACCACGAGCCTCCACGCTCACCCTGCACTTACCTGCATCCAAAACGGGCCTCATGGGGACACCTGGGAGGAGTGGGGCAGGGTCAGCCAGGAGTGCAGATCCAAACTGCACAGAATCTTAGCTAGAGGTTCTCCCGAACCCCTGCAAACTCCCAGCAGCTCACCCCTGCATCTAATGTCTCTTCAGGTTTAGGTATGGTTTACAGTACAGGTAGTTCTCCACTTGCAATCGTTCATTTGGTGTCCGAAGTTACAATGGCCCTGAAAAACGTGACCTACGGCCGGTTTTCACACTTACGACCGTTGCAGCTGCATCTCCCTGTGGTCACGCGATCAAAATTCAGGTGCTTGGCAACCGACTCGTATTTATGACGGTTGCAGTGTCCCGAGGTCCTTGCGATCCCCGTTTGTGAACCCTTCCGACAAGCACAATCAATGGGGAAGCCAGAGTCACTGAGCAACCGTGCTACTAATTTAACAATGGTGCTACTCACCGTTGTAACTTGGAACGGCCACTAAACAAACTTGCAATTGTAAATCGAGGTCTGCCTGTATCAACATCTTCTTTTAACGACCCCATAATCCCTTGCGGGGTGGAGTCTAGGCAACTGAATGGAGCTGAGTGTTTACTGGCCGGATGCCCTTCCTGTCGCCAATGCGGAGTTTTGTTCAGCCGATATAATCTCATTGTGCCCAGAGAGAGATATAGAGATTTAAAAGTGCAGGTTCTTTTTTGGGGGGGATGGGGGGCAAACGGACACTAAGGCTGCCATCCGAAAGGCCGATCGATAACAGGAGAAAAACCCAACTTTGATTTAACACACATTTACATTTCATTCAACAACCGTAAGGAACTGACAGGTAGTCTCATTACTTCACCACCTGGACCTGCTCACGCTCCCAAATGGTTTTGGATGTAGCTCTCTCTTCTCTCTCTCAACCTCTCCAAGGTTGCCAACAGATTTTGTAATTTTTAATGTGATATGAATAGACATTTTCTGCATGTATTTAATAATGTCCTCCAGGCATCTGGGAGCCGTGGCAGTCCAGTTGATGCAGCCTCAGTCTGACATTAAGATGCCCGAATGCTATTTCTTTCTGCAGGGAAGTAAGCCGAGCGGTTTCTCTCTGCCATCACCCCGCCACGACGCAAAACAAAAAATATTTCCAGATGAACGCAGGGACTCCTCGACTTATGACCACAATTGGGGCCCCCCCCTACATTTATGGCGTTAAGGGAGATGTTTGTTGTGAAGGGAGTTTGGCCCCATGTTGCGACTTTTCCCGCCCACGTTGGTTAAGCGAATCTCCGCCGTTCTTAAATGAGTCACGTGGTCGTTAAGTGAGTCTGGCTTCCCCGTTGATGTTGCTTGTCAGAAGGTCGCCAAAAGGGGAAGTCTCAGGACTCTGGGATGCTGCAACCGTCATAAATGTGAGTCGGTGGTCAAGTGTCCAAATGCAAATTGCATGACCTTGGGGGGGGGATGCAACAATGGTCGTAAGTGTGAAAAGTGGCCATAAGTCAACTTTTTTCAGCGCCGTTGGAACTTCGAACGGTCACTAAATGAACTGTTGTAGGTCGAGGACTAACTGTATCTAGTCCTCAATTTATGACCACAATTGGGATCTGAATTAACGTTGCTAAACAAGACAGTTGTTAAGTGAGTCAAAGTTGATTTTACGACTGTAAAATAGGGTGTGACTCATTTAACAACCCCTTTGCTTAGCAGTGGAAGATCTCTACTCCATTGCGGTCGTTAAGCTGAGGACTATGAGTACCCTGCTATATACGGATATTCTTTTCACAGTTTCTTCCAAGTCTCTAAACATCCAGTTGTAGGGCCCACAAATATCCAGGTAGTCCTCGACTTACGATCACAATTGAGCCCAAAATTTATGTTGCTAAGTTAAAAGTGAGTTTGGCTCCATTTTACCACCTTTCTTTCCACCGTTGTTAAGTGAATCACTGCAGTTGTTCAGTGAGTAACATGGCCGTTAAACGAATCCGGTTTCCCCGTTGGCTTTGCTGGTCAGAACGTGCAAAATGGGATCACATGACCCCGGGAACATGGCAACTGTCATAAATATGAGCCAGTTGCTAAGCATGTGAATCTTGATCGCCTGATCATGAGGATGCTACAAAGGTTGTAACTCTGAAAAATGGTCACGAGTCTCTCTTTTCAGTGATGTTGTAACTTTGAATGGTCACTAAATGAACTGTTGTAAGTCGAGGACTACCTGTACAGCATTCGTGCGTAGAAATATAAGAATAGGCGAACGTGTTTCGTTTCTGAGCAGTCAAAAAAAAAACCAATGTTACTTGCAACTGAGTTCCTCCCCCCCAAACTGGTTTTAAACCACTGTTAGAACCCCCCTAATCATTTTCACAACCAAATATTAATTCAGCCTAAATTCTCCTCGGCGTGATGCTCGTGGATGCCCATAAGATGCCCCTTTTTCTTCAATATTTGCCAGTTCTTGTGTTCCTTCTCTTTTTATTTTTATGGATTTCCTGTAATTTAAACCCCAAAAAGGGAAAATTGAGCGGAGAGGAGGAATCCTGGCATCCTGAAATGCAAAGGGTCAGCCTCTAGCACCATATTTATTCCCAGGAATCCTTCTGGCTCCCAAAAGATCCCCAGAAACACGCTTAGAAAATAAATAAAAATTTAAAAAATGGGATATAAATAAGTAAATAAATTAAATGGGCTGGGTTGGAAATACATAGAAATGTGTCCACTTGCCATGTCCAAAGCTAAAGAGAGATGGTTAAACAGTTGGGCAGCGGTAGACTTTCGGAGATGGCCTTTTAAAGTTTATTTATTGCTGCTTTATCGGGATGTTCTCCCTTCATTTTAAACTCCCCTCCCTCCCTTTTATCCTGGGCTGAAAGTGAGTGGTCAAGAGAGAACTTGACCGTAATCCAGGGGTGGGATTAAGCTGGTTTAACCGGTAGCTCCAACGATCTGGTGGGCCTGCCCACCCACGAAAAACACGATCACCGAACCAGCAGGATCTCACCACTGCCGTAACCCTCCCTGGTTTTAAAGTCTGGTATTTTAATTCTACAGGGACGCGGTGGCTCAGTGGCTAAGACGCTGAGCTTGTCGATTGAAAGGTCGGCAGTTCAGCGGTTCGAATCCCTAGTGCCGCGTAACGGGGTGAGCTCCCGTTCCTTGTCCCAGCTTCTGCCAACCTAGCCGTTCGAAAAAGCAGGTAAAAAATGCAAGTAGAAAAATAGGAACCATCTTTGGTGGGAACGGAACAGCGTTCCGTGCGCCTTTGGCGTTGAGTCATGCCGGCCACATGACCACGGAGACATCTTCTTCAGACAGCGCTGGCTCTTCGGCTTTGAAACAGAGATGAGCACCGCCCCCTAGAGTCAGGAACGACTAGTACAGATGTGCGAGGGGAACCTTTACCTTTATTTTAATTCTGGAACAGGCCAGTCTGTTCTTCCAATTAAAACTCGCTGGCAGATCTTTTTCTAAATTTAAAAAAAGAACTTGGAAAGGTATAAATCGCAACTTGGCTTCCTTGGCTGCCGAAGCCATAGTTACCTCCCCCCACCTCCGTTCCTGTATTTCTGGGCCTTGAACAAACCCCTCTTCAAACATTACATGACAGCAACATCTAAGCAACCTTCAGAACACCTTCTGTTGGCGAGAGCAGATGCCCGTGGCTTACGAACCGTCGGAGCTGTCAACTCCCCACATCTCTCCATGGCCACCTGTCTCGCCTCGGAAAGGAGCTCACGTTTCTTCAAAGCAGCCAGCCGAATGCTCTGTCGTATCGGCAGGTAGGGGACCGAGAGGCTGTTTTGAAGAGACACAGAGCCGTTAGGGGTGAGGGGTTGGTGGAGGTGGCACCTCTTTTGTGCTTGTCGTAATTAGGAAGCCTCCTTTTCGGGGTTGTTGGTTTTTGTTTTGTTTTTTTTTTTTTTGCAAGGGGGATCTTAACAGGCGGCAGGGGGAAAAGTGGGGCTGGAAAAACCTGTAGGGCTCCAGATGTTAAATCGTTTCCACCCAGCATCTCCCACTGTTAGGGGTGAAGGCTGATGTTTGGACTTAACAGCTGAGGAACAGCTGGAGTGACCTAGTTTTCTTGCGTGATGCAATGAAGGTACAGGATCAGGGAAAATTCAGAGTTGCTAAAATGCAAGAAATTAAGAGGGTGGATGGGTAGATGGATGGATAGGTAGATGGATGGATGGGTAGATGG
>WNWU01000046.1:1255323-1269601 GCA_012654045.1 Ptyas mucosa | reverse complement strand
AGGCCTGTTTTGGGGGCATCCTTCCTTTCCTTCCTTCCTTCCTTCCTCCCTCCCTCAGCCCTCAAGTTGTGCAGGAACTGCCATTGTCTCTCTGCATTTTCTGGATGTACGAAAACAGTGTTTCTTCGGCCCCCCCCCGCCCTGCCCCCCCCCCCCGATACAGACACCCCTCTTCAGTTGAAGCCTCTGTCCTGTGCATGAACGAGCTTTAAGGGACCATCGGAGCAAGAGAGTGCGCGAGAGCTGCCTTGCCTGCTGTTATTCCCAGGCCCTACGGAGTTTGTGGGGAAAATGTCTGCACTGCCCTTCCCTCCCGCCACCAGAGACTGCGTGTAAATCATGTTTATAAGTTATGGGGAGGGGGGGCAAAGAAAAAAAAAAGAATCTTTTACAAATGGAAAACAAAACAACCTCAAAAGAGGAGCTGCCGCCTTCCTCTGCAAAGTTCAGAATATCTGGTTTCAATAAAACCCATCTACAACGCTTCCCGCCTGGTCCTTCCCTCGTTCTGATTTTCGGGGTACCTCGGGGGCTGAGGAGAAAATCTGTGGAGATTCTCAGCCATCCAGGTCACGGTTGTCCCAAAGGTGCTTTTTTCAAAAGGCAACTGGACTTCCTTGTTTTTTTGTTGGTTTTTTTTTTTTTGTTTTTCCTTGAAGGGGTTTCGCTTCTCATCCAAGCAGCTTCTTCAGTTCTGAGTGAACTTCTGACGCGATTTCTTCACTCAGAACTGAAGAAGCTGCTTGGATGAGAAGCGAAACGTCTCCCAAGAGAAGAAGAAAAAAAAAGGAAATCCAGATGCCTTTTGGAAAAAGCACCTTTGGGTGTTCAGTTTTGACTGAGAGAACAGTAGCAAGTGAGAAACGATGTTGTGTTGTTGGGGTTAAGGGCCAACAGTCTGGGCTGACTTGTCTTCAGATCCCACCGAAAACAAACCCTCGTTTCATTCCTGCCTTAGATGATAATCCAAGGTTGGGAGGAAACCATCGAAGCTGGCTTTTGAAGGCCTACTTTTCAAGCAGGGCGTCAATTTATATTCCGCAGCTGATGATAAGCGAGCTCTTATTTCACTATCCTTGGATGGATTTGTGAAATAATAATATTGCCCTCCCTCCCACTCGCTTTCAAAATGTTTTGAGACTCTGTCAAAGGTAGAGTGTGAAACTTCAAATGGAAGCCATCCAGGTGATAAGCTAAGTAAATAAAGTCACCGTGGTCCCGGAGATGAACGGTCAAATTCCCAAGTTGCCCTTAGTTAATTGTGATGTCAGTGATTGTACAATGCCTAAGTACACAACTCGGCCTACGTTCAACAAAGCCTGCAAGATTTAGTTGGCTTCCGTCCTTGAGGTTACAACGCAGCAAACGCGTGTTGGATGCAGGCAAATTAATCTGGTTGATTTATGGAACAGGCGTCCAGAAAATGGACTTAATCCTATCAGTAACCAGTGGGTCGGAGTAACCCTCTAGTGAAGCTTCTCTAGAGAGAATCAACCTGTAAATTAAGGAGAAACTTCCTAACAGAACAATTAAATCAGTGGAACGACTTGCCACCAGAAGTTGTAAATGCTCCAACACGGGAAGGGGGTTTTTTTTGTATTAGTTTTTTTTTAATTTTTAAAATAACATTACAAACAGCATATACCCATGATGGCGAACCTATGGCACGGGTGCCACAGGTGGCACGCGGAGCCATATCGGTGGGCACGCGAGCTCAGCTCCGGCACCAGCCAGCTGATTTTCGGGCCTTCTGGGCCCACCAAAAGTCAGAAAACACACTGTTTCCGGCCTCCGGAGGGCCTCTGGGGAGAGTGGGGAAGGCCATTTTTGCCCTCCCCAGGCTCCTAGAAAGGCTCTGGAGCCCGGGGAGAGCAAAAAACGGGCCCACCGTGCCGTCACGTGCCAAAGTGGGGGGAGCATGGGGGGGCGGGGCGCCTAAAATTATGGATGTGGGCACGCGGGCGTGTGACCCCACCGAGCTCCCCCTGCTTTTGGCACGCGATGGCAAAAAGGTTAGCCATCACTGGCATATACAATACTTCACCCTGTGCTATACATAAGAAAGGAAGATTCGGTTCTTCGGATATATCCTCATGATCGCCAAAATCCACGTTCTCGGGGTACAGGTACCGAAGCATCCAATTTTCCAAAGGCATATTCCACGAATGGTTTCCAAATTTTCCAGAAAATATCTTCTTTACAGTTACCATTTCTAATTTTAGTATCGCATGTCATTTTGTCATTTAAAGCTAATTTCCACATTTCGCAATACCACTCTTCTACAACACTGGGTTAAATGTGGGGGAAGTTTTAAAGAAGGGATTAGACAAACATTTGTCTGAAATGGTATAGGGTTTCCTGCCTGAGCAGGGGGTTGGACTAGAAGACCTCCGAGGTCCCTCCCAACTCTGTTATTCTTGTTAGAGCACATTTCTAGATCAGTCCAAAAGCCACTAAATGAACCGTTGTAAATTGAGGACTACCCGTGCCTACATTGGATTTAGCAAGGTCCTGATCCTAGGTGGCATCAGTGCATCCTTTGAAGTTAGTCCTTGACTAACGACCATTTAATGATGTCCGATGATGTGGCATTCCTGAAAAAGAGCGTTTTTCACACTTAATGACCGTTGCAGCACACACACGTCACATGATTGAAATTCGGACGCATGGCAACTGGCACAAATGACATTTGCCATGTCCCGGGGTGTGTGTGTGTGTGTGTGTGTGTCATATGACACACCCCTCCCCATTTGCGACCTCCTAACAAAGTCAACGGGGAAGCCAGATTGACTTAACAACCCTGTTTTACTAACTTGGCAATTGCGGTGATTCAACTTTTAACAACTGTGGCAAGAAAGAACCTTGGTGGAGCAGCGGACTAAAGCGCTGTTAAATAGCACTTAGCTGCCAGCTGCCTGCAATTACTGCGAGTTCAAATGTCACCAGGCTCAAGGTTGACTCAGCCTTCCATCCTTCCGAGGGAGGTAAAATGAGGACCCGGATTGTGGGGGCAATAAGCTGACTTTGTATAAAAAAGAACACTGCTTAGGGAGGGGCCGAAAGCCCTACTAAGCAGGGATATACAAAAGTAGGAAGGCTATTGCTTAACGCATTGTAAGCCGCCCTGAGTCTCCGGAGAAGGGCGGCATATAAATCGAACCAATAAATAAATAAATAAATAAACTTAAAATGGGGCAAAACACAACTGTCTCACTTAGCAACCTACATTTCGGGCTCCATTGTGGTCGTAACTCGAGGCCTACCTGTACCACTGGACTAAGTCCTTTTTGCGATCCTATTTTTACAGCCGTGAAAGTTTCTGCAAGGTCTGATAAGATCTCTTTGCCAAGATTGCACAAAAAGTGAAAAATCTCTGGAGAATTTCCATTTTGAGTGTTGCCTCTCTCTTTTTCTCTATTTTTTTTTCCCCTTCCTATTTGCTCTTTTCACCTGGCGGAGCGAACTATAAATGCTTTACTGGAGCTTAGAGCAGGGGTCTCCCAACCTTGGCAATTTTAAGCCTGGCGGAATTCTGGGAGTTTTTGTTTTTTAAAAAAAATTGATTTATATGCCGTCCTTCTCCGGAGACTCAGGGCGGCTTACAATGCGTTAAGCAATAGCCTTCATACTTTTGTATATTTATACAAAGTCAGCTTATGGAGTCCTCCGGGCTTAAAGTTGCCAAGGTTGAAGACCCCTGGCCCCAAAGAATCAAAATAAACAGAAAATCCTTCAGGCAAAAGGTGAAGGTTTTTGGCTTCTCAGAAAAACTTGGTTCTTGCCCAGATAGGGTACAGGTAGTCCTCAACTTACAACCGCAACGGAGCCCAGAATTTCTGTTGCTAAGCGAGGCATTTCTTAAGGGAGTTTTGCTCCCCCCCCGCCCCGTTTTACTATCTCTCTTTGCCACCGTTGTTAAAGTGAATTACCGCAGCAGTTGTTAAGTTAGTCACACGGTTGTTAAGTGAGTCTGGCTTCCCCTTTGAACTTTGCTTGTCCGAAGGTCGCAAAAGGGGATCACGTGACACCCCCCCGGGACACTGCAGCCGTCATAAAAATGAGTCAGTTGTCAAGCATCGGAATTTTAAGATACGTGGATTTCATCAGCGCTAGAAGAGAATGGGTTTTGCTTCTATGCTAGTATGTAAAATGAGAGCTAACCCTGCTGTCTTCTATTACTGATGATGTTACCTAGTTGGGTAATGAAAGGTCTGCGGGAACCCAACAAAGAGCACCAAGGATCCCACAATCGTCTTCCTCCTCCTCCTCCTCTTCCTCCTCCATTCCGCAAACCCCTCTCCCTTCTAGCACTGATGATGTTCTCTAGTTTGGTAATGAAAGGTCTGCGGGAACACAACAAAGAGCACCAAGGACCCCACAATCGTCTTCCTCCTCCTCTTCCTCCTCCATTCCGCAAACCCCTCTGCCATCTAGCCCTGATGATGCTCCCTAGTTTGAGTCATGAAAGGTCTCCAAGGAAACCACCAAGCTCAGAGAACACCAAGGACCCCTCCAGGCTCCAGCCCACCCCCGAGCTACAAAGATTCTCTTCCATCAGCATTGTAAGATGTGCGCACTTCGAGGGGTTGTTAAAAAATTGAAACAAAACTCTTTCGATATTGAGGGCTTCGTGTGGCTGTTTTTTCCGAGAATCAATGACGGTATGTGTGTTTATACATCTTGGGTTATGAAACCATGATTTGGCAAGGAAGAGGTAAGGAAACATTTAAAAAATCCTCTTCGTTGTCCCACCGCTCTGGAGCCCAGGTTAATAAATTATAGCATCAGATGGTCACCTTGTCCTACAATGCATAAATTGGTCCTTAATTCCCTGGCAATCTGTCCTAATTCTCTCATTCTTGACAAGAACCTGAGCTGATATCACCATGAAGTCTGTTGCAATTTTCCTTACCCTGGTCTTCCTCACAGGTAAGTCTTCTCAGGTGGCTTCCCATCTCTTCCTTACCTGCAATCGTTGCAGGAAGAGAACCAGGTTCTGGTTCTGGGTAGCCCAAGACCAGAAGGAGATGCTACCAGACAGCTGTAGGAGAACTTTCATACAGGTATGGTGACCCACCTTGCTAAATTCTACCGATCAACCCTCCGAAATCCTTTTCCAGCCCCTAAATCTTACAGAAACCCCCCCAATTCTGTTAAGGTAGAGAATATTTTTTGCCAGGCACTGGGTTCAAAAAGCTCTGCACCTGTTGTATTTCAGCCTGCCGCACGGATACCAAAGAATGAGCTAAGGGTCACCCAGGGCTCTAATAATTGGTAATGGTTTGTATTTATTCTGTCAACTGGGCTTAGCTACCTTAGCTGATAAGGAATGGATTCACCATTCCTTTACGTTGCTCCGTAAAGCATCTGAATTTAAGGAGCAAATTGGGAGGCTCCTTAAAGTAAAATTTGTTTTGATAATTTGGTCAGCAGAGGAGGGGGGGGGGGAAGGAGACTGAGCTACATTTGCTTGCAAGGAATCTAGAAAGGGGAGGAAAAAAAACCTGGCAACCGTGTCTCCCCCCAAAAAAAGCCCTCCCCGAAAATATTTAAGCACATGTGCAGCTGGTCCCCGCCATTTCCTCTGGTTAGGGTTAGGGAGACAGAGCTGGAAATCAGGTAAGACGGCAAGAGGAGCGCCATCTTGCTCCACCCGCCCCAAAATAATAAGACCTCCCTGAAAATAAGGTCAAGTGCTTATTTCGGGGTTCAGAGAAATATAAAACAGGGTCTCATTTCGGGGAAACACGGTATTTTTATTTCACTTTTTGGGTGGTTGGGCTCAATTATTAATCAGATGTTTCCCCAGGTGTTCCTTTCAACGTGTGTCAGTTCTATTCTACAAAGACAGCTAGTCCTTGACTTACGGCAAACAATTGGGATGAGAATTTCTGTTGCTAAGCAAGGCAGTTGTTAAGAGAGTCACTCCTGATTTAATGACCTGTTTTTGTTTTTTGGCCATGGTTGTTAAGCAAATCACTGCACTTTAGTGGACTACTTGGTTGTTAAGTGAAGCTGGGAAGATCACTCGTGGCGAATCCATGACCCTGGGAAGCTGTAGCCATTGGCAATGCATTCTGGTTGCCAAATGCCTGAATTTTGATCCTGCGATGCCAAGATAGTCATAAGTGTGAGGACTGGCCATAAGACACTCTCTTTTTCAGTGCTATTGTAACCTTGAACTAAACAAAACAGCTGTAAATCAAGGATAATCTGTATTGTATAAAACACCTAACAGCTTCTCCAAGTAGCTCCATTTCCTATCTTTTTTTTTTTAGCGACTCTCTTTTCTTGTCCTCGGCTTGCGACCACAATTGAGCCCAGAATGTCTGTTGTTAAGTGAGACATTTGTGAAGGGAGGCGTGCCCCATTTTATGACTTTCCTTGCCACAGCGGTTAAGTGAACCACTGCCATGGATAAGTTAGTCATTCGGGTGTTCGTTTTAACTTTTTTATTAGTTTATCGAAGTGTAAAATACAAAGTAAAGGATGTGGTGGCTCAGTGGCTAAGACGCTGAGCTTATCGATAGAAAGGTCGGCAGTTCAGCAGTTCGAATCCCTAGTGCCACGTAACGGGATGAGCTCCCGTGACTTGTCCCAGCTTCTGCCAACTTAGCAGTTCGAAAGCACGTGAAAAATGCAAGTAGAAAAATAGGGACCACCTTTGGTGGGAAGGTAACAGTGTTCCGTGCGCCTTTGGCGTTGAGTCATGTCGGCCACATAACCACGGAAATGTCTTCGGACAGCGCTGGCTCTTTGGCTTTGAAACGGAGATGAGCACCGCCCCCTAGAGTCAGGAACGACTAGCACAGATGTGCGAGGGGAACCTTTACCTTTAAACTACAAAGTAAAACAAAAAAACCATGGAAAAGTAAGAAAAGAGGAAGGGAAAAAGAGGGTTATAGTGTAATGGGAGAATAAAAAAATAAAAAGGCATCAACTTCCAACACTCTGGCACAGTCAAAGGTAACGACATTACGACAACGTTTTGCTTTCTCACAACGGTATGTCACTCGGTTGTTAAGCGAATCCGTCTTTCCCCATCGACTCGGCTTGTCCGAAGGACGCAAAAGTGGATCACGTGACTGGTTCATAAATGTGAACCAGTTGCGAAGCGTCTGAATTTTGATCGTATGGGGAGTCTACAAAGGATGCTAACCAGTGGTGAAATTCAGCCGGATCTATCCAGATCGCACGAACTGGTAGCACCGGCGACGAGAGGCTCCGCTCACCTACCCACCCGGATATTATCATGTCCCTTTTTTCACCCAGCTCTGCGCATAGGTGGAGGAGGCACGCACGCTCACATTTGTGAGCCGGTAGGGAAAGGTAAGTGAATTTCACCCCTGGTACTAACTGTGACAAAATAAGTCGTAAGTCACTTTTTTCAGTACCGTTGTAACTTTGAATTGTCACTAAATGAACTGTTGCAAGTGAAGGACTACCTGTTCTGCCCCAGCTACGGACCCCAAAGAATGCAGCTACACACTAAGTCCGTTCAAACCTTAGTTTACTAAATAAACCAGTTTTTTACAACAACGGCTGTTAGTTAATTGCATTAACAGCCGCCAAGAATTCAAAGAATACTAACTGAAAGCTTACTGTGGTTGGCAGAATGCCCAGAAGCCATTTGCAGGAAGCTGATAAGATAAGCAAGACAAGACACGAAGGTATGTGAACGAAGTTGTTCCCTGCAAATTGCTTCAGTCGGCGTCCTTCCTTAAATAGGCTAAGGGAGTGGCCAATTAGCCCCAAAGCCTTACTCTCGAGGAGACATCCTCCTGAGGAGCCACTCCTGCCTTTTGGCAGCTCTGCGCGCCCGTGCATTGAGAAGAGGCTCCTCCTCTTCTTCCTCTTCACCCATGGAAGTTTCTGGAGGTTCTGAAGGCCCTGGCTGAATCCCCACCTCTGGCACCACATCTTCTCCAGCCTCCTCATTGTCTGACTCGAGTGCCAGCTGCACAGGCTGCTGGTGCAGCACCACACCAGCCTCCTTGCTGTCGGAATCAACTACCAGCTGTACAGGCTGCGTACGGGCCACAACACTACCTGTAACTGTCGGTGATGTCACAGTGGAGTGTAGAGCTTGGAAGCAAATGCTCTTTGTTTGCTTTGGCTGTTTTCAATGCTAAGGAGAAAAAAGGATTGATCAATACTTTAGATTTCTGGAAATAGATAGAAGCTTTTATTTAATTCTACCAGTAAGTTATTCAAAGTTATAACAGCACTAAAAAAAGTGACTTGCATTCCTCAAACTTAGCACTATTGCAGCTTCCCCAAGCTTTGGGGATCAAAATTCGGACACTTGGTGACTGACTCACATTTATGACAGTCGCAGCATCCTGGAGTCACGCGATCCCCTTTTGCGATCTTCTGACAAGCCAAGTCAATGGGGAAGCCAGATCCACTTAACAACCGGGTGACTACCTTAACAATAGCGGCGATTCAGTTAAAGGTTAGGTGAGAAGGGTCTCCCAATGGGGTAAAAAGACTCGCTTAACAACTGTCTCACATAGTGACGGAGGGGGATTTGGGCTTGGTCGTGGTTGTAAATCCAAGATCACCTGTGTACGTTACTTCCAAACAGTAAAAAGAGTTCGGGAAGTTGTGAGGGCTTCATCAATGGAGGGTTTTAAGAAGAAATTGGACTGCCGTTGGTCAGAAATGGTATAGGGCCGTGATGGCGAACTTATGGCACGGGTGCCACAGGTGGCACGCAGAGCCATATCAGTGGGCACGTGAGCTCAGCTCCAGTGGGCATGCACGCACCAGCCAACTGATTTTTGGGCCTTCTGGGCCCACCAGAAGTAGGGAAACAGGCTGTTTCCGGCCTCCCCAGGCTCCTAGAGAGGCTCTGGAGCCTGGGGAGAGCAAAAAACAGTCCTACCAGGCCCACGCATGCCCACAGCAGGGGTTGCGCAGGGAGGTCGTGCGCGCATGTGTGTGGGGGGCCTGCATTGAATTATGGCTGTGGGGACACACAACACCCCCACCCCCACGCTCCCCACACTTTTGGCACGCGATGGCCAAAAGGTTAACTATCTAACCTTTGTGCCATAGGGTCTCCGGTTTGGGCAGGGGGTTGGACTAGATCAGGGGTCTCCAACCTTGGCAACTTTAAGACTTGTGGATTTTAACTCCCAGAATTGGAGGATTGGAGACCCCTGGACAAGAGGACCATAGTCCAAGGTCCCTTCCAACTCTGTTAATCTGTTACAAAGGGAATCGGTTTTCTTTCTTGTTTTTTTGGGGGGGGCCCTCATCCATGCTTCCCTTCCCTTCCTAGGTTTTCAAGCAGCTGTCCTCAGTGAGCAGCCTCCTACATCAAGCTTGGAGTCTAGCCAATCCCTTCTGGAACAGTTGCAAGACAAGTTTGGAAAATTTTCCAACCAAGTTACCAACAGCGTAAACGGAGGTCTGGACGCGATAAAGTAAGTGAGCAAACATCTCATCAGCAAACATTGTGCAAGGACTTCCCTCTTATCTCCTGCCCTCCGCTTGATGTCACAGGTTGTTCTGACCCAGAGCGAATTTGGCGTGATGACCTCGATAAGGATAGAATTAACTTCCAGAGGGGAGGGAGGGGGCTTTGATCCACTCCCTTCTCCTGTCTCATGACCCACCCCCAAATATTTTCAGAACGTTTGGGAGTCTGTCAAATGAAATCACGTATAGGTAGACTTTCATTTCCAACAGTTCACTTAGGGACAGGGGTGAAATCTGCTTAGCTTTCCTATTGGTTCAGAAGAGCGAGTGCATGTGTCACATGTGATTTTGGAGCCTCTGCGCATGTGCAAAGCCACCTGCGCATGCACAGAGGGTCAAAACCAGGTTACTTCTTGGTTAAAACCAGGAAGTAATGACGTCCGGGTGGGCGGGCGGAGCCAGATGCTGCCGTTGCTACCGGTTCACCAAACCACATGCCACCGCCTCTACCAGTTCGCTTGAACTGGTGCAAACCGGTAGCTTTTCACCCCTGCTTAATGGACTGTTTTTCACACGTACAACTGTTGCAGCATCCCGGTGTTCAAAATTCAGCTGTTTTTGCAACTGATTCATAGTTATGACGGTCACAGTGGCCTGGAATCATGGAATTCCCCTTTTGCAACCTTCTGACAAGCCAGGAATGCTGATTCACTTAACAGCCGTGTTAATAACATCTGCGGTGATTCACTTAACAAATTTGGCATGACAGGTTGAAAAATGGGGCAAAATTCACTGAACAATTGTCTCGCTTAGCAAGAGAAATTTTGGGCTTCAATTGGGCTTCAACATATTATTTTTATGTTGCAACGGATGTACTAAAATGCGTCCGTCTGGCTAACAATCTTAACTGGGGCTTATTTTTGGGGTGGGGCTTACTTCAGGACAAACGTCCTGAAAAATCCATGCTAGGGTTTATTTTTCAGTTGGGTCTTATTTTTGGAGAAAAGCAGTATACGTAGGTATAGGAGCCTGAGTGGCGTAGGAGGCTAATGCCTCCTACTAAGGCAGCATTTAACATCCAGCTGCCTGCAATTACTGCGAGTTCAATTCTCACCAGGCTCAAGGTCGACTCAGCCTTCCATCCTTTCTAAGGTGGGTAAAATGAGGACCCGGATTGTGGGGGCAATAAGCTGACTTTGTATAAAATGTACAAAAGTATGAAGGCTATTGCTTAATGCATTGCAAGCCGCCCTGAGTCTCCGAAGAAGGGCGGCATATAAATATAAATTAAAAATTTTTTAAAATGTGGGTATATGTATAATCTTTTATCTATTTATTTTATTGATTGATTGATTGGTTGGTTGATTGATTGATATTTTCACCATGGTTATGTCGTGTCTATTGGAAGTGGTGATCCTTTGAATGTCAGCGTTCCAGAAAAACCCCAACTCCAAGTAAAGACGCGGAAGCAAGCATTTTTCCAAAGTTCTCTTTACTAGAATAGGTAACCTGGCACATCTGGGAAAACCCGAATCTGAAAAGCCCGGGTTTTCCTTCAGTAAGTCAAAGCTCCCAAAACAAACTCCTTTATCCCCGGTCGGTCACATGCTCCAATCAACATCCGTTCCATCTCGATCCAGGCCCCTGACCACTCCTTCTCCAGATGCTGGATCGTCCTGACCTTGACCGACGGGAAGAATGCTATTATGTCTACTAACAACCCCTCTCCTTAATCCCCCCTCCTACTTTCCCACACATGAGAAGGTTAGCAGCATGGAAGCTTCTGGACTAATATGGCTTCCAAAGCTGACATTGAAAGCTGTACGCAACGAAATTTCATTTTTAATGTATGCCGATTGGTGTCTCTTTCAAGTGACGCTAAAGTTATTCTAAGTCTTCTCTTCCGCAGAGAGCGCGCCGCTGAGCTTATGGCCTACACAACGGATTTCAAGAAGAGAAACAACTTCCAGAAATATACAAACCGCAAGTTTTTGAGCTGGGCCAAGGATTTTCAAATGTATAGCCAGAATGTTCTCAGTCAAGGCAAGGAAACGGTGAAGGATCATTATAGGAAAGTAATGGACATGGTAGGGGAGATGAAGAAGCATCCTGCTTCAGTGGTGCTGCATGAGGAAATGATCCAACCTCTCTTTAAGAAGTACTCCGAGATTATCAGCTGGTTGGGTGAACAAAGCCTATTAACTGTGACCAGCATGATGCCAATCAAGTTCTCCTAAGGAAGTTTCCCATGGATACCCACAACTCCCTGAAAGCGTGGCCGTAGGGCATGGTAAACTTGGGTAAAAGTGGGGAGGCTTGAGGAAGCCTGGTCTGCTGATCCAGCCCTGTACCTCATTGTAACCATTATCCACTTCCTGGAACAATAAACACAGCGTGACATGCACAAGCCTTGTCTCCATGTCCTCCTTGTTGAGGGAAATTCCGTTGTTTCTGAATTTCTATATGAGGGGAAAAAAGCAAAGTCATCCTAGTAAACTTTAAGGTGTGCGGACTTCAGCTCCCAGAATTCCCCAGCCAGAAAGCTAGTAAACTTTAAGTTGTGCAGACTTCAACTCCCAGAATTCCCCAGCCAGAAAGCTAGTAAACATTAAGGTGTGTGGACTTCAACTCCCACGATTCCCTAACTAGTATGGAATTCTGACAGTTGAAATCCACGTATGTTAAAATTGCTCAAATTGAGGAACATTGTATTAAAATAGCACAATGCTTTAGCAATGGGCATTTTGATATGTTTCTGCGTCTACAGCAGGGGTCTCCAACTTGGCAACTTTAAGACTGAGGGATTTCAACTCCCAGAATCCCTCAGCCAACTGGCTGAGGATTTCTGGGAGTTGAAGTCCCCCGGTCTTAAAGTTGCCAACTTAGGAGACCCCGAGTTGACAGAGCTCACATCCAGTGAGTTTTTGCCTTCCCAGGTTAAAAGATGAACCCAAGAAATACCAACTAATTAGTGTTTGATTGCTGACGTGGCAAGAACTCCAGTTAGAACAGACTAGCAATCGTTTGACTCAGTAGGGGGAAAACACACTAGAGAGAACTGGGGAGTTTGCAATGGCATTTTTCTTCAAATATTCTGAAATATTTGAATATTGAATACTGAAATATTTCTGAAAATATTCTTCAGGCAAAATGATACAAAAGACTAAAGACATATCTTGTTTCCCTGAAAACAAGACCCTGTCTTATATTTTTTTGAACCCTGAAATAAGTTCTTGGCCTTATTGCCATGCGCTCAAAAGCCCAATTGGGCTTATTATCAGGGGAGCTCTTATTTTGGGGGAAACAGGATAGATAGATAGATAGATAGATAGATAGATAGATAGATAGATAGATAGAAATGATAGATAGATAGATAGATAGATAGATAGATAGATAGATAGATAGACAGACAGACAGACAGACAGACAGACAGACAGACAGACAGATAGATGGATGATAGAAAAATGGATATCTGGATGGATAGATGGATATCTAATCCATATGGATTAGATAGATATAGACAGATATGATAGATAAATAAGGGAATGGATAGATAGATAGGTAGGTAGGTAGATAGGTAGATAGGTAGATAGGTAGATAGGTAGATAGGTAGGTAGATAGGTAGATAGATAGGTAGATACCGCATTTCCCCCAAAATAAAACCCTGTCTTATATTTTTTTGAACCCTGAAATAAGCGCTTAGCCTTATTGCCAATGCACTCAAAAGCCCGATTGGGCATATTATCAGGGGATGTCTTATTTGGGGGGGAAACAGTGTACCATATTTCAGATAAAAATATTGTGTACCCTTAGCTTACTTTATGTGCTTTTGTGGGCTGAATGACCCAACAGGACCTGCTTGTTTGAAGGTACAATGGACTCTGAGCTTGTGAAGGCTCCAAAGAAGATAAGCTATGTCCTTTCCATGCCTACCTTCTGTCAATCATTAATGGAGGGTGGACGGCTTTTGTTATGTCCTTGAGGTTCTTGGTCATGTTGCCCTAAATGGCCAACTCAGTTGATGCTGCTGGAGTCAACAGGGCTTCAATTTGCCAAAACAAGGGACCTGTGTGCTCATCAGTAGCAGTTCTTGGTTGCTCTGGGAAAGGATAGTGGAATGGTTCCAATGTTCACCAACATAGAATGATGAATATCTCTATATCTACCTAGCTAGCTAGCTAGCTAGCTAGCTAGCTATATCAATCTATCATATCTCTCTCTCTCATATCTATCTTCTATCAATCTATCATCTATCTATCTATATCTATCTATCCATCCATCCATCCATCCATCCATCCATCCATCCATCCATCTATATCTATCTATCTATCTATCTATCTATCTATCTATCTATTTATCTATCTATTCCATCCATCTATCCTTTATATATCTATTTACCCATTCATCCATCTACTCATTTATGTATCCATCCATCCATCCCTCATTCATATCTATCTATCTATCTATCTATCTATCTATCTATCTATCTATCTATCCATCCATCCATCCATCTATCTATCTATCTATCTATCTATCTATCTATCTATCTATGGTTAGAGTGTAATACTGCAGGCTATTTCAGCTGACAGATAGCTGCAGTTCAGCAGTTCAAATCTCACCAGGCTCAAGGTTGACTCAGCCTTCAGTCCTTCTGAGGACGGTCAAATGAGGAGCCAGAATCTTGGGGGCAAGAGGCTGGCTCTGTAAACCGCTTAGAGAGGGCTGTAAAGCACTGTGAAGCGGTATATAAGTCTAAGTGCTAAATAGCTATTGCTATTGCTGTTGCTATTGCTAGCTATCTTCCATCTATCTATCTATCTATCTATCTATCTATCTATCTATCTATCTATCT
>WNWU01000046.1:1188509-1202921 GCA_012654045.1 Ptyas mucosa | reverse complement strand
CTAAGGTGGGACTAGAACTCTCAGTCTCCTGGTGATTGGCCCAAAGTCACCCAGTCGGCTTTCATGCCCAAACTGGGACTAGAACTCACTTTCTCCTGGTGATTGGCCCAAAGTCACCTCGCTGGCTTTCCCCAAGACTGGTTCAAGGCCAATTTTAGCTTCTCCTGTATTCAATAATTACCTTTTCTGGTAAAATTAAAATTATGATCCAATTGGGGGGAGGGGGGGCAAACATTTCAAGGAGTTGCTTACTTCAACCTTCATGGCTTTAGAGCGACTGAGTGCCAAAAACTATCAAAATAGATAGATCTCTATCAAAAGCCTCCGAGCACATTGGTGACAATTACAAATACTCTTTGACTTACAACCATTCCTTTTAGGGACTGTTCGAAGTTACGACGGCACTGGGCAAAAAAAAAAGGGGGGGGGAAGAAATGCTGAGAGTGCCTGGGTTTTTATGCCCTCTCTAAGCTTTTGAATTTGAGCTTGTATTCTGATTGGTTGTCAGACTCCCATGGGGCCATGCAACTCTGTAGGTTGTCTGTGTCCCAGGCTTGGTTGAGCCTTGCTGGGTGATGATGTAATGAAAGGGCTTTGGGCAATTCCAGCTATGGCTCTGCCTGAAGGAGGGAGATCTTTGTTATGCAGAATAGACTGGCTCAGGCCTTAATGGCCCATTGACAAAAATGAGGGGGCTGAGTTTTTGACCCCCTTTTAGGGGAAGTATTCTGCCCTTTTAATATTCCCTAAAATATCTCATTTTCCTAGGGGAGGGGGGTGGGTTGCTAACTTCCTACATGACGTTCCCAGCTGGCATCCGGCAAGCAAAGTCAGTGGGGGGGAAACCATTTCCTTAAGAACCACGAGATTCGCTTAACAAGTGTGGCCCAAAAAGGGGGCACAACAGCTCAACTCAACCGATGTCTTGCTTAGCCACGGTGTTGGACAGAAATGTTGGGTTCCGTTTTGGTCGTGTAAGTCGAGGATTGCCTGCCGTGAGGAAAAAAAATCTTTGTCCTCGCGACAAAGACGATTTGAAAAATGTCCTATCTTCTTTTCTTTCCAGGAACAGCTATAACAACTTCATATCAACCGTGGACACCTATAAAAATATCATCACCGATCAAGTGGTATACTTCTGGCACGACTAAGGAACTTGCCACGCAGCCCTCCGTGCGCCGTGTCCCCAAATCTTTATGTGTGTGTAAGAATGTTCCCAACAATTCCCGGTCTGGCTTTCCATATTTTTTGTGATAGACTGTCTGATGCCCTTCTGTTTAGCATGTGAATAAAGTTCGTTTCCTACTGAGGCCTCCAGACAACTCTCTGATTCCAGCTTGGGGATGGATTTGTTTGTGGAAGTGCAAGGGATATATAATTTATTTATATTTATACTAGCTGATAACCCAGCGTTGCCCGGGTATTTATTTATCCCAATCCTCAGAGGGAGCCCACTTGTGGAGTACTATGAAGCAGTGGTGGGTTGCCCCTGGTTTGGACCAGTTCACAAGAACCGGTAGTAAAACCGGCAGGAGGCTCCGCCCACCGACCCCGACGTCATCAGGAACCTTCTGCGCATGTGCGCGTGTGTGAGCAAAGTGAGCACGCGCCCGCGGCCCCGTTGCGAACCGGTAGGAAAGATCAAGTAGAACCCACCCCTGCTGTGAAACCGTTACCATGGCAACTCCACTGTGCTGTACAGTTGAAGCCATCGTAAGGCACAACAGGCTGTATCTTAACAGAACTTGAATCCAAAATGCACACTATCACTGTCCAAAGTACTGTGATTTGACACTATAGATATAATTCATTCCTTTTCATTTCAGCGGCCCAGGCGTTCCAGAGTTATGCTGGAACACACACATACACACACACACTCAAGAGGGATGTTAGGGATGTCTTACCCCCACAGTATTTCTTTCCAGAGAGTAAGTCATCTGGTCAGAGAGCAATCCAACCTGGAATTAAAGAGCAATTTACTGACGGTGAGAACAATTAATCAGTGGAACAACTTGCCTCCAGAAGTTGTGGGCGCTCCAACACTGGAAGTTTTTAAGAAGAAATTGGACAACTATTTGCCTGGAATGATATAGTCAGGGGTCAGCTACAAAAATTTTAGCAAGGGATTCTTTGTCCGGTTGCTTGGTGGGCTGAACTGAACTGCACAGAATCTTAGCTAGAGGTTCTCCCGAACCCCTGCGAACCCCCAGCAGCCCCACCCCTGGATATAGTGTTTCCTGCTTGAGAAGAGGGTCAGACTAGAAGACCTCCAAGGTCCCTTCCAACTCTGTAATTCTGACTAGTTATAACCCTTTTTATGAAACAACGAAGGGTTTGGCTTCTTTAGTGAGCTCCGTATTTTGGAAGCTCAGGAAAGGAGTCCATTCAATAGCCACCTGAAGCGTGAAATCTGGCGCCCATCTAAAAGTCCTCAGGTTGAAACCAAACTGGAAAAAATGTTTTTCTGAGCTGAATATGCCAGGTGAAGTAATTCCCCTCAGCATGAAGCAAGGGACCATGAGCGATGTTTTGAAACCACCTTCTGTGCTCGTTACACGTCAGATCCTTCTCGTTTTGCGGAAAGAGCATTCAGGATTTATTTTGATTTTTTCCCCCCCCTCTTATACTTCTCGGTAGGATGTGGAAGGACGGCAAATGAAAGTGGTTAGAGCAGTGTTTTTCAACCTCGACAACTTTAAGATGGGTGGACTTCAACTCCCAGAATTCCCCAGCCAGCTAAGCTGGCTGGGGAATTCTGGGAATTGAAGTCCACTCATCTTAAAATTACCGAGGTGAAGAAACTCCGTTTTGTTTGATCAAATGAAATTGTGGGTTCCCTGTTGCTACTCATTCAATGCCTTTTCTTCGAGTCTTACTACGGTAGCATCTTTTAGAATCAATTAACCTTTGAGACAAGAAGCAACAGGTGGAAATTAATCAAGGAGAGAAGCAACTTAGAACTAAGGAGAAATTTCCTGAACAGTTAAAACAATTAACCAGTGGAACCACTTGCCTCCGGAAGTTGTGAATGCTCCAACACTGGAAGTTTTTAAGAAAAGTTTGGACAACCATTTGTCTGAAGTGGTGTAGGGTTTCCTGCCTAAGCAGGGGGTTGGACTAGAAGACCTCCAAGGTCCCTTCCAACTCTGTTATTCTATTCTATTCTATTCTATTCTATTCTACTCTATTCTATTCTTACGATCGATATTCTTCCTAGCCAAGGAAGACTTACATTTTTCCGTATTAGAATATAAGCCATGATCTTTTTCCAGATCCGTAGAGAATTAGGTTTGAATAAACTTTTATTGTTTTTTTTTCCTTAAGCAAATCCCCAGCTACTGAATTCATTTAATAGCGATATTAAGCTCAGCTTAATATCAGCAACGGCCTGGCAATAAAATGACTGGTAAGAATAAATTCAGAATTTATTTATTCGTTTATTTATATCCTGTCTTTGTTATCATTTTTTTCAAGTAACTCAAGGATGTGAATGTACTCAACATACTTTCCTCTTCCTATTTTCCCCACAACAAACCTGTGATGTGGCTTGGGGTAAGAGAGAGGGACTGGCTCAAAGCCACCCCCTGGCTTTCATACCTAAGGCAGGACTAGAACTCACCATCCCCTGGTGATTGGCTCAAAGTCACCCACCTGGCTTTCATGCCTAAGGCGGGACTAGAACTCACTATCTCCTGGTGATTGGCTTAAAGTCACCCATCTAGTTTTCATATCTAAGGTCGGTTTAGAATTCACCGTCTCCTGGTGATTGGCTCAAAGTCACCCACCTGGTTTTCATACCTAAGACAGGACTTGAACTCATAACTCCTTGTTTCTTAAACCAAACTAGCTAATTTGATTCATTTCTGAGAGCTGCAGGACAAAAGGAAGAAAAACATATAAAGTTCACCTATGAAAGCCAGCCTTGGCAAAAAAACAACACCACCACACACACACACACAATAAAAAACAGAACTCTGCAACTACACCGAGATGTAATTCTTGTAAATCTGAAGCAAGACGCAAGAAACGTTTTGTAATTATTATTTTCAAAGCTGTTGCACATCTAGAAGAACCCTTCCGCTTTGGGGAAAGGTCCTTCATTCAACAATCCAATTTTTTAAAATACAGGTAGTCCTTGATTTGCGACCACAAAATGAGCCCCAAATTCCTGCTCCTAAGCGAGACAGTTGTACAGTGAATTTTGTCCCTTTTTAACCACCTTTCTGGCCGCGTTTGCGAAGTGAATCACTGCACTTGTTACGTTAGCAATAGAATGGTCAAGCGAATCCCCGTGGAGTTTGCGTCTCGGAAGGTCGCCAAAGAAAATCACATGACCCCAGGAGACATGGTCATAAATACGAATCAGTTGCCAAGGGTTTAAATTTTGATCACGGGGACGCGGCGATGGTCGTAACTGTGAAAAACGGTCGTTAAGGGCTGTTGCAACTTAGAGCGGTCGCTAAGTGAACTGTTGTAAGTCGAGAACTACCTGTACGTGGTGGACAATGGTAAAGGAGAAGACTTCACGGATCTTTCCTGGTTAGGTGTGGTGGGGTGGACCACGCGCATCTCACATCATGACGGAATAATCCATGCCGTGAACAGAGCTGAAGTTAGACCCTTGGCTAAGCTCCTCGTTGCCCGAACGGCGCCTGGTTTGGCCCCTCCTACAGAAGATTCTAGAAAATTCCCTTTCGAACTTCACCCCTCCCAAAGCGTAGACCAAGGGATTGAGGCAGCAGTGAGTCAGGGCTAAACACTTGGAGATCACCAGCCCAAAATCCAAGACCTTCTCCCATCCACAGTGCCTCTTCAAATGACCCTGACGTTGAAAGAGGTCCACCAGCATCAAGGAATGGAAAGGGGCCCAACAGGCGATGAAGGTTATCCAGATCATCAACAGAAGCCTTAGCGGCAAATGCCTGCACAGAAGTCCAGCCTGGTGCAGCTTGGTGCAAATCCAAATATAGCAGGAGATCATGGCTAGGATAGGCCACCAAAAACCCAGGAGGAAGAAGAACAGTTGAAGCCCCAGTTTCCAAGAGTCGGCATCTTGGACCTCCAAGTCCAACTGGCAGACGAGAGTCATGGTTTCCGAGGCGTAGGTGACCTTCTGGAAACGGAAAGCCACTGCGGAGAACGCAATGCCGATGCTCCAGAAAAAGGCCGAAGAGAGATAGATGTGAGAAAGCTTCAAGAAGAAGGTCAGCGGTTCACCTTTGACCACCACGAAGTAGCGCTCGATGCTGAGGTAGGTCAAGAGAAGGATGCTGGTGTAGACATTCATGATGGAGAGACCTTCCGTCAGCTTGCAGAGGAATTCTCCGAAGGTCCAGCCGTGGACGAACTGGGCAGCTTGGAAAGGGATGGTTAAGACCAGGAGAAGATCGGCCACAGCCAACTGGAAGAGATAGTGGTCAGCGAAACGCCAGGACCGGTGACGTCGGCCCAAGATAGTCAGCACAGAGCTGTTGCCCACCAGACCCACCAAAAACACCACAGAGAAAAGCAGGGGGCCGAAATAATGAGCGAAGGCTCTCGCTTCGGTGGGTAGACAGGGCTCCGCGTTGGGGTTGAGCACGGGCACTGTGCCAACCTGGGAGGGAGGGAGGGAAGGAGGGAAGGAGAAAAGAGGAGTGGGTTGGTTGAGAGAAATTCTCAGAACATCCCAGCCTTACTTACACATGGGCTGCCCACCCATGACTCCTGAGGAATTCTGTGTTGTTGCTGCTACTACTGCTTTTTCTGCTGGCTGGACTTTCTTTTTTCTTGCTTTCGTTCATTTTCTCTCTCTCTCTCTCTCTCTCTCTCTCTCCATTCCTTCCATCCTTCTTTTCTCCCATTCTTCTTCCCTCCCTCCCTCTCCTTCCCTCCCTCCCTCCCTCCCTTTTTCTTTCTTTTCTTTTTCTTTCTCTCTCTCTTTTTCTTCCTTCCTTCCTTCCTTTTTCTCCCTTTATCTTTTTCTTTTCATCTTCCTTGCCTTCTTCCTTCCTTTCCTCCTCTACTCCCACTCTTCCTCCTCCTCCTCTTCCTCCTCCTCCTCCTCCTGCTTCTCTTTCTGCTCCTCCTCCTCCTGCTCCTTCTCCTCCTGCTCCTCCTCCTGCTCCTGCTTCTCCTCCTGCTCCTCCTCCTGGAACTGCTCTCTGAGTCCTCCCGTTCAGGTTTCAAGCGATCTACTGTGAAAACCCCACAGAATCCAAAGCACGCGCACACTTTAAGGATTGGGTCCTGCTTGTTATCTGCAGGAAGCAAAGGAAGGAGTCGGTGGTGAGCATTTCTTGTGCAATCAAACCGGGAGGTCATTTGCGCCCACGGACAGGATTGGGCCAAGGTATTTTGCTGACCAAAGCAGTCGATAAAGACGGCTCCCTCACAGCATTGAACACACAGCACTCTTGGTCTGGCAGGTTGGGCTACTCCTGTCTTGCACACAAAGCAACATAGTCGGTCCAAGAGTGCAGGAGAACCTGTGGACGTGACGATGGATCGTGCAACCTGCCCTCCACGCTCTGCAAACCTCCCGCACCCAGTGTCCAGTGAGCCAATCCCAGATGGGTTGATCTTGCAAGCCTACTTTTCAAAAGTTGAAGGACAGGCTCAGCTAATCCATTGGCTACTCAACGGCTAGGCTAGCTGGGGAATTCTGGGAGCTGGAAGTCCACACAGTTTAAAGTGACCAAGCAACGTTGAGAAACACTGGACCAGAGGCAGACAGAAAAGTAACGTACCTCATAGTATTCCTCATCCTCGTAATTGGTGGATTGATTTAATTCCATTGTTGCATCCAAATGTTATCCTTGATTATCCTTCTTTGTTGCTGTTCCCCAGGGTGGACTCCAGAATGTGGGGAAGTCACCAGATCTTCTGGTGGGGGGAAAGGAAACCCTCAGGTTATGAAAGGTTTCCTGATGAGGAAGTTACCGAAGACGGATTGCTCGTTTTCTTCTCGGCTGCTTAGGTCAAGGAGCAGTTGGCGAATTGTGGCCCCCAAACCCATTTCTGAAATTCTCAATGTTCTCCAAGATGAAGGGTGGGCAACTATGGCCCATTTACAACCTGTGAACTTCAATTCCCAGAATTCCTGGCCCCTTTACGACCTGTGGACTTCAACTCCCAGAATTCCTGAGCCAAAAATCCACAAATCACAAAGGGGCCACAGTTTTCCAGACCTGCCCAAGATCGTGCTGTGATATCTATTCTGTGGCAAATATTGCTTGCACTTCAGTGGTGGAATTTGGGGTCCCCCCCCGGTTCTTGTGCTAAAAGGGCTGTTTGCAATAGGGTCAAAAAAGCAAAAATAGCCACGGTGATAATGTGATCCAACCTCCCACCCAACAAACACAATATTTTAGGTGTATTGTGCTTGATTTTTTGGAGATGTCCTGAATAGCAACAATATGCAAGTGGTTTGTTGTTGTTTTCTGAGATAGCCTTTTTCTACTTTTCAGCTAGTCTACTTTGCTTAATTTCTCTGAGATTCATCAAGGACTGCTAAGATGTTGTCTTCTGCTGCAATTAGGGTAAAGTCCTCTTGAGAGGAGGGGGAGGGGGAGGAGGAGGACAAAAGGGAAGGAGAAAAAGGAAAGGAGAGAAGGAGAAAGTGAAGGAGGAGGAGGAGGGAGGAAGAGAAAGAGAAGGAGAAAAGGGAAGGGTCAGAAAGGGGGGAAGAGGAGGAGACTAGCAAAAAGCAATATAATAAAATAAAGAATGCAAAGATCCCTGATACTGAAAAACACCGAAAACACAAGACTTACAATTAGCAACCAGAACGTTTAGTTACAAACACTCTGCGCTCACTGTCTCATTTATATTTTTTTAATGTTAGAATGTTGAATACATTTAAAAAAAGTCAAACTTCTTTTTCTCTCTCTTTTTCCTCTTTTGTTCTCCACCTTTTTTTTTCTCCTTTTGTTCTCATCCGGTCAGATTTACACAGACCAAATCATCTTCGGTTATGCATTTCAGAAGTGCAGAGTCAGAGTTTAACGATCGGACAAACGAGGACATAACAGCCGATGCAAAGTAACAGCAGATCCCATGAAGCCTTCAAGAAATCAAGAGTTTTTGGGTGGCACGAGCCCTGAAATCTTTTGGTTTTCGACCTTCGAAGTTTTCAGCCCCAATCTTCAACCTCAGAAAGCTGTTCTTGAGCAGAGGAAGAAACTGAAAACACGAACAATTAACCTCAAAACCATATTCAGCAATCGGTTTCTTGACTTCGAGGTAAAAGCGATTGGGTTCAAAACCAAAAACGATTGCCAGGACACACCTATCTGGAGGAAATTTTGTTCAGAACTGTGACCGTCTGAATGAAACCTGATGCGCAGAGGGAAGTTTGATGCTCGATCTTAATGCTATTATACACAGGTAGTCCTCAACTTTAGAATAACAGAGAGTTGGAAGGGACCTTGGAGGTCTTCTAGTCCAACCTCTCTGCTCAAGCAGGAAACCCGATACCCCTTCAGACAAATGGCTGCCCAGTCTCTTCTTAAAAAGCCTCCAGGATATGACCGCTCTTGAGGTCAGAACTTCATTGCTAAGCGAGGCGGTTCGGTGAATCACACCTGATTTTTTCCCATCCTTTTTTCCCCTGGTTGTTAAGCGATTCATTGCCGTTAAGCGGATCACATTGTTAAGCAAATCCAGCTTCCCCCCACATTGATTTTGTATGTCGGAAACCAAGTGGGAAGGTCACAACTGGGAAGGACATGCCGGTTGCCAAGCGCCCAAATTTTTTTTAAAAATAATTTTTATTAAAGTTTTTTTTTTAATTTTGACAATTTTCTTCTTTACATTTTCACATCAGTATACATCCATTATATATCCATTTTCCCCCTTACTTCAATTTATCTTTATCTATACATGTGGTTCCATTATATTTTATACATCATAATATATTCATATACTAAATTACAGTCATTCATTATGTGTCGTTTCCACTTATACAAATTTGTTACTAATTTCTAACTCCTGTATCTTCTTCATTCAATCTTTCCTTAACCTTTACACCTATCCTCTGATCATTTATACCATTATTCCATACCATATAGTACTCTGTTTCTCCTTTGTCTTTTATTTCTTTTGTAAGTCTATCCATCCCTGCACATTAACTTCCCTTATCATGTTTGCCTCTGATGGTATATTGTTGTTTTTCCAATTTTGTGCATACATTATTCTTGCTGCTGTGGTAATATGTAAAATTAAATATTGTATTTTTTTATCATAATTCCCTGTAAATATTCCTAATAAAAATAATTCCAGTTTCCTATCTATTTGCTGTTTGGTTATCTTTTCGAGCCATTTTCTTCTTCTGTTCCAATATTGTTTTGCTTTTGGGCATGTCCACCACATATGGTAGTATGTTCCCTGATTTTGTCTGCATTTCCAGCAGTCTAGTGATGTATTCGGGAACATTCTAGCCAATCTCGCTGAAAGATGCCATCTATAGAACATTTTATACATATTTTCCTTATAGGTTACAGACATCGTCAATGTATAGTTTTTTTTCCCCAAAGTTTCTCCCATTTCTCCAATTCAATATTATAGCCGAAATTTTTGGCCCACGTTATCATAGTTTCTTTAACTACCTCCTCCTCCATTCTATATCTCAGTAAGTAATTGTATATTTTCCAAGTGCCCGAATTTTAATCACACGACTGTGCAGATGGTGCAACGGTCATTAAGTATGAGAACTGGTCATAAGACACTTTTTTCCCCAGAGCTGTCATAACTTTGAACGGCCCCATCCAAACAAATAGTTGTTAAGTTGAAGACTAGCATGTACCAATGGAGCGCCAGGTTCCCGAGCAAGAAAAGAGAGAATTCTGGGATAGCAATGGCGTCCTTATGGCCACAGACTGTTCTAGAAGGCAGTGTATGAGCAGTCTGTGCTTTCGGACCAACTTGAATCTCTCGGTTGACTGGTCGATCTGAAATGCCTGTTCCAGAAGTTCTGATTGATGCAGCCAAATCTCCTCAACACGGTCAAGAGCTTGTTCCGGAACTTGATCCCGATGAAGGCGTAGAGCAGTGGGTTGAGGCAACAATGAAAGAAGCCCAAACTGGTGGTGATGATATCGGCGATGTCCAGGTTGTCCTCCCACTGGCAATCCTTCTCCAGGAGGTCCAGCTGGAGCAACGTGGTGATGAACTGCACCAAGTGGTAAGGCAACCAGCAAAGGAAGAAGGCCACCACCACGGCCAAGATCACCTTGAGGGCCTTGTGTTTTTTGAAGCCCTTGGAGCGCCGGAGGGTGCGGATGATATGGGAGTAGCAGTAGACCATGGCCATCAAAGGGAACAAAAAAGCCACCACTTGATTGATGATGATGAGGGTGATTTGCCACGTCTTTCTGCTGTGCAGCGGGAAGGAGAGAACGCAGGAAGTGGCGTTCAGGCGACTGTTGAACTCGGCCGTCAGGTACATGAAGTCGGGCACCGTCAGCAGGAAGCAGACAAGCCAAACCAGCAAGGCGGTGTAGATGAGGAAGCGCTTATTCCTGTTGTACATTCGTATGACGTAGACGATGGAGACGTACCGCTCGAAACTGATGCATATGAGGAAGAGGATGCTGGCATAGAAGTTGATCTTCATGATGCTGCCGATGACCTTGCAGAGAAAGTCCTTGAAGATCCAGCCGAACACGACCTGGATAGCCCAGAAGGGAAGGGTCACCACCAGGAGAATGTCCGCGATGGCCAAGTTGAAGATGAAGATGTCGTTGCCGAATAAGGAGACTCGGTCCAGGAGCAAGACAGCGATGACCATCAGGTTGCCTCCAAGACCCAGGAGGAAAATTAGGGTGTAGAATGGAGGCAGAAACCTCTCGGAAAACTCCTGGTAGGGGTTAAAATCACATGGCTCAGCGAAGCAACAATCATAAGAATAGCTGTCATTGTAGTAGTACATCAAATCTCCATTGGAATTGTTGAACGTGTTGTGATATTCAGCCTGAAAGAAGGAGGAAACGTGGCAGAGAATTATTTTATTTCATTGTTTAATGTTATAGTTTATTTTAATAGAATAGAATAGAATTTTTTATTGGCCAAGTGTGATTGGACACACAAGGAATTTGTCTTGGTGCATACGCTCTCAGTGTACATAAAAGAAAAGATACGTTCATCAAGAATCATAAGGTACAACATTTAATGATAGCCATAGAGAACAAATAAGCAATCAAATCTTATTAGGAAATAGTCAATATAAATCTTAAGGACACCAGCAACAAGATTACAGTCCTAAGTGGCAGGAGATGGGTGATGGGAACGATGAGAAGATGAGAAGATTAATAGTAGTGCAGACTTAGTAAATAGTTTGACAGTGTTGAGGGAATTATTCCCAGAGTGATGGCACAGAGTGATGGTGCTTGGGAAAAAACTGTCCTTGTGTCTAGTTGTTCTGGTGTGCAGCGCTCTATAGTGTCGTTTTGAGGGTAGGAGTTGAAACAGTTTATGTCCAGGATGTGACCTAACTCTGCTGGAGACTGTACCACCTCATGGTGCAAACCAGGATTGTTGTGCTTTGAACAGCAGTTTGGGGAGAAAGTGCCAGCATTCCCCCAATCCCCCCTTTGCTGCCCTCCCTACACAACTAACTCTCAGACAAGAACTTTGTTAGGGTGCCCATTACTACAAATACTTTGTGGGTGTGCAGATTTATTTCCCCCCCCAATGGGGCATGCTGTCAAGAGAAATTTCCAGCTGAGGTTTGCAGAGCATTGGTGATGAAATTCTCAAATCTTTGAAGAAAGCCACAGTGCTTTCGCTCAAAAAGAAGCCGCAAAAAAAGCAACTCGAAAGCTACCCACCAGCCATGTTTGGAGAGAAAACACAATTCCCCTGAGCCGCGTCTCAATTGCACAGACAGTTTCTATTCCTGAAAGGGGCATTTGACTTTTAATTTCTTGATTTCTTAGCAGAAGATTCTTGGAGGGGGGGGGGCGGGGCGGGAATTGTTGAAGGATGTGAGCTTTAGCATCAAGAAATATCGTGATGTGAGGTCATTTGATTCCCCTGGGGAGCACATTTAGGAAAGGAGAAATTTAAGGTCCCTTGGCTTTTCCAAATTTTGCAAGGAAATTGTGGGGTGACACGCATACTGTGTGCATCTTCTAGGAACGGAGTAGACAGAGCCAAAAAAAAAAATGTTTTCTGAATCAGATTTAAGATTTAAGATGTGTGGACTTCCAGAATTCTCCAGCCAACATGCATGAACTGGTGTGAAGAGTCTTCTTTGAGACCATACTTCACTTCTAGGAATGATATGAATATAAGTGCACAGGATATACTGTAAGTACATTGGGGGGTCTCTTATCCAAGTAAAGGCGAGATAGCTGCTTAGCTTTCTCTACACGAATGGCCAAGGTTTTGCTGGAGGAAAGAGCTGACGTACTACATTTGGTTTTGCATGGGATGTAAACATCTCCCACGCAGTTGTCACTCACATGATTGAAGGACTTTTTTTGAATGTATCAACAGGAGGGGATTTTTGGCCATATGGCAGTGGCTGCCGTCTTGACTTTTTGACTCGATACAGCTGGAAAAAATAAAAATGAAATACGTTCTGGAATTCACACAGATCCATGGCTCCTCGGTTGCTGGCTATACCCCTGTTGTCATTCTGCCACCATGTGGACATCTCTGGAGAGAGGAGGAGGAGGAGGAGAGAGAAGGGGAGGAGGGGGAGGAGGGGAGGAGGAGGAGAAAAGGGAAGGAGAAGAGGAAGAGGAGAAGGAGAAGGAGGAGGAGGAGGAGGAAGGAGAAGAAGAGGAGGAGGAGGAGGAAGGAGGAGGAGGAAGAAGAGGAGGAGGAGGAGGAAGGAGAAGAAAGAGGAGGAGGAGGAGGGGAGGAGGAGGAGAAAAGGGAAGGAGAAGAGAAGGAGGAGGAAAGGAAGAAAAGGAGAGGAGGAGGAGAGGAAGAAAAGGAGAGGAGGAGGAGGAGGAAAAGAAGAAGAAGAAGAAGAAGAAGAAGAAGAAGAAGAAGAAGAAGAAAGTGGTTCATTTCTAAAGAGCTCTACTATTTCTGGAAAAGTTTGGCAGGTTTGGGATTGGTTTTTTTGTTTGTTTGTTTGTTTTTTTGTTAAGGTTGCCACATTACACCCAACCTGCGAAACGGAGGTTTTTTGTGTTATGAATGGGCCCAGAGAAGACTGGAGATTAGGAGACACTTTTCAGAGAAGTTGAAGATGGTGCTAGAGATGATTTGTCTAGCCACGAGGGGAAATTCTTGGGTTTGCAGACGTTTACATGCATGGGCAGAGTTTCTGGTTTTTATCATTCGGCTACGAGACGCTCTTCTCTTACATTTCCACACAGATGCTCATTTTATGGTCCCACTTGTTTGGACAATTTGAATCGTATGTTTGTGTGTCATTCATGCCTGGAAACCACAAACGCACCTAATTGTGGGTCCCCATATATGTGTGTGTGTGTAACAAAATTACGTATAGTCAAAGCTATGGTGTTCCCAGTTGCAATGTATGACTGTGAAAGTTGGCCCATAAGGAAGTCAATGGGAAAACCGGATTCACTGAACAACTGTGTTACTAATTCAACAGCTGCATTGATTCACTTAACAACGGTGGCAAGAAAGATTATAAACTGGGACAAAATTCACTTAACATCTGCCTCGCTTAGCGACATAAATCTTGGGCTCAATTGTGGTAATACGCCGAGGACTACCTATATGTATTTTAAAGGACATTTTGGGCTGTGTTGTTTTTTTTTTTTAAATTTGATTTATATGCCGCCCTTCTCCGGAGACTCAGGGCGGCTTACAGTATGCTAAGCAATAGCCTTCATACTTTTGTATATTTATACAAAGTCAGCTTATTGCCCCCACAAACTGGGTCCTCAATTTACCTACTTTAGAAAGGATGGAAGGCTGAGTCAACCTTGAGCCTTGGTGAGATTCGAACCTGCAATAATTGCAGGCAGCTGGTGTTAATAACAGGGTGCTTTAGACCACTGTACTATCCAAGGCATGTTAATCTACGGTATCCAAAAACCAAAAGCAGTCTGGTAGAAAATTTAACCGTTCAGTTAAAAAAATAAGAAAATAATGAAAAAGCATCAACTTTCACGAATCGCATCTCAATGTGTAGCGTGGTTAGAGACAACAAAAAATGTGTTTATTCTGTTACTTTAGTGTGGTTAGAAACAACAAAATGTTCATTACGCTGTTAGGCTGCAAAAAAACCCCTCAAAATTTAACCATAGTCAGATAGCACCTTTCTTGCTGACTAGGGAAAATTAGAATAGAATAGAATAGAATAGAATAGAATAGAATAGAATGGAATGGAATGGAATGGAATGGAATGGAATGGAGTAGGGTAGGGTAGGGTAGGGTAGGGTAGGGTAGGGTAAGGTAGAATAGAATAGAATAGAATAGAATAGAATAGAATAGAATAGAATA